>JAGDYQ010000021.1:7869232-7902568 GCA_021962125.1 Bulinus truncatus
GTTGTTTTGTATCCATTGGGTAGTTTAGTATTCATTGGGTTGGGTTGTTTTGTATCCATTGGGTTGTTTTGTATCCATTGGGTTGTTTGCTATCATTTGGTTTGTTTGGTATTAGTATATAGTTCTGCAGTAGCGCGGTGTTGGTCACTGGAGAAGTGTACCTAAACCCTTAATTCTAGTATTAGATAGAGGCGTATTAGTGTTAGCTATCCCATTGCTGAACCACTTTTGAGCGATGATATATATTTGAAAGCCACTCTTAATGTATGGTGACCCGTTGTTGCTACTTGGGTACTTCTACTTGCAATGGTCAGTACTTTGGAACATCTCTGATTAAATGTAAACAATTTCCATTTCCAACTAGATATTGCGTCACATGCGTTAACTAGCGCAGTGGGCCCCCAGCCCCTGATCCGCGGATCGGTACCTGTTCGTGGATCAAATGGTACCGGGCCGCCCTCGAAACATTAAATTATTTCCTTTTTTTTTTCTGTGGTGTTTCTCTCGGGATAGTGCGACTTACCATGGACGAGAGGTTGAGAAGATATGAGCGGCAGTGACATTGTAAATCAAAACAATCTGGAATATAATCAACACCCCCCGCCCCCTCCCACCAATCACAGCGGGCCGTGGTGAAATGATCAAACGTTGACCGGTCCGCGGCGAGAAAAAGGTTTTGGGACCACTGAACTAGCGGACTCAATCCATCCCCCCCCTCCCCCCCACCAATCAAGTGCGTTTAATTGTGTATCATCTATTAATTTATTTTTTATTATTATTAAAGTTATATAACAACATTCTTGTTTTAAACTTCTCTATATATGAAATTAAGTCGTACACAGTTCAACATCTTTACTGTGAACATCCTACCTTAGTAATTAAATATATAAATAAATACATTTCTGTTAAGCATTAAGCTGTGTGTATATGATTGACGTCACATAAGTCCTTGATTTGTAGCAACCAGACCGTTAATAGAGATGCCTTAAGTTTGTGCCCCGTTCAGACGTGTTTATTTGTGCGTATTTCTGTATGCGTGTGCGCATATGTGTCTGTATGTGCGTGTTCAAGACGCAATTTTCTCATCTGCAACATTTCAACGGACCTGGATTTTTACCCTCCAAACACCTACAGCCATAACAATGCCCCACCCCCGTGTTTTTTTTTGTTTCATCTATAAACTCAACATAAAACAAAAAGTCTGATTGCAATATGGCCGCGCTATTGCTTCACGCCATTAGCCCTCGTTGCCTCTCAATAAACATTAAACACACGAGCATGCTCCGGTCTGATGATGGTGGGATGTCAACCAAGAATTAACGCAATTACTTTAACATAATCTTTTTTTCTTTAAACTTAATAATTATAATATTTCAGCAAGGGTTTTTTTTTTATATACGATTCACATTATCTTCAGTTCATTGCGACATGAAATATTTCTAGTTAATTACACTAGTCAGTGCCACTCTTGTATTTTCGAGGGGGGAGAGGGGGGGGACTAGGAAAGGATACATTTGGGATTGGGGGGGGTATGGCAAAGGCATGTTGTGAGTTGATAGTCCAACAAAAAAAAATCAAATCAAGCTATTTAGGATACTGCATGCAAATATTTGGTCTATTAATAATCTTCCCCCCCCCCCCCAACAGATAAGTCATTTTAGCTTGAGATCCTCCTGATACTTGTAAAAGTAGCACCTGTTAGAGATAAACCGGTTAGATAAACCATATCAGTTTTAATGCTCGGACCAATCTCAAGCATTTTATAATCCCTGCTCAACATCTTAAATAAAGATAAAGGCAGGTAATCATTCAAATTACCCTGCCAGGATGCAACTAGGTTTTCTCCCTTTACTCATGTCCATAAATGATTCCGAAACAAAAAAACTAAACAACTGCAAAAAGTACAACGACTCTCCGGTTAGCGTTTGAAAACACTGTGCAAAAATCAGCCCCCGTGTTCTTCTCGATATATATTAATACGAAAATTTATCAATATTGAGATTTAGACCGACAATATCATCTTCTCGAGGTATCGATTACAATATTTCTTTATTTTTCATAAATGTCCGTGGTTATTTTTCAAAAAAATAAATCACGTATTCGATCTTTTATAATACTCTTGTTTAAAGTTATATATATATTATATATATATATATATATATATATATATATATATATATATATATATATATATATATATATATATATACATGTCTAACTGTTTTACAATTAAGAGTTTTTTTTTCCCCTCTGCTTGTTAATAAGAATAAGAGATACCTTAACTAGTGAGATGTTCAATGGCTTTATAATTCAAAGGAAATTACAATGGGATCGAAGTACAAGAGATAGCGGTTAGAGATTAAATTTTTTGTTTGTTTTAATTTGGACAGGCGGCGCAGGATTCTATAGCCAATGACGTCATCATTGGCCTTCAACAGGAAGTGGACGGCCTGACCGATGCCCTGGTGGTCTCCATTTCGGTGATGGTGGTGGCCGTGATCTTGTTCCCGTTGGTCATCTTGGCCGTGTACAGACTGACCAACAGAATTCAAGCCTACGCTCAGACCTTACAAGTGAGGACATTTTATTTAAATGAGTTGAAAAATATATATGAAGGCTTTATTTACTTTCCTGCCTACTGTTAGGGAAGTTAGAAATGCTTAGAGTTCCCCCACTGCAATAGGGGCCTCTTCCAGATTGATTTACTATTAAATCTGACTCTTAAAGGGCTCGAACAAAAATTTTGTACCTAAGACCACAACGTATCTCTATCAGTCTAGGGCCTCTAAATACCAAAGGTCGCGCCAGTCTCTTGGCATGGGCCCCTAAATACCGAAGAGTGCCCCAGTTTTAAAATGCTGTCTACATTACTTTATCATTATCGTTAATATTATTTTTGTTACAAAATTTTGAACTGATTTGTTTTTATATAAATTCTCTCCCCACTCCCATCCAGGAACGGACCCGCGACCTTGACATAGAAAGAAAACGCAGTGAGAATTTGTTGTATGAACTACTTCCGGTCTCAGTGGCCCAAAAGTTATTGAACCACCAGGATGTGCCCCCAGTGTCTTACCCAGCGGTCACCATCTTTTTCTCCGACATCGTCGGATTTACCAACATATGTAGCAAGAGTACGCCTTTCCAGGTGGGTGTATGTAGCAGGAGTACGCCTTTCCAACTTTCCAAGTAGGTGTATGTAGCAGGAGTAGGCATTTCCAGGTGGGTGTATGTAGCAGGAGTACGTATTTCCAGGTGGGTGTATGTAGCTGGAGTATGTGTTTCCAGGTGGGTTTATGTAGCAGGAGTACGCCTTTCCAGGTGGGTGTAGGTCTCATGGTGCCAGTGGGATGAGGATGGGTTCAAAAAACGTGGGTGGCAGTGAAGGGCTGGAGAAATTTCTACAGAGACAGGATTTTGAAGGATAGAAATAAATAAATTCGGTTTTACAAATTATAAAAACACGAGTGCCTAGGGTGGGGGTGGTGGTAGTCTTAGGTGTGTTTTGACTGTATGAAAAAAATGAATGGACGATTGGGTAGAATAATTAGTCAAGGAACTAGTACCATTTAATTAGAAAATAAAATTTCAAACTGGACAAACTGTGGATGACCTGGCCTCTGTCTACACCAACCTGTTTTGCTCCCCTGTTTGGATATTTTGTTTCTTATGCCGCTTTTTGTCTTTTTGCTACACTTAATTTCCTTATTTCTTCTTTATTCATCTCTCTCTCTCCATCTCTCTCTCTCTCTCTCTTCTATTCTCTTCTCTCCCCCCCCCCTCTATCTCTGAACTCTCTCAATGAATAAGCGAGTCGATAATTAGTCTCTAGGTCGCCGTGTTTCTCACAGGAATGGGTGGGGGGAAAGGGTGGTGGGAAATGGAGGAGGGGGGGCAACCATATGGCCTACGGTCAGCAAGCTACACCGTGCGGGCACTTGAAAAGTTCTATTTTCCTTTCAGCACCCCCTCGCTTGTAAGATAAAGGAGGATAAATGTTTTGCAACTTCATAAATATTATGGTTTTGTTTTTCAGGTTATTGATATGCTGAACTCACTTTACCGGATGTTTGATGACATCATAGACAGCTATGACGTATACAAAGTGGAGACAATAGGTATGTAATTTAGAAAACTGATGTATAGACCAGGCATGGGCAAACTACGGCGCGAGGGCCAAATCTGACCCGTCGCGCTAATTTATCATGCCCATCAGGCTGTTTGATCCTGCCCATCAGGCTGTATGATCCGGCTCATCAAAACTATATGATTCGGCTCATCAAACTATATGGTCCGGCTCATCAAACTGTATGATCCGGCTAATCAAACTATATGATCCGGCTCATCAGGCTGTATGATCCGGCTCATCAGGCTGTATGATTCGGCTCATCAGGCTGTATGATTCGGCTCATCAGGCTGTATGATCCGGCTCATCAAAATATATGATCCGGCTCATCAAACTATATGATCCGGCTCATCAAACTATATGACACGGCTCATCAGGCTGTTTGATCCGGCTCATCAAACTGTATGATCCGGCTCATCAAACTATATGATCCGGCTCATCAAACTATATGATCCGGCTCATCATGCTGTTTGATCCGGCTCATCAAACTGTATGATCCGGCTCATCAAACTATATGATCCGGCTCATCAGGCTGTATTATTCGGCTCATCATGCTGTTTGATCCGGCTCATCAAACTATATGATCCGGCTCATCAGGCTGTATGATTCGGCTCATCATGCTGTTTGATCCGGCTCATCAAACTATATGATCCGGCTAATCAAACTATATGATCCGGCTCATCAGGCTGTATGATCCGGCTAATCAAACTATATGATCCCGCTCATCAGGCTGTATGATCCGGCTCATCAGGCTGTATGATTCGGCTCATCAAACTATATGATCCGGTTCATCAAACTATATGATCCGGCTCATCAAACTATATGATCCGGCTCATCAAACTATATGATTCGGCTCATCATGCTGTTTGATCCGGCCAGTGCCTCAAATATGTTTACACTTATATCGTATTATATCCCTGGTTCTCCCCTCCCCCCTCCTTTATTTGTTACATGTATGTAAGTGTGCTTGTGGGTGTCACCTGTTTCTTAATTAGGTCAAGCATGCTGTGCTGACGGGGCAGTCCAGTAAGTCGGAACAGTGCAGTCACACATGGACAGTTAGTCCGAGCAGGTCGTCACACAGGACAGTTGTTAGTCCGAGATTTTTTTAGGAGTCTGACGTGATAGTTTTCACAAGGCTGTCTGTCTATCACACGAGACACTCACGGAGTATGAATGAGGGCGGTTTCGGAAAGTGACAGTTTTTCTCCATTGATGGTGTGTTTGAGATGAATTGTATTGTAAATATTTTGTATGAAAGTTCAGTCGTTATACTCATCACGACATAGGTGTTATTATTAATCTAGAACTGAAATGGGGGATAAGACACTTCACATAAACACTTCTTCCATCTTCCGACCCTTCTTTTCAAATTTAGGGGGGGGCCCAAAGAGGCCCACTGCCAGAAAGGTTTGCCCACACCTGGCATAGACTCAGAAGAGTATTTGCTCAATGTATGCTGAAGAAACATGCATACTCACTAATAGAAAGTAATCTAATACATAATCGGCTAGCCTGGCGTACGTGTGTATAACTTCCGCGGCTAAAAATAGTCTCACTCAAGGGGAGTGAACTCTTGCTTGGCTAAAAATAGTATTGGGAATTCCAAGTAGTGCGCAAATTATGTAAAGTTGTAAAGATTGTCAAAGAGATACAACTCAATTATAAGGAGTCACTCGCCGGTCCGGGTACCGGGCCTTTGATCTAGTAACAACATATTTTTTAACTTTTCTTTCTCTCTCTCTCCTCCATCCTCTGACTGTGTCAAGGTGACGCCTATATGGTGGCCAGCGGTCTGCCACACGAAAACGTCGAGGGTCACGCTGTAGAGATGGCCGACATGGCGTTGGACTTGAGAGACCAACTTTGCCAGAAGACCGTGCAGCACCTGCCCGGGGAGAGTCTCAGAATGAGGATAGGCCTGAACTGTGGTACGTGTTGTATAGATGACGGTCTGGAGCCTTGACCACTCGTCAATTGATTCATATGTCCATTCGAACCTTTATATTATTTATAAGTTTATTTTAAAAAAATATAATAATGAAGGTTTCGATTACTAATAACGGAGTGGCTACGGGTCCGACAAAAGGCATGCGCTCTAGCGCTCTAGACGGACTTTATTTTTTTTTACGGCTGTAGATGTGCGCATGCGCGATTGTCGGACTCCGTTTCGGGGTCCGACTATAGATATTGCTCCTAGCCCTACCCCTAATCCTCACCCCCTATCCCTAAATCCTATTCCTAGCCCTATTCCTAACCCTAACCCTAGCCCCGAAAACAAAAGTTATCAATAAAATGCAGTCAGTCTGCCGCGCATGCGCAAATCTATTTTCGGACCCCGGAAAAAAATACGGAGTCCTTTTGTCGGGCCCGTAGCCACTTCCTAATAATAATAATGAGTTCAAATTGTTTGTATTCCGTATCACAAAATCTTAAAATTAGGACCAGAGCCAAATGCACAGTAAGGGGTGCCATAATCATACTTTAGGAGACAGAATTTTTGAATTAAAGAAAAAGAAAAAAAAAGTCAAATCAATGGGACGGAAAATACTGGTCGCACCCAGGGTTGGGGGTGGGGGGTAGCGTGGCACATATTCAGAATCATACACCGTGACAAAACACATTTAGAGTTCTCACAAATCCAGAGGTCTTAGGTTTGATTAGTAGTACAATTACACTACAAAAAGTGTGTTATTCTCTTTGGTACAATACTCTTTACCATCCCACGCACCAGTAACATAAATAAAAACAGTATTAGAAAGAGACATTTACTATTCTATTTAAACGCAGAGATATCAAATCATTGAAAATAAAATAGAATTAAATAATCGGTGTAGTAATAGAGATATCTTGCTCAATAATGACATTGCACAAATCTTTCAGGTCCAGTAGTGGCTGGAGTTGTTGGACACAAGATGCCCAGATATTGCCTGTTTGGCGACACGGTAAATGTCGCATCAAGAATGGAGTCTACCAGCTTACGTATGTAGCCTATATATCACATTCTCTTACCTTTGCTGACCGCAAAATATTATGGGCCTAGGCATACTGAACTATTCAGAAACTACTTAGTAAACTGCGAGTCATTGAGAGGGGGGAATCGAGAAACGTTAGTCTCTGTGAGCCCTGTCTGGGTACCATTAAGCTCCCCTTCCCCCACCACACGCCGCCGGCCTGCCCCACATTTCATATCGACGCCTGTGTGCTCAGCTTTGTTGTGTGCGTGTGTGCACCTTTTAATATTAAATAATTATGTATGTATATCATAAATTGCGATCGGAACCAATATTTTTATTAGGCAAACTGGGCAGCTACATAGGTCTCCCACTGATTAGGAGGACCCCTATAGGACTTAATTTTTGCTGACCTCAAGGAAAGACAACCTGGATTCAATAACATTTGGCGGTTGACAGAAAGAGGACTAGTTTTCAAAGATTATTAGGAGCCAAATATTTGCAAGCAGCACCCTTAAAAGCCCATTGGCCTAACTTACCTTTTCCTAGGGCCCTTAAAAGTGCCTTGTCACAAGACCCCCTCATAGTAGCTTGTGACGTCCCTTTATGTAGCTTCACAAGATCCCTTTAAGTAGCTTATCACAAGATCCCTTTAAGTAGCTTATCACAAGATCCCTTTAAGTAGCTTATCACAAGATCCCTTTAAGTAGCTTATTACAAGATCCCTTTAAGTAGCTTATCACAAGATCCCTTTAAGTAGCTTATCACAAGACCCCCTCAAAGTACCTTGTCACAAGACCCCCTCAAAGTACCTTATCACAAGACCCCCCTCAAAGTACCTTATCACAAGACCCCCTCAAAGTACCTTGTCACAATTCCCCCTCAAAGTACCTTATCACAAGACCCCCTCAAAGTACCTTGTCTCAAGACCCCCTCAAAGTACCTTGTCACAAGACCCCCTCAAAGTACCTTGTCACAAGACCCCCTCAAAGTACCTTGTCACAAGACCCCCTAAAAGTACCTTGTCACAAGACCCCCTAAAAGTACCTTGTCACAAGACCCCCTCAAAGTACCTTGTCACAAGACCCCCTCAAAGTACCTTGTCACAAGACCCGCCCAAAGTACCTTGTCACAAGACCCCCTCAAAGTACCTTATCACAAGACCCCCTCAAAGTACATTTTCACAATTCCCCCTCAAAGTACCTTGTCACAATTCCCCCTCAAAGTACCTTATCACAAGACCCCCTCAAAGTACCTTGTCACAATCCCCCTCAAAGTACCTTATCACAAGACCCCCTCAAAGTACCTTGTCTCAAGACCCCCTCAAAGTACCTTGTCACAAGACCCCCTCAAAGTACCTTGTCACAAGACCCCCCTCAAATTACCTTGTCACAAGACCCCCTCAAAGTACCTTGTCACAAGACCCCCTCAAAGTACCTTGTCACAAGACCCCCTAAAAGTACCTTGTCACAAGACCCCCTAAAAGTACCTTGTCACAAGACCCCCTCAAAGTACCTTGTCACAAGACCCCCTCAAATATACGTTTTCCAAGGACCCCTTAATATAGCTTGTCAAGACCCCCAAATATACCTTTGCCTTTGTTTTTTAGCTCGATCTATGACCCCCAAATATATCTTTGGCCCCTGAATGTAGATTGTCCTAAAGCCCAAAGTATACCTTGGCATAGGGCCTCTATAATGTGAGAACCTGTGAACTACAATAAACTATGTTATATAAGTGAGCAGGCTTTTTTTTATATAAAAGAAATGATATCCTCTTATACAGTTGATTGTCTTATTTGACTATATGGATTTTGATTCTTTTTTTTCCCAGCTCTAAAAATTCAAATAACAGACAGATGTCGGATAGAGTTAGAGAGTAAAGGAGATTATATTATAACAGAGAGGGGAAAAGTCGAGATTAAAGTGAGTGGTATTTTTTTTTAACGGGAGTAAGTCAAAAGACTTAAATACAAAATGTTATGATTATCTTTCTATATAAAAAAAATAGTAATAATAAAATAAAAACTGCTGTGAGGCAAGGGGTTTCCTTTTATCATTTATTAGTTCACACAAATTTGCCTTTTTTTTTATACCATATCATTATATAAACAAATATTTATTACATTTTACACTGGAAATTGTAGAGCGCGTTTTAATAATAATAATAAAAACAACAACAACAAATCATTCATTCCGCAGACTGTTTGGAGCGAAAGATCAATTTGTTTTTATTTTATATTTCAGGGTAAAGGACTCATGACGACTTATTGGTTGGTTGGTAAACAACATCATGAAATACATAACAGTCAACAACATTTAGGACGAACTTAAGTCAGACTCATAGATATATAGACTGCACCGCAGTATCATTATACATATGTTGGTGAATGAAAAATACAAACTACACAGCGATGCAGAAACAAGAAAATCTGGCCACCAAAAGTGGAGATATTCATTGCCAAATTGTACAGTCGTGTCTTTCAGAAGTTGTTGCAGTGGTGAGAACGACTGTAATTAGCTGATTTTTGGTCATATTGACTTAAATCAGGTCTATGAATGATAGATTGAAAGAATCAAGCCTGTAATTTTAGCTGTCGTGAGATGAGATACAAGTATTGTCGCGTTTGTCCAATGTTCAATAATTTGAGACATCGTTAAGTCTAAATTAGTTTCAAATAATCTAAATAAAACATTTTTTGATAAATCATAATGGGTCCATTCTACCACCAACGGTTCTCCATATAAACAAAAAATAGGAGGGGGAAATCGTTTGGATTGGGGGGGGGGGGCGGCGGGCTTTCAACGAAAATGTATCAAAGGGCGGGACATCACACAAATGGGCATCTCCCGCTCACCATTATAAAATGCAGACCATCGGTTCAGGCGGTTAAATAATCATTAGTAGTGGATACCATCTTGAACAATAAGTTTTATTATTGTTTAAGAGTAATATCCAATTACGTTTAGTTCATGTATTTACGCACAAAAAGTAAACTCAATCACAAAGTATAAATTTCCACTGAATTAGTTCGCTTTTGTATACATTTTTTTTTTTTGCATTGAAGAGGCAATTAAATGGCTGTTTCTTTTGTTCATAGCAGAAAACAGGATCGGCACCGGCCACCAATGTAGCAATGTAAAATTGTGTTATTACTTCAGAGGCGTACCTAGCATGGGGGAGGGGGATCCGAATTCGAAAGTACCCCCGGGTCCCAGCTTGAGTTGGGGGGGGGGGGCAATTTTTTTTTACACTAAAGTACATTTTCTCATGTCATTGTTTCGAATGTCAAAATGCAGGGGCCCCCAAAAGACACCAAGCCCACCAAATCCCTAAGTTCGGCACCGTGTTTTAGTTCACGCATACAGAGGTGTTCTTATGGATAGGCCAATTAACAGACTGCCTAGCCGCGTTACCAAAGGGCACCCTTCCATTAAAAATTCCGATTAATTATAATGCTATATTAGGATCTCCTCCTATGGGTATTTTTGCCAAGGGCCATCAAATAACTCTATACGCTTCTGTCCCCCCCCTCCACCCCAAAAAAAAAACCAACATCGACAAACAAACTATAACTTAAGAATGGCTCGCTCTTTATCTTTCGTTTTGCACTGAATACAACACAAGAAGTACCTGACTTAAAGTTGGGGAAGTAAAGGCGGCTGGGCGTTTTGCTAACCACACAATCCCTTCATGTGCCGAGGTTATAGAAACAGATGAATTCTACACTTCATCTGCCCCGATGGCCCATTTGGGCTAAGGGAACTTTACTAACAGCACAAGAGTCAATTTTTTAAAACAAGTTAGTTTCGTTTTCAAACTCTTATGTTTTCTGTTAATGAATTTCAACAATGTTAGAATAATTTGATTTCTCCTTTATGACAGTTATATGAATGCCAAAATGTTATACCAAGTTGTTGATAATGTTTATTTTTTTCTGCACTTGAATGCTTTTGATACCTCACTGAATATTAAATAAAATATAAACAAAAGGAAATGTTTCTTCATATATTATGTGCAAAAGAAATGTAGGTCAAATTTACTTAGAAATATCTAGAGTTTCTAGAGAAACATGTTTTGAACACAAACCATACAGTGTATGGCAAATTGAACTATTAGTGTAGGTTTGATTTGCCTTGATATTGATAATCTATCTATCTATCTATCTATCTATCTATCTATCTATCTATCTATCTATCTATCTATCTATCTATCTATCTATCTATCTATCTATCTATCTATCTATCTATCTATCTATCTATCTATCTATTTATCTATCTATCTATCTATCTATCTATTAGATCTAAATTAATCTAGTCATCTATCTATCTAATCTAATCTATCATCTATCTAATTTATCCATCTACAATCTATATATGTATACATTTGTCTGCCGCTGTGTATATCTACTTATCTGTCTTTAAAAACTCTCTATTGACAGATGCATCTAGGCTTATATTCAAATAACTGTATATTTATTTGGTGGTCACCCAGCGAACTTGACTCGCGCCCGGGGTACAATACCTTTTTAGCACCCCCCTCCCCATTCGAAAACCATATAATATTATAAGTAAAAAAATACCATTTAGCACCCCTTTGTGAGTAGCGCCCGGGGCATGATGCACCCCCGTGCCCACCCCAGCTACGCCACTGTTGTCAACCCGATATAGATCTACTTTTGCCTCCTCAACTCCACAACCTAAAACCTGTATACTTCAATAACAGGCACAATATCTGGAGGATCTATCCCCTTCTTTGCTTCTCCCGCCACTGTGTCATTGGTTTTGTTATTCTGTGCCGTGTCGCCTAAGTGTCCTGCCACTATGTCCATCTTGATCTTCAGTTCAGAAGGCACCGCCCAATCCTGTAACTCTCCATCCGCCAGAAAGAAGAAAACTACAGCACCAAAAGCGGCGACCGCAGCACACACGTAGAACACAGCTTTCCATTCTTCCGCCGTCCTCTGTTTTAAATGTAAAGATTCGTTTTAGTAAAGATAGGCAGGTTATTTATTAAAATTCAGTGCAGTAAGTACGTATAAGCTAAACAAGCTGTAGCTTAGGGCCCCCCACTTCCTTTGGTGGGCCCAAATAATTCTCCAACTGAGCGATTGTCATATATACTTAAATATCGGGCACTGTCAAATAATTATAAAGGGCCCCATAGATCAAATAGCTTAGGGCCTAATTAAGTCTAAATCCGGTCCTGTTAACAATAGTAAGGTGAACCATATCAAGAGTATTGTCGGTAGCTGAGCAGTGTTTCTGTAAAGTTTACTCACATTTGGAGTCAGGGCCCCAGCAATGATGGGTGCAATCATCCCAGGAATAGTTCCGGCTGTGTTGGTGATTCCAAATAAGATGCCTGCATAGCTAACGGTCCGAAAAATAAAACACATTGCAATGGATGGGTTTTAAATTACATGAAAAAAAACATTAATGTAATGTCAAGAGATTCATCTCTAAACTAAACATGATTTTGATTCAAAGTTCTTTTAACTATTTTCAAAATAATAGTTTTTTTTTTAAATAACATATACTAATTGATGTCAAACCTTGGTGCCAAGTCCAGATGATTGACCACATAGCCTCCTCTACTGATGCTGTTGAAGACTGTACACAGACACAGGAAGAAGACCGCTATGTGGCGCTGCTCGCAGGTCATCTGACCCACAATGGCCACAAACAAAGTAATGCCTAAGAAAGCTGTTGACGTGGTCGATATATTGAACTTTTATGATTTGCTACGTTGTATTTGTATTAGGATTAAACATTTGCAGAGAAACTGTTAAGACTATCACAAACATGCACCCCCCCCCACACACACAACACACACATACACAATCACTCAATACACACATACATACAGACTCACTCTCACTCTCACACACAGACACATACACACTCATTCACTCACACACACATTCACACATACACTCACACACACATATACACTTACTCACTTAATCACACACACTCACTCACAGACACCATCACTCATACACACACACACACACTCACAGACACCATCACTCATACACACACACTCACTCACACACACACTCACTCACAGACACACCCACTCACACAAACCCACTCACAGACACCATCACTCACACACACTCACTCACAGACACCATCATTTATACACACACTCACTCACTCACACACACATTCACACACACTCACACACACATACACTTACTCCCTTATTCACACGCACTCACTCACAGATACCATCATTCATACACACACTCACTCACTCACACACACTCACACACACATACACTTACTCCCTTAATCACACACACTCACTCACATACACCATCACTCATCATACACACACACACTCACTCACAGACACACCCACTCACACACACACACTCACAGACACACCCACTCACACACACTCACTCACACACACACCCACTCACACACACACTCACTCACACACATACCCACTCACACACACTCAATCACACACACACACACTCACTCACAGACACAACTATATTAACCTAAGACTGTGCCATCATGTAAATGGAAATGTTCAAGTCAACTATTTCACCCCTTCGTATTTTTACTTAATTTTTGTACGTACAATTTTGTTTTCGTTTCATATATAAAAAAACCAGAGAGAGGGATAAAAGTAAACTTATACTTTTCGCAAACACAAACACTCACACATTTATACAACCACATCTGCACACACAATAACTTACACACAAATTCACACTAATACACACACACACACGAGAGCGCAGCATAAACGCGCTCAAACAGCACTCAGCCACACATAAACACTATATACACATGAGCATAATTTATACACACTAAACACACTTAAAACACACTAAACACACTTATTACACATTAAACACTAATATAACACAATAAAGATACATAAACAGACATTCAAACTCAGTTAATGAAAAATGGTCACCGCATATGGACAAATAATGATATTGATATAAATCAGATTTACAAAAAACTTGGAATGATTTCCTGACATTCTTTGTGGACATCCAGCCTTTCTGTCGGATCCAATCTGCCACGTGACCAACGGCAACAGTTGAGAAAAACTGGCAGACGTAGGGCAGCGCTGATAATAACCCGTTCTGAAAAATAATAGATACATCTAATAAAACAATAGCGATTTGGGTTCTGCGTTAAATCGAAAGTAAAGTGTTAAACAGTATTCCAGTATTTCAGTTTAAAATACAATCATGAAAAAATCGGATCTGCCCGAAACCAAAAAATAACCTAGCCTACAGATCAAGCCTAAGGGGATATAGCTCTATGCAAAGGTTTTGCAGGGTACAGCTAGTACATAAATAAAACTAAATGTGGGAACTGAAGGAATTGGGGCCCCATCTCCCCTCCCCCCACCCGGTCTAACGACTTTAAAAAAAATATGTTGATAGCCACTGATTTACACCCTTGCCCATTGGTCACCTGTTTGATGTCAAAGTTCAAGCTCTCTTTCATGAAAGTTGGAAGCGAGGTAATGAGCGTGTAGGCCAGGTAGTTGCTGCAGAAGTGACCGACGATAACTGCCCACAGTGGCCCGGATGTAAACATTTTGATCCAAGGAACATAGCGAACCTGAAAAGGAAATATAAACGACTTAGACTATACTTTAGTTTAGCCAAACCATACATTACATAACATTTTAAAAAAAATTATGATATATAATATAAAGACATTATTTGTTACACATAATATGACTAAACTAATGTTTACAATAAGAGTTAATATCTTCATCAATAGATGGCTTACCATTTTAACATCTTCATCAATAGATGGCTTACCATTTTAACATCTTCACCAAGAGATGGCTCACCTTTTTAACATCACCTTTACCAAAGGATGCCTTACCTTTTTAAAATCACCTTTACAGATGGATGTATGTCTTACCTTTTTAAATCACCTTTACCAATGGATGTATATCTTACCTTTTTAACATCACCTTTACCAATGGATGTATGTCTTACCTTTTTAACATCACCTTTACCAATGGATGTATGTCTTACCTTTTTAACATCACCTTTACCAATGGATGTCTCTATGTAAACTTTTTCTCTCTCAGTGATCCACCTGTGTTGACTGGGTGTGTCGGCCGTCAATGTAAACCAAGCCACCACCCACACCATGTTAAATATACCTAAAGGGCGATAACTGCATTAGATATTGAAAGTGAAACAGTTTAAAAAAATATTTTGTTTCCATTTTGTTTATGCTTTAGCATACGTTTGGCTAGAATTTAAATTAAAGTTTGGCCATAATTCCCAGCACAGTTTGGCTATAATTCCACGCACACGTTAGCTATTAGTAAAAGCTTCAAGTAGGAATCCCCCCCCCCCCATTTCCCATCAAGTCCTATTATTGCAGATTATGGCAAGCTACGGCTTGATTAGGAAGGGGTGGAGAAAGGAAGGGGGGGGTAACCATCCCAGGCGGCATTTACTTTTCCGCTGGGATGGATGGGACGTAATGTTATAGCCACTTTAGATTTATTAGGCACAAAGATGGAGTGGCCTTTTTTTTAGATAACGCGCCCTTCCTCTCGCCTTGGGCGCCACAATTCGTGCTGCTGGCCACGGGGTGCATATAGCTCACTCCCTCCCCCCCCCCAACCCACAAATACCAACCCTTTCACCCCGAAAAGTGTTTAGGCTATTTCCCCTCGCCGCAGGCATGATGCGGGTTTCGTAATACATTATTTTGTTGACTTGAGTTGATACATTACAGATCCCAAATCAGATCTAATTTTTTTGTATTTTGTGTACAGCGGCCTGAGTAAGGCGGTGCACAATGAGGCTTTGATCAATTCAAATAGGGATCACAATGAAATCCTCACCTGACAGGTAAAAGATGGAGCCCCAGCCGTTGTCAAATCCGTTGTGACACAAGAAACCAGAGATGGAGAATGTGACAATGTTCCCTAGTGCGATGCCTAATGATATAATAAGATTGAAATGTGAGTTGTGACATTTTGAAAAATAAATTTAAACAGCATTAACAACGAGCGATGTGAAGTATAGGTTTATAATATACAGTACGTGTTTGGTCCATCCATTCATCCATCCATCCATAGATCTATCCATCCATTCATCCATAGATCTATCTATCTATCTATCTATCTATCTATCTATCTATCTATCTATCTATCTATCTATATATTTATTAATTAATCTGTCAGTTAGTCAATCAGTAAATCAATTTGTAAGAGTATCTGTACAAATCAATCAGTCAATTTTTCTTTTACTCAGTCATTTATTGTAATAAATCCATCATTCTATTTGTCTATATCAATCAATAGTTATGTCAGTCATCATTCAATCGACCAATCAATGCATCTTTCATCTAAATGAGTACCTGAGAAGGTGCACGCTGTAAGTATTGTCCTCTCCAGGGGCGGAGACCATTTCCCTAGCAGGGCGTGCAAGCATGGAAACGTCACACCCTGAAATAATTATGACTAAATTTTACAATGAAATGAGAATGAAGCCTTTTTATCTTACAGTTATTTTTTGTCATGATAGGGTTACTTTTCTATTTACAATGAAATAATATCACGAATAATTACTTAAAAAAAAAAACAAATTATCAAAGAGAGGACATTTCGAAGATGACAATTTATCCGAGGTAGATACGCAATTCAAACATACTCTGGCACATAAATAAACGTACTCACCGCAGCGACACCAAGTAAAAATCGTACAAAGTACAACAGGTAGACGTGTGTCCTGGCACAAATAGGTGTGACCAGACAGCAGACTGCACTGAGGAACATGTTCCACCCCCAGACTCGTTTACCTCCGTACCTCGAGGCCAGCCAACCACCTGAAATAAATCAAGAAAAATCTATCTATCTATCTATCTATCTATCTATCTATCTATCTATCTATCTATCTATCTATCTATCTATCTATCTATCTATCTATCTATCTATCTATCTATCTATCTATCTATCTACCTATCTATCTATCTATCTATCTATCTATCTATCTATCTACCTGCCTCTTTGCTTTACTGCGTTTCTGTATGTATACATAATTACAATCGATAGATCTTGTGTCTATCAATATGCTAACTTATTGGTCAATGATCTAGTTGGTATTTGTTTCACCATCATAACCATAAAAATATAGTAGTTTGACCTACATAGTACCTGTGTCACTATCTGTGTCACTAAGTAGCTATAGAATATATATCTGTTACGTACTTGGTAACAGAGTCATAATATCGCCATAGAAGTTTATTAGCGTGACCTACTTGGTATTTGCGTCACAATGTAACCATAGAAATACATGGACAGCAGCTCTGACCTTGTGATCTTGTCCCAATCAAATTCTCCGCTCTCGTCCAGCTAACCAACAGAAATAGAGAAATCGCGATTATTGGTTGTAATATGCTATTATTGGTTGGATTGTGCTATTATTAGTTGGATTGTGCTAATATTGGTTGTAATGTGTTATTATTGGTTGTAATGTGCTATTATTGGTTGTAATGTGTTATTATTGGTTGTAATGTGCTATTGGTAGTTGTAATATGCTATTATTGGTGGTAATGTGCTATTAATGGTTGGAATGTGCTAATATTGGTTGTAAAGTCCTATTATTGGTCGTAATGTGCTATTATTGGTGGTAATGTGCTATTATTGGTTGGAATGTGCTACTGAAAATTATTACAATAACTGGAATTGTTAATACTTGTATCAATCAATAGGCTAACTATTTTATCTACAAGATTTTTTTCCTATTGAATGATTCAAAGTCGTCGCCTAGGATAAGACGAATCGAGGAATGTAGAAAGGTCACCAGAAAACTTAATCCACAGTAACTTCATATTTGATAAGCGATATAAAAATTCTATTTAAAAACTTCAGTAACATTTGAAAACAAAAAAATATGTGACCTCCTATAAATATTGTCTCCGTCTAAAAAAACATATGACTTTCTTTAGTAACATTTAAAGACAAAATGTAACGTAAATACAGAACATTTGACCTACTTTAGTAACATTTATAGACGAAATATAATATTAAATAGATCAAAGTCCCGGTACCCGGACCGGCGAGAATTATTTTTAGCCAAGCAAGAGCTAACTACCCTTGAGTGAGACTAAAATTTTGGAATTCCTCAGTCTATTTTTAGCAGGGGAAGTTATACACACGCTCGCTCGTGCGTACGCCAGGCTAGACGATTATGTATTAGATATAAAAAAACAACTTTCGACCTACTTCGGAAACATTCTTCCCTTGACCTTTACCATAGTCAGCGTCTCCCCCGCACACACTTTCCCGTGATGTCAACGTAGAATTGAGAACCATCGAGCCCATGGCATAGCTGACATTCATGGGCTTATTTCTGACCATGCACAATATAGCCACAGAGATATTCACGCGTGCTACGTACACCATGAGCAATCCGAGAAAAGCCAGAAAGGATAAATAGAATCTCTGTGAAAATAGCAGCGGAGCTGTGCGGATAGATATGAAAAATAGTGTTAATTTATGTAAACTTAAAGTAATCATGGTTCGTTATATCTGGACAAGCTCAATGAAAATTAAAAAGGGAATAAAACTAAAGATTACCCTGATTTTTTTTTTGTTGTTGTTTTCTCTGTATCGAAATATTAGTTTTCATTTATGTTGCAAATGATGGTCCCTATAGATTGTAGTTATGTTTATTGTGCATACAGCTATTATCAAACATAGCTAATATATAACACTACCTAACGAACGTGCAATAAATATTAAACTAAAAGCGTTATTTAAAAAAAATATACAAGAAATTTCAATTTTTATTGCAACTTACCTTTCTCAATCTCTCCCATTTTTATTTTTGTTTCCTTTTAGACTTTGCAATTTATTATTATTATTATTATTAAAAATATCGATTAAAGCACAAGGATCTTATTAAAATAATTCTTTAAAACTCTGATAGCAATGATATTTTCATTTTTTAAAATTCAAATCGGTGTAGACATTTCACAATGCAAATGCAGTAAATTTACCAAAAGACAATATTGTTTTATTTATCATGGTAACATAGCCACTTAGCTTCTCAGATGCACTATTGCTCTAACTTCACTGGCATCATATGCTGTGCTTTTTTTAGATAAATTAAGTTATATATTAATCGACTGTGATAAACATCATAATTACGCTATTAGCCGCGGCTGGAAATGAAATTTGACAAAACGTGATTAAAGCGTCATCTTCCGCTACACCGGCATAGCTTGATACACCTGGCCTAGTTAATGAATTGATGACCATCTCTGCATTATAAGTATTTAGGAAGATAACTGTGAAACATTCGGGTTAATGGTGTAATTCTCAGCCTCCGAGTTAATCAGTAAATACAATTGTATTTTTAGTAAAAAGTACATTATATAGACTAATAATAAATGGTACATCAAGTTAATCGACTTCTCACCAAGGTCAAACGATGCATTAATTTGATACAAAGACGTAGGCCTATTCAGGGCCGTTTTAAGGTCATCGTAGGCATTAGGCACTTTCAAAGTCGTAGGCCCTCCCCGATTTCAATTTTTTTTTATATTTTTCAAGATTGCACCGGCACTTATTTGCCATTCTGGCTTTCGTAGGCCCTTGAAAAGTCCGCAGGCCCTAGCCACAGTGCCTACTGAGCCTATCTGATTAAGCGGCCCTGGTCCTATTATGCAAAAGTCTTTCCATGATAAAACAAGCTGTAATTAATTAAAAGTTTGTTAAATGTCCTGATTTTTCCCTACATAGTCTTTTTAAAAAAAATTATATTTCTAACTTTTTTTTTGTCATTCAAATTTCATTAATAGAGTTGGATTAATACACATTACATGTACACTAGGTATATGACTTGAAAAAAAATTTTGTAATTTTACAAGTGGCGTGCCAGATTTTGATGAGCTTTTATATAAAAATAATAAATACAACAAAAAATCATCAATTTTGTTGAAAAAGTTCACCCACCAAAACATTTTTTAGTTTAAAAATAATCCGTCTGGCTCTTTTTACTGAAGTTTACTTTTACTCCAGTTGTTTACCATTAAAATTCTATTTCCTGTTCTCCATGTTAGATTTTTCAATTATACTTCAGTTTGAATAATTATTTTAAATTTGCTTAATTTTATTCTTAAAAATGTCTTACAAAAAATCATCACTTTCTATTGCTAAAAATAAGGACAAATGGGCGAGTAATTTGAAAAAAATTCAAAACACTCTTAAGAAAAGAAACAAAATTGGAATCGAGATCGAGCCATTGCATTCACATTCTAGAATGCCAAAAGAGTAGATGATAATTGGTCGCTACATGGGCTTGGCCTCTATGGAAAAATCCAGATTGAAAAGAGTTACAGCACTCAGGAAAGAAGTAGAGTTATTATGGAGCTTTTTAAATTTCCCAATACTGTCTTTGCGATCAGTGAGCAGAAAAATTGAAACTTTAATTAAAAGGTATGATGTTCATTTGAAAAAACATGTGGGTGACATACGGGAGCAGTTTGATAAGTTATTTGATGTCACAAACAAAACTGGTCAATGGTTATGTGCTGAGGACGAAAAACTTTACGAAATACAAATTCAAAGTGGATGTAAGACGGGATATACTACAACTAAAATTGCTAGGCAAAGTACAATTCGTCCATCAAAACCGAAAATTGTTTGCAAAATTAATGAGGCACAACAACAACAAAGCAGTTTTGAAAGTTCCAGTGATTCAAGTGATAACGAGAATTCTCAAAGTAGCTCTGCTGGTGCTGATGCAATACAGTCATCCACAGAAAGCTTGGATCAAAGCACACATAAGAAACAATCACAGCAATCTACTTCTAGTGCAGTTTCATTAGTTCAATCAGGGAAACTACCAGTCGAAGAGCAGCATTAGTAAGCAAAATTTTGCATAAGTCCTTCCTTCTCAGTCAGGTGTCTATCGAGCTGTATTCAGAGAAGCAAGTAAACTAAAAGAAACATTAATAAATACTTTGCGTAATAGCTTATGGAGTTTACATTTTGATGGTAAAATTATGAAGAAAAAAGAACACCAAGTAGTTGTATTAAAAAATGAAGCAAAAGAAGTGAGACTAGCCGTCTTAGTTTTACCTGATGGCAAAGCTGCTACAATCGGATCTGCCATTCAAAAAGTTTTAGATGAATATAACATATGGTCAGCTATAAAGGGTAGAAGTCTGGTGTTGTGGTGAAACTTCAGATACTTAAAGATTATGAAATGTTAAAAAAAGATTTTGAAAGTAAAACAAAGATATGTGCTCCAATTTTAGAAAAACAGGACATAGGTTGAAGAGATGATATACAATTTTTGCACCATCTAATTTGCGTTTTGAGCATATTAAGAGTTCTCAACAAATGCCAAAAGTTAATTTTAGCTCTCTGCCTGGCCTCAGCAATGCTCGATGGAACTCTCGAGCAATTTTGCATTGTTGGCTTTCATATTATTGCCAGATGAACGAAAGAACCTTCAGAAATTGTGTGAATTTATATGTGGACATTGGAGTGATGCCTGGTTTAGTGATCATCATTACAAAGCTGAACAATATGAACTTCTTTTCCATGCTGTTAATGATTATCCAAAAGGGTTGCGCTGTCTTCGAAATCATTGGTCTCAAAGTACATCTCCAATACTCACTCCACGTAGCAATGTTTATGCATAAAGAGCAATAAAAGTTCTGCAAGATATTATTCCCCTTTGCCACTCACCAGAGAAATTGAATTTACGTTTTTATTTTACAAATAAAAGTTTATGAAACAATACTTTGAAATTATTAAGAAATGTCCATTTTTCTAAAACTTCAAAATGTTTGGTGGGTGACATTTTTCAATTTTTTTAATAAATTTGATGTGGTTTTGTGTTTCTACAATAAAATGTCATCTGTTGATGGTATGCCATACAAGTGTTGTTCTGAAGTCATATACCTACACACCATGCAACTTATATTTAAATCTTTGTGAACATAGTACACCAGTACATGTATAGAATGAATAGTGAACCCCCCAGGTAGAGACTCCCAGACACGTTTGGAGGGAATGGGGGCGTGGCAATGTTAAAGAACCTGCCGAGGCCCTCTTAGCATCAATACTTGAAGAGGGGCCATCTTCGTAGGGCAGGAGGGGGTGATTAGGAGGTCGCTTTACATGCATATACACAAAAGAACGGCCTAAGAGTGAGTATAAGTAACATTCAGTGAGTCTTTGATAATAAATTGGGTTTTCAATATCTCTGCTAAATCGGAAAAAAATATTATCATAATCCACATCCTTGACAATTAAAACAACGGATGAATGTTTATGGAGAGATGTGGCTGAGTGGTGTAGAGCGCTCCGCTGTCGACCTGGGAGTGTTGGGTTCGATTCTAGGTGAAAATCAAGGGAATCTTTTCAGGTTCTTAAAAAAGTTGGATAAAGTCCCTCAAGTGCACCATCTTTAAATGGGGACTTGACTTAAGTTTGATAAGCAGAGGTGGCTGGGCGTAGCGAGCTTAACTCGCCCCCGGGACCCAATACCTTTTTAGCGCCTCCCCCCATTTGAACACCATATAATAGTATATGTAAAATATACCATTTGGCGCCCCTTTGTGAGTAGCGCCCGGGGGATGATGTCCCCTTGCCCCTTCACTACGCCAGTGTGCTAACCTCCCATTTATATGCCAAAGTTACAGAAACAGATGAATTCTACACTTTATTTGCCCCGAGAGCCCTTTAAAACTAAGTAAATTTTTTCCAACTTTGTATACATTACAGTTACACATTTAAATGGTGAGCTGATCATATGTGAGGTCTAGTGAAATGTGTGCACTTGGGCTAGGATATAAATGTGTGCGTTGTCCACTTTGTTTGTTATTATGTTTTGAAAACATAATGATGTTGAAATTGTCAGTCAAATCAGCGAGGTGAAGGTCTCGGGTTTGCGTCCCAGCAATGAAAGTTAGCCCGTGACGTCCGTGTGAAGTATCCAAGGCAGTGGTTTGAACTTCAGGTACGATGGGAATATACCAGGACCTTGAGCAGATGAATCGAGCGTTTATAATGCATAATGTTAATTAAATGTAATCATAGTGTGGGCCAAGTCAAACAGCCTGACGGGCCACGGGTTTTTACAATACTTTTTTGAAATTTTCATCAAACATTCTACCATCTTTGACATCGTTTGAACTATCAACATTTATCAGTAGCATACTCAGAAATGATTACTTTAAAAAAAAATTGTGTCATATACAGTTTCCACCCAGTTTTGGATGTTTTTTAAACCGTTTCATTATTAAAATAATTACTATAACAAATTTCAAGAGATGTCACATAGTTTAATCATGAATACATTGAAAAATACTTCCGTTAACAACCAGACACAACCAAACAAAACAAGACACAGCCAGACAAAACAATACACAACCAAACAAAACGAGACACAACCAGAAAAAACAAGACACAACCAGACAAAACAAGACACAACCAGACAAAACTGCAGATTTAAATGAAATTAGACCGAAACAAACTCCGTTCAATTAAAGGAAAGATATTTTATTCTACAAAGGTGAAGTCGTTGAGTGAAGGAGCTTATGGGAATATTAAAAGCTTATGGGAATATGTAGGAGCTTATGTAAATATGTAAGAGCTTATGGGAATATGTATAAGCTTTTGGGAATATGTAGGAGCTTATGGGAATGTTAGGAGCTTATGGTAATATTTAGGAGCTTATGGGAGTATGTAGGAGCTTATGGGAATGTTAGGAGCTTATGGTAATATTTAGGAGCTTATAGGAATATGTAGGAGCTAATGGGAATAAGTAGGAGCTTATGGAAATATGTAGGAGCTTTTGGGAATATGTAGGAGATTATGGGGATATTTGGAGCTTCTGGGAATATTAAAGATCTTATGGGAATCTGTAGGAGCTTATGGGGATATTTGGAGCTTCTGGGAAAATTAAGAAATAAGAATTATTAGGAGCTTATGGTAATATGTAGGAGCTTATGGTAATATGTAGGATCTTATGGGAATATGTAGAATATTATGGGGATATTTGGTGCTTATGTGAATATGTGGAAGCTTATGGGAATATGTAGGAGCTTACGGTAATATGTAGGATCTTATGGGAACATGTAGAATATTATGGGGACATTTGGTGCTTGTGGGAATATGCGTAAGCTTATGGGAATATGTAGGAGCTTATGGGAATATGTAGAAGCTTATGGGAATAAGTAGGATCTTATGTGAAGATGTAGGAGCTTATGGGAATATGTTGGAGCTTATGGGAATATTAGGAGCTTATGGGAATATATAGGAGCTTATGGGAATATGTGGGAACTTATGGAAATATTAGGAGCTTATGGGAATATATAGGAGCTTATGGGAATATTAGGAGCCTTTGGTAATATTTAGGAGCTTATGGAAATATTAGGAGCTTATGGGAATATGTAATAGCTTATGGGAATATGTAGGAGCTTATGGGGATGTTAGGAGCTTATGGTAATATTTAGGGGCTTATGGGAATATGTAGGAGCTAATGGGAATAAGTAGGAGCTTATGGAAATATGTAGGAGCTTTTGGGAATATGTAGGAGATTATGGTAATATGTAGGTGCTTATAGGAATATATAGAAGCTTATGGGAATCTGTAGGAGCTTATGGGGATATTTGGAGCTTCTGGGAATATGTAAGATCTTATGGGAATATGCAGGAGCTTATGGGGATATTTGGAGCTTCTGGGAATATTAAGAGCTTATGGGAATATTAGGAGCTTATGGTAATATGTAGGAGCTTATGGTAATATGTAGGATCTTATGGGAATATGTAGAAGCTTATGGGGATATTTGGTGCTTATGGGAATATGTGGAAGCTTATGGGAATATGTAGGAGCTTATGGGAATATGTAAGAGCTTATGGGAATAAGTAGGATCTTATGTGAAGATGTAGGAGCTTATGGGAATATGTTGGAGCTTATGGGAATGTTAGGAACTTATAGGAATATATAGGAGCTTATGGGAATATATGGGAACTTATGGGAATATTAGGAGCTTATGGGAATATATAGAAGCTTATGGGAATATGTAATAGCTTATGGGAATATGTAGGAGCTTATGGTAATATGAAGAAACTTAAGGGAATAAGCAGGAGCTTATTGGAATATGTGGGAGCTTATGGGAATATTAGGAGCTTATGGTAACATGTAGGAGCTTATGAGAATAAGTAGGAGCTTATGGGAATATGCTATTACCATAAGCTCCTAATATTCCCATAAGCTCCCATATATTCACATAAGCTCCTACATATTACCATAAGCTTCTAATATTCCCATAAGCTCCCACATCTTCCCATAAGCTCCTACATATTCTCTTAATCTTCTTCATATTACCATAAGCTCCTAATATTCCCATAAGCTACTACTTATTCAAAAAAGCTCCTATTATTCCTATAAGCTCCTACTTATTCAAAAAAGCTCCTACATATTATCATAAGCTCCAACATATTACCATAAGCTCCTACATATTACCATAAGCTCCTACATATTCCCATAAGCTCCTAATATTCTCATAAGCTCCTACAGATCCCCATAAGCTCCTACATATTTACATAAGCTCCTAATATTCCCATAAGCTCCTACATATTCCCATAAGCTCCTAATATTCCCATAGCTCCTACATATTCCCATAAGCTCCTACATATTCACATAAGCTTCTACATATTCCCATAAGCTCCTACATATTCCCATAAGCTCCTACATATTCCCATAAGTTCCTAATATTCCCATAAGCTCCTAAATATTCCCATAAGCTCCTACATATTCTTATAAGCTCCTACATATTCCCATAAGCTCCTACATATTCCCATAAGCTCCTACATATTCACATATGTTCCCATAAGCTCCTGCATATTTACATAAGCTCCTACATATTTCCATAAGCTCCTACATATTCCCATAAGCTCATACTTATTCCCATAAACTCTTGAATATTCCCATAAGCTCCTATATATTACCATAAGCTCCTAATATTCTCACAAGCACCTACATATTCCCATAAGCTCCTACATATTCCCATAAGCTCCTACATATTGATATAAGCTCCTACATATTGATATAAGCTCCTAATATTCCCATAAGCTCCTACATATTCCCATAAGCTCCTAATATTCCCATAAGCTCCTACATATTCCCATAAGATCCTACATATTTCCATATGCTCCCACATATTCCCATAAGCTCCTACATATTACCATATGCTTTTACATATTACCATAAACTCCTACATATTCCCATAAGTTCCTACATATTACCATTAGCTCCTAATATTTCCATAAGCTCCTACATATTCCCATAAGCTCATACTTATTCCCATAAACTCTTGAATATTCCCATAAGCTCCTATATATTACCATAAGCTCCTAATATTCTCACAAGCACCTACATATTCCCATAAGCTCCTACATATTCCCATAAGCTCCTACATATTGATATAAGCTCCTACATATTGATATAAGCTCCTAATATTCCCATAAGCTCCTACATATTCCCATAAGCTCCTAATATTCCCATAAGCTCCTACATATTCCCATAAGATCCTACATATTTCCATATGCTCCCACATATTCCCATAAGCTCCTACATATTACCATATGCTTTTACATATTACCATAAACTCCTATATATTCCCATAAGTTCCTACATATTACCATTAGCTCCTAATATTTCCATAAGCTCCTACATATTCCCATAAGCTCCTACATATTTCCATAAGCCATTACATATTCCCATAAGCCCCTAATATTCCCATAAGCTCCTACATATTACCATAAGCTCCCAATATCCCCATAAGCTCCTATATATTACCATAAGCTCCTAATATCCCCATAAACTCCTACATATTCCCATTAGCTCCTAATGAACTGCGGTAATAATTGACCATTTTCATTTGCTTTTTTTTCTGGCGGAACGCACTGGAACGGAGTTAAGGCACCTTTTGTTCCGTATTCAAAATTGTATATTTTACTTCATTATATTTTCAGTGATATTTCTTTATTTCTTTATGACACGACGGACATAAGGAGTTCTCGTACTTTTTTTTTTTAGAAAAAGTACAATGTGTAAAAACAAAAAATAAACGAATCAAACCTTTTCCTTTTCAGTCTTAAAATTATTTTTGGGGCCCTGAAAAGGGCCGTTGAAGTGATGTGCAAATGAAGAGGAAAACCCAAATTTAAAAAAACAAATAATTTCAAGCTAATTCTATAACTCTCCACGTTTGTCGTCGGAAGATCTCTAAATCCATCTTCCCATCAGTAAGGTATTGGCAGTAAGTATTTTACCAGCGTAGTGTTCCAGGTCGGTGTAGCTCACTTCCATTAAACATGTCCGGTCGTGAACATGTGCTGCAACATCGGAAGTTTTCTGAAAAATTCAAAACGCCACGCCACTGAATCTATCGAACTAATCATTGATCGACCACAGTCTATCGAACCAATCATTGATCGACCACAGTCTATCGAACCAATCATTGATCGACCACAGTCTATCGAACTAATCATTGATCGACCACAGTCTATCAAACTAATCATTGATCGTCCTTATCATAAATGACCTGTTGCTTAATTCAATCCTACATACTTTCTAAATAAGTTTATTATCAATTATTTTTTTTTAAATTGGTTCATTGGATATAACGGATGATATAATGTTAAAGAAAATATTAACCTATAACGGATGATATGATGTTATAGAAAACTTATATTAACCTATAACGGATGATATAATGTTAAAGAAAACATATATTAACCTTTTAATGAGTTCCTCTGTAATCCAGTTTCGTCTGGCTGATCTGGTGAGAGAAAAAAGATTTATTTAACATGTGCTGTGACGGCGCTCATATCCTATATTGAGGGCTGCTCACCACTGATGGATATGATATGTTAATGGTGCTGGCTAGTATGTACAATGCTAAAGGCTTGCAGAGCTTCGGCGTCTGCTTGTTCGGTCTCGTCCTTCAGCTGGTAAAACTTCAGCGTCTGCTTTGTGTACTGTATTTCTGACATGGTCTGTAGTAGTTGCAGCCCTGAAATAAATGAATATTGCAAATATTTTGTATAATAATTGCTAGAACATCCGAGATAGCATGACCACGTTAATGTATACATAGCATATTTACAAGAACATATACGGTCTGGGAATTTCCTTTTTATTTCTAATATTTTCTTCATTTAAAACTTCTGTTTATTTATTTTGCAAAACATTTTGTAATCGATTTTTGAGGCACTTTTTAAGTGATAGATTTTCTTGAAATTGAAAGTTTGCATACATGTTATTGCTCCATGACAATGCATGATTCATCAATTAATTTAGCAATTAATTAATTAATTAATTTTTATTTCGAACAAATGAATAAAAAAATTCGAATTTTACAGTAGGGGATATAACCGTGTTTAGCTATGACATACGTTACTAATAAATGGGCTACTTCCCTTGCACGGATCAATGTTGACACGTAATTACTGATACGATTGAGATTTATTGCAAAGTTTAAAAACAAAAAAAAATAAAAAGAATATTAAAAAAAAAAAAAAACGGTTAGCTTTAAAAACTCTGTTTTTATCGTGTCTTGTTTAATAATAATTTTTCTAAAGTTTAATTTTTAGCAGTTGTGAAATTAGTCTAGCTTTGAGCATCGTACGCCTCCTGAGTTCACCATTATATGACAGTTCATGTTCATGCAGTTATACTAAAGAATTAAATATTATCATTGTTACTTTCAACTGGCTTCGACTTAATATATTAGCGTTGTTCACTGTTGTTGGAACACCTACTACAAGTTAATAAAAGAACTTCACAACATTATTTGAAGAACTCCGCAACAGGTATCATAATCATTCATAATAAAATAACTACAAGTTTTACATATATATTTATAATATTCATTGAATATATACCCGGCATATGTTATTTGCCTAATAATTTATACAATTACATAAATGTATGTTAGTTTCTTTGTGCCGAGTATATTGCATAAAAAACATCAGTACATTATCCTTTGAGATTTATAACCGGCAACACTCACGCCCCATCCCTGTAAAATTAAATTTAACACGGGGGCCCCGTCTGTTTACCTTTCTTAAAGTACTTTTGTACTACGGCACCCATATATCAACAGTTCTCTGCCTAGGGCTATCTCCCCCCCCCCCCCAACCCTACGAGTGGATGTGACACATTGCATTGGACGAACGGTACACTGGTCTTTCTAGTCTAATAGTAAACTGTCATTTACTTAAGAGCAAAGGGTATGAGAGTTATGGTATAGCATAGTAGTTAACTAGCTCCCATTAGTAAAACTCAAAAAGGAGATAAAAAATAATTACATATACTTAGAATTTTAAATCCAGAAACTGGGACATCGCTTTGTATTATTTTTTTACGTGACAAAGAAAACATATAACAATGTATAAATACATATAAACGCGAATATCGTGCGTTCAATCACCACACTGGCCAATTATCTCTTAAAAAAATCTTTTTCATTGGTGTACAGTGATACGGTCTAACTGAACCTTCTATTTTAGTTTTGACAACTACAGATCTACAATAAAATTATTTATAAAAAAGAATAATGAGATTCTTGGCCAGTATGGGGATCGAACCCACGACATTCGCGTTATTAGCACGACGCTCTAACCAACTGAGCTAACCGGCCGATATCGATTCCGAAATTTCATAATTTATATTAATTACTAAAACTTTTCTTTATTAATTTTTTATTGTGCCGATAAAAATTGCCCCGTCTCTGTCTCTTCTTCATTAGGTCGATATTTTCCTGAGTACAAAGAATACTTTTCATATCTGTGCATATTGAATCAAGTTCTAAAAATAGAATCTGACCTTCGACCTAAATAGCGAAAATATTCGGTCTAAGCGAGGGAAGGTCTGACTGAATGGAAAGATAAACTTAGCCTTCAAGACAGACAGGTTACATTCGGAGTGGTTTCCCTTTCAGTACATTTTTTTTTTCCCTAAGCGTTTTGACTAGAGTGTGTTTTTCTTTCATTGCCGGGAAAAGACGGTTAGCTTACATGTGTTGATTTAAATATAAACTCCAAATGCTCAGATAAATTTATGTTTGAACCATACCTTTGATTTCATCGTGAATATTATCGATTATCTCGATACACATATGAAAAAGGATTAAATTTATCTTGTTCATGGTAAGTTACGATTTTATTTTCAAAACCTCATGACATATTTTTAAGTTTTTGGGACTGACTTGGTTTAGCCTTGGCCTTGGAGTCTTGGACCTATTTGTAACTTGTGTAAACTAAAAAAAAACCAGCCAGACCACCTACTATTATTACTGTAATATTGTGTTTCAAAATATTATTTAGTATAACTGTTGACCACTGTTATACTAATAGTATTACTAGATGTATTATTATAAACTACTGTAGTTTTAAATATGAATTTAATAAATTCTATTAATAATATATTTTTTACAATTAAAATATAATGAAATTAATTCACAAACTTTGAAAATGGTCTGTGTAATTATCGTTATTTTTGTAGTTTCTAATTCTAGTCATAAGAATAATGTTCTTTAAGGATGTTACATCAATAATTCAAAGGGAACTCCCTTAAATAGGTTGAATGTTTTCCTTGGGCACGCACTTCAAACAAGCCTTAGCTCTAAAAGTTATTTTGGGAAACTCCCACATTACCGTCTTCTTGTGTGAACCGAATAACCTCCCTTGATTTCACAGACTTCCCATAATATAAACATCTGCATAATATTCATATGGCTGTAACATATTCAATGTTACTTTTGTTACCGGTACACATACACGAACACATTTTTCAGTAGAGTGTTGGCTTTTACGCCACATAACCTAATAGCTTTTTTAGAGAGAGAAAAAATGTTTTGACTACAAGCTTTCTACTGAACTGCTTATCGGTTTTTATCTCTACTTAACAGTTCAAGTAGACTTCCCACCGATTTTGTTGGCTACATTTTGTTTAGAAAGTATTCATTGAATATTCGATGTTAACTTTGACTTATTTAACTTTGACATTTACACTCTAGAAATATTATTGTGTGTGTGTGTGTAAACAAACAAATTACAAATACACATTCGACTCAATATTCTATGTCACAGCCTACTACAGCTGGTGTGCTTATTCTATTTGGTGGATTACTGGTTGCGTATACCAACCTTTGGGCGTTAAAACCACCGCCCCCCTAACAATAGACAATGGAGACGGCTGTGGTAAAACCATAGTCGCTTCTTGTTTGATGAGCGCTTCAGTCACCCAGGCTAAGTGTGTTGTGTCTCAACAGCACACACAGGACTTTCATGCATATTGATATTAAAGCAATGTTGTTTACAGAGATCATAAAATACGTGTCCATGTTAGATAATACACGATGAATATACGTCTTTTTTTTTTTTTGATAAATCCCCAAAATAAGATATTATTCTGTGGTCCACTTATTCGTAGGGGATTACGTGTATTCATTTCTACACGACTGAATACTGTCTTCATTTTTTTTGTGTAGAACTGACCCCATTCATTTTCTGTGTATGCCTGGACAGTCCCAAGCACACATAACAAAATATACAACTGGGATTGGTTTATTTTTAGCCACTGAGGCATTGCCTTCTCGAACAGGATCTTGCTGCATTCAGAGCATAGTTAACGAATTGTACGCAACTGGATGCCTCTCACATAAGACAGCATGTCACTCAGTTCAGACAGCATGCCTCTCAGTTAAAACAGCATGCCTCAGTTCAGACAGCATGCCTCTCAGTTAAAACAGCATGCTCTCAGTTCTGACAGCATGCCTCTCAGTTAAAACAGCATGCCTCTCAGTTAAAACAGCATGTCGCCCAGAAAAGTTGGCGTTCAGGCACTGGGCGACGGATGGCCGCGTGGTAAAAGCTCACGTCATGTCTCACGTAATTCCTCCGTTGTCGTTGCATTATCAGTCATGGTAGGGGAAGAAAGAAGAGCAATCCAAAAAAAACCGTCCCATTAGTGGTTTATCGGATCTAAGAGGTACACATCTCATTCTTACACGGGACTTCACAAACACTGGGTGGCAAAAATGTCCATTTTACGCTGTATTTATAATGTTTATTCTATGTTCTGAATAACATAACGGCCATTTGTCATTTAATGTCGCACTGTCCGAAATTTCCATTCAGTATGTTCTTGGTCGCTTTATTGCAGCGCGTCAGATTGACAGCATGTTAAAATGATTAGTAATGTCTTCCATCTTACCCCGTTCACCCATCGATACGGTTATGCCCTACGGCCTACATAGTAAAAAAAAAAAACCCGCTGGTTCTAATCCATTTAAAGCCAGTTATCTCAACTGTCTCTGAGGTGGGGGGGGGGGTTGTTGTCGAGTGGAAGGGGGACATCAGACTCGACTTCCCTGGAACATTTATGGTCGTTGGGTTGCTACTGTGACGTAATAAGAAACACAACAAATCTGTCCCCCCCCCTTAAAATCGGTTACGGATTAAGAGATTAACATTTTTTTTATTTTTTTCACGGGGACTTTGCGTTGTAGTATTTGTTTATTGATATCTCTTGTGTTTGTGCTGCTCCCCCCCCCCCCATTTCATTGTATCAGAAGAAACGATGAAACAGATGGTCTCAGTTTTTTTTTTTGTTTTGTTTGGTTTGGCCGCTTCAATCATATTTCAGACGTATATCATCGAGTCGGCTTCGGTGTAGTTTATCAAATTTTATGATTGACAACTGTCTACGCTTACCACCTCCCCCCTCCACCCCCAAAGAGAAACGTATTTGATTCTACCGTTATCGGAGTATCGTGGGGGGGATCTCGGTTCAATCTGTTGCACGCCCTAGGGCCGCGGCTCTAAATATCTTTCACGACAAGTACCCCCAAAAATGATGCGAAAGGGTTTGCGGTTCTGTAAGTTCTGTAAATTCTTCTTTGTTCTAAACGAAAAATCGCATGTCTCTGCATACCACCGCATAATCTTTCCCGCACCCTTTGAGGTGCGCGTACCATTAGATATTAAGTAGGCCTACATTATCTCACGTCATCATGTCGAATGTCATAATGCAGAGGCCAAACCCACCCCCCCCCCAAATCCATGGGATCGACACTGGTAGACGCAGTCACTGTATATACATTGTCACTGTATATACATCAGTCACTGTATATACATCAGTCACTGTATATACATCAGTCACTGTATATACATTAGTCACCATATATACATTAGTCATTGTATA
>JAGDYQ010000021.1:7903068-7938723 GCA_021962125.1 Bulinus truncatus
TGTGTCTATCAGTGTCGATCCCATGGATTTGGGGGCCCGGGTGGCTTGGCCTCTGCATTACGACATTCGACATCATGAAGTGAGCTAATGTAGGCCTACTTAATATCTAATGGTACGCGTACCTCAAACGGTGCGGGAAAGATTATGCGGTGGTATGCAGAGACATGTGATTTTCGTTTAGAACAAAGAAGAATTTACAGAACTTACTTACAGAACCGCAAACCTTTCGCACCATTTTGGGGTCCTGTCGCGAAATATTGAGAGCCGCGGCCCTAGGGCGTGCAACAGATTGAACCGGAGATTCACCCCCCCCACGATACTCCGATAACAGTAGAATCAAACACGTTTCTCTTTGAGGGTGGAGGAGGGGGGTGGAGGAGGAGGGCGTGGAGGTGGTAAGCGTAGACAGTTGTCACTAATCATAAAATTTGATAAACTCACAAACGAAAGCGACTCGATAAAGAAAGCATACGCCTGAACTAAGGATTCTGAAGCTTACCAAACAAAACAAAAAAAGAAGCTGATACATCTGTTTCATCATTTCTTCTGATACAATGAAATGGGGGGAGCCGCACAAACACAAGATATATCAATAAACAAATACTACAACACAAAGTCCCCGTGAAGAAATTTTCAAAAAAATGTTAATCTCTTAATCCGTAACCGATTTTAAGGGGGGGGGGCAGATTTGTTGCGTTTCTTATTACGTCACAGTAGCAATCCAACGACCATAAATGTTCCAGGGAAGTCGAGTCGGATGTCCCTCCCTCCCCCTCCCCCACCTCAGAGACAGTTGAGGTAACTGGCTTTAAATGGATTAGAACCAGCGGTTTTTTTTTCTTTACTATGTAGGGCATAACCGTATTGATGGGTGAACGGGGTAAGATGAAAGACATTACTAATCATTTTAACATGCTGTCAATCTGCCATGCACTAAAGCGACCAGAACACACTGAATGGAATTTTCGGACAGTGCGACATTAGATGACTAATGGCCGTTATGTTACTCATAGAATAAACATAATAAATACAGTGTAAAAATGGACATTTTTTTTTTACCGCCCAGCGTCTGTGAAGCCCGTGTAAAAATGAGATGTGTGTCTCTTAGATCTGATAAGGGGCTGTCCATTAATTACGCCAACAAAATAGGGGGGGGGGGGTCAGAAAATTTTTGACAATTGTTGACAGGAGGGGGGGGGGGTCAAGAAAAGTTGACGTCAACAATGTTACTTTTTTTAAATTTAATATAATTACTTAATAAATAGGAAAAATTAAGCAGCGTTTGTAGTCCTGTGTTACACACTCGCCTAACATTCAGTATTTTAATTAAACTAACTATATTCCTACTAATTTTGCCACATAAACATTTTGGAAGCCACCTTTTTAGGGAGGGGGGGTAATCAAATGTTGACGTAATTTTATAGGGGGGGGGGCTCTGGAAGTTTGACAAGTTGGTGACAAGGGAGGTAAAAATCTCCAAAAATTTGCTGACGTAAATAATGGACAGCCCCTAAACCACCAATGGGATGTTGTTTTTTTTTAATGCTCTTCTTTCATTCCCCCACCATGACTGATAATGCAACGGCAACGGAGGAACTACGGGAGACATGACGTGAGCTTTTTACCACACAAAAAATCACTTGGATATCAATGAAGATCGAACCTGAGACACTCTGGTAGACAGTTGAGCGCTTTACCACGCGACCGTCCGTCGCCCAGTGCCTGAACGCTAACCTTTCTAGGCGACATGCTGTCTGAACAGAGTGGCATGCTGTTTTAACCGAGAGGCATGCTGTTTTAACTGAGTGATATGCTGTTTTAACTGAGTGGCATGCTGTTTTAACTGAGAGGCATGCTGTTTTAACTGAGTGACATGCTGTTTTAGCTGAGAGGCATGCTGTTTTAACTGAGTGATATGCTGTTTTAACTGAGCGGCATGCTGTTTTAACTGAGTGGCATGCTGTTTTAACTGAGTGGCATGCTGTTTTAACTGAGAGGCATGCTGTTTTAACTGAGCGGCATGCTGTTTTAACTGAGAGGCATGTTGTCTTAACTGGGCGACACATCCAGTTGCGTACAATTTGTTAACTATGCTCTGATTGCAGCAAGATCTTGTTCGAGAAGGCAAAGCCTCAGGGGCTAAAAAAAAAACCAATCCCAGTTGTATATTGTTATGTGTGCTTGGGACTGTCCAGACATACACATAAAATGAAGGGGGTCAGTTCTACACAAAAGAAATGAAGACGTGTGCAGTCAAGTGTAGAAATGAATACACGTAATCCCCGACGAAGAAGTGGACCACAGAATAATATCTTATTTTAGGGATTTATCAAAAAAAAAAAAGACGTATATTCATCGTGTATTATTTAACATGGACACGTATTTTATGATCTCTGTAAACAACATTGCTTAAATATCAATGTGCATGAAAGTCCTGTGTGTGTGCTGTTGAGACCATGGGCGTATTCATGGGGGGAGGGGGGGGGCATTTTGAAAAAATGTCATATTAGAGGGGGGCATTTGCTCCCCCCCCCCTTTACATTTAAACAGAATGTCATAAAGTTGTTATTTGCCCCCCCCCCCACCTCCCTGGAAAAATTCCTAGCGACACCCATGGTTGAGACACCACACACTTAGCCTGGGGTGGCTGAGCTCATCAAACAAGATGCGACTATGGTTTTACCACAGCCGTCTCCATTGTCTATTGTTAGGGGGGGGCGGGGCGGTGGTGGTTTAACGCCCAAAGGTTGATATATATGCAACCGCCGCTAATCCACCAAATAGAATAAACACACCAGCTGTAGTAGGCTGTGACATAGAATATTGAGTCAAATGTTGTGTATTTGTAATTTGTTTGTTTACACACAAACACACGCAATAATATTTCTAGGAGTGTAGATGTCCAAGTCAAATAAGTCAAAGTTAACATCTAATATTCAATGAATACTTTTCTAAACAAAATGTAGCCAAACATAAGTAGAGATAAAAAACCGATAAGCAGTAGAAAGCTTGTAGTCAAAAACATTTTTTCTCCCTCTCCTCTAAAGGCTATTAGGTTATGTATGTAGAAGCCAACACTCTACTGAAAATGTGTTCGTGTATGTGTACCGGTAACAAAAGTAACATTGAATATGTTACAGCCATATGAATATTATGCAGATGTTTATATTATGGGAAGTCTGTGAAATCAAGGCAGGTTATTCGGTTCACACAAGAAGACGGTAATGTGGGAGTTTCCCAAAATAACTTTTAGAGCTAAGGCTTGTTTGAGGTGTGTGCCCAAGGAAAACATTCAACCTATTTAAGGGAGTTCCCATTGAATGATTGATGTAATGTCCTTAAAGAACAGTATTCTTATGTCTAGAATTAGAAACTACAAAAATAACGATAATTACACAGACCATTTTCAAAGTTTGTGAATTAATTTCATTATATTTTAATTGTAAAAAATATATTATTAATAGAATTTATTAAATTCATATTTAAAACTACAGTAGTTTATAATAATACATCTAGTAATACTATTAGTATAACAGTGGTCAACAGTTATACTAAATAATATTTTGAAACACAATATTACAGTAATAATAGACTTAATAGTAGGTGGTCTGGCTGGTTTTTTTTTTTTTAGTTTGCACAAGTTACAAATAGGTCCAAGACTCCAAGGCAAAACCAAGTCAGTCCCAAAAATTTAAAAATATGTCATGAGGTTTTGAAAATAAAATCGTAACTTACCATGAACAAGATAAATTTAATCCTTTTTCATACGTGTATCGAGATAATCAAGAATATTCACGATGAAATCAAAGGTATGGTTCAAACATAAATTTGTCTGAGCATTTGGAGTTTATATTTAAATCAACACATGTAAGCTAACCGTCTTTTCCCGGCAGGGAATGAAAGAAAAACACACTCTTGTCAAAACGCTTAGGGAAAAAAAAATGTACTGAAAGGGAAACCACTCCGAATGTAACCTGTCTGTCTTGAAGGCTAAGTTTATCTTTCCATTCAGTCAGACCTTCCCTCGCTTAGACCGAATATTTTCGCTATTTAGGTCGAAGGTCAGATTCTATTTTTAGAACTTGATTCAATATGCACAGATATGAAAAGTCTTCTTTGTACTCAGGAAAATATCGACCTACTGAAGAAGAGACAGAGACGGGGCAATTTTTATCGGCACAATAAAAAAAATTCATAAATAAAAGTTTTAATTATTAATATAAAGGATAAAATTTCAAATTTTTGTATCGGCCGGTTAGCTCAGTTGGTTAGAGCGTCGTGCTAATAACGCGAATGTCGTGGGTTCGATCCCCATACTGGCCAAGATTTTTTTTAAATAATGTAGTCGTCAAAACTAAAATAGAAGGTTCAGTTAGACCCACTGGCGGCGGAGCAGAGGGGGGGGGGGGGGGGCAGGGGGGACTGCGGCCCCCCCTAAAACTTTTAAGGGGGGGCTGCGCCCCCCTTTGAATTTCCAGTCTGCCCCCCCTAAAATTTAACTTTTTTAACTTTGTAATTCATTTTAGTTTATATATATCATTTTCATAATTCATTTGATTTATTTCTTAAATTTAATATTTGAAAGAAATTATAATTAATTGACATTTTACAGTAATCACATTATTGAGACTTGTTGTGGCATATTTTAAAATTAGTTGCAAGTACCCGGCTTTGCCCGGGTTTAAAATAATGTTTTCTGTTTATTTAAGAAGCGTAATTTGACGTTTAATTAAGATTTAAAATAAGACGCGTAAAAAAGGGTTTATTTGCATGCAAATTGCAATAAAAGGGTACATTTATCTTAAAGCAATGTGATACACAACATTTTTGGCAGTTCCTCTCTCTCTTCCTCCCTCCCTCCCTCTTTCCCTCTCCTCTCTCTCCTCCCTCTCCTCTCCCTCCCTCTCTCTCCCTCTTTCCCTCCCTCCCTTCCCCTCTCTCTCTCCTCCCTACCTCCTCCCTCCTCTCTCTCTCTCTTTAGGCATGACTGTATCAAAAGATGACAATTCCTATGGATGAAGGAATGGAATGTAATAATGTAGTAAGTAATGTGATATTTGGTTCCCCGTACCGATCATATTTATAGTAAGTTAGCTATGTGGGAGAGAAGCTCGTAAAACCTGAAATCGGGGTAAAAGTTTGCCAATTTTCATGTCTTTGATATCCAAAATAATTAATTACAATTAAAGTACCCATTGAGAAAGAACGAAACCTGTTTAAGAACATTCCCCATGTAATTTTGTGTACGTAAAATTAGTGGCGGAACCAGCAAAAAATGCTGGGGGAGGGGGGGGGCTCACATAGTGAAAAAAGACAGTTTGACAGTTTGACAGTCTTTTTTGTAACTTTATAACGTAAATTATGTATTGATGATTTGGCCTGGGGGGTGGCTCATAAGTATGGAGAAGTATTGCCATCTACCGAATGACGGCAAATGTAATTTTTAAAGAAAATACGATTATTTATTATCTTTTCATAAATAACTTTTTGTTTATTGAGTTTCCCGTTTCCGGTTTCATATTCATCATCATTCATGAAAATTATCAGTAATTTTCGGATCTAATCTCACTATTAAATTTGTAAACAAACTGACATTACGAATCAGTTGACGACAGAAGTGCTCAATGTTCATTTTTATCTTTTTTAATATATTATTTTTTTAATAATATGGATTAAATACTTGCTACAGAATTACTATATTCTATTATAGAATTAAGGGGGTAAAATATGTCTTTCGGTCATATTATGTCTTGCCCCTCCTTAAATCAATGATTAGCTCGATAGACTGGTCGATCAATGATTAGTTCGATAGACTGTGGTCGATCAATGATTAGTTCGATAGACTGTGGTCTTATCCTTAGAAACCAATGATTCAGCGGCGTGGCGTTTAAATTTTTCAGAAAACTTCCGATGTTGCAGCACATGTTCACAACCGGTCATGTTTAATGGAAGTGAGCTACACCGACTTGGAAAACTACGCTGGTAAAATACTTACTGCCAATGGATTTAGAGATCTGCCGACGACAAACGTGTAGAATTATAGAATTAGCTTGAAATTATTTGTTTTGTTTTTTTTTAAATACGGGTTTTCCTCTTCATTTGCACATCACTTCAACGGCCCTTTTCAGGGCCCCAAAAATAATTTTAAGACTAAAGAAAATGTTTTGATTCATTTTTTTGTGTTTTTACACATTGTACTTTTTCGAAAAAAAAAAAGTACGGGAACTCCTTATGTCCGTCGTGTCATAAAGAAATATCACTGAAAATATAGTGAAGTAAAATATACATTTTTGAATACGGAAACAAAGGTGCCGTAACTCCGTTCCAGTGCGTTCCGACAGAAAAAAAAGCACTTGTTTTACAAATGAAAATGGTCCATTATTACCGCAGTTCATTAGGAGCTAATGGGAATAAAAAGGAGCTTATGGTAATATGTAGGAGCTTATGGGGATATTGGGAGCTTATGGGAATATTACGAGCTTATGGGAATATGTAGGAGCTTATGGGAATATGTAGGAGCTTATGGGAATAAGTAGGAGATTATGGTAATATGTAAAAGCTTATGGGAATATGTAGAAGATTATTGGATTATGTAGGAGCTTATGGGGATATTTGGAGATTATGGGAATATGTGGGAGCTTATGAGAATATGTAGGAGCTTATGGGAATATTAAGAGCTTATGGTAATATGTAGGAACTTATGGGAATATGTAGGAGTTTATGGCAATATGTGGGAGCTTATGGTAATATGTAGGAGCTTATGGGAATATGTGGGAGCTTATGGAAATATGTAGGAGCTTATGGGAATATGTAGGAGCTTATGGGAATATTAGGAGCTTATGTAAATATGTAGGAGCTTATGGGAATCTTTAGGCGCTTATGGGAATATGTAGGAGCTTATGGGAATATGTAGAAGCTTATGGGAATATGTAGGAGCCTATGGGAATATGTTGGAACTTTTGGGAATATTAGGAGCTTATGGGAATATTTAGGAACATATGAGAATATGTACGAGCTTAATGGAATATGTAGGAGCTTATGGGAATATTAGGAGCTTATGGGAATATGTAGGAGCTTATGGGAATGTTAGGAGCTTACGTAAATATTTAGGAGCTTATGGGAATCTGTAGGCGCTTATGGGAAAATGTAGGCGCTTATGGGAATATGTAGGAGCCTATGGGAATATGTTGGAGCTTATGGGAATAATAGGAGCTTATTGGAATATTTAGGAGCTTATGGGAATATATGGGAGCTTATGGGAATATTTAGGAGCTTATAGAGACATTAGGAGCTTAAGGGAGTATGTAGGTGCTTATGGGAATATTAGGGGCTTTGGCAATATGTAGGAGCTTTTGTAAATATGTAGGAGCTTATGTAAATATATAGGAACTTATGGGAACATATGGGAATATGTAGGAGCTTATGGGAACATGTAGGAGCTTATGGGAATATTAGGAGCTTATGGTAATATTTAGGAACATATGGGAATATGTAGGAGCTTATGGGAACATGTAGGAGCTTATGGGAATATTAGGAGCTTATGGTAATATTTAGGAACTTATGGGAATATGTAGGAGCTTATGGGAATGTGTAGGAGCTTATGGGAATATGTAGGAGCTTATGGGAATGTGTAGGAGCTTATGGGAATATGTAGGAGCTTATGGGAATATGTAGGAACTTATGGGAATATTAGGAGCTTATTGGAATATTTAGGAGCTTATGGGAATATATGGGAGCTTATGGGAATATTTAGGAGCTTATAGAGACATTAGGAGCTTATGGGAGTATGTAGGTGCTTATGGGAATATTAGGGGCTTTGGCAATATGTAGGAGCTTATGTAAATATGTAGGAGCTTATGTAAATATATAGGAACTTATGGGAACATATGGGAATATGTAGGAGCTTATGGGAACATGTAGGAGCTTATGGGAATATTAGGAGCTTATGGTAATATTTAGGAACTTATGGGAATATGTAGGAGCTTATGGTAATATTTAGGAACTTATAGAGACATTAGGAGCTTATGGGAGTATGTAGGTGCTTATGGGAATATTAGGGGCTTTGGCAATATGTAGGAGCTTATGTAAATATGTAGGAGCTTATGTAAATATATAGGAACTTATGGGAACATATGGGAATATGTAGGAGCTTATGGGAATATGTAGGAACTTATGGGAATATTAGGAGCTTATTGGAATATTTAGGAGCTTATGGGAATATATGGGAGCTTATGGGAATATTTAGGAGCTTATAGAGACATTAGGAGCTTATGGGAGTATGTAGGTGCTTATGGGAATATTAGGGGCTTTGGCAATATGTAGGAGCTTATGTAAATATGTAGGAGCTTATGTAAATATATAGGAACTTATGGGAACATATGGGAATATGTAGGAGCTTATGGGAACATGTAGGAGCTTATGGGAATATTAGGAGCTTATGGTAATATTTAGGAACATATGGGAATATGTAGGAGCTTATGGGAACATGTAGGAGCTTATGGGAATATTAGGAGCTTATGGTAATATTTAGGAACTTATGGGAATATGTAGGAGCTTATGGGAATGTGTAGGAGCTTATGGGAAAATGTAGGAGCTTATGGAAATAAGTAGAAGATTATGGTAATATGTAAAAGCTTATGGTAATATGTAGGAGCTTATGGGAATATGTAGAAGATTATTGGATTATGTAGGAGCTTATGGGGATATTTGGAGCTTATGGGAATATGTGGGAGCTTATGAGAATATTAGGAGATTATGGTAATATGTAGGAGCTTATGGGAACATGTAGGAGCTTATGGGAATATGTAGGAGCTTATGGGAATATTAAGAGCTTATGGTAATTTGTAGGAGCTTATGGGAATATGCAGGAGCTTATGGGAATATGTAGGAGCCTATGGAAAAATGTTGGAGCTTTTTTGAATAAGCAGGAGCTTATGGGAATATTAGGAGCTTATGGGAATATGTTGGAGCTTTTTTGAATAAGTAGGAGCTTATGGGAATATTAGGAGCTTATGAGAATATGTAGGAGCTTATGGGAATATGTAGGAGCTTATGGAAATATGTAGGAGCTTATGGTAATATGTAGGAGCTTTTGGGAATACGAAGAAGCTTATGAGAACATGTAGGAGCTTATGGGAATATGTAATAGCTTTTGGGAATATTAGAAGCTTATGGTAATATGAAGAAGATTAAGGGAATATGAAGGAGCTTATGGGAATATGTGGGAGCTTATGGGAATATTAGAAGCTTATGGTAATATGTAGGAGCTTATGGGAATATATGGGAGCTTATGGGAATATTAGGAGCTTATGGTAATAACATATTCCCATAAGCTCCTACTTATTCCCATAAGCTCCTAATATTTCCATAAGCTCCTAATATTTCCATAAGCTCCCATATATTCCCATAAGCTTATGGGAATATGTAAGAGTTTATGGCAATATGTAAGAACTTATGAGAATATTAGGAGCTTATGGTAATAACAGATTCCCATAAGCTCCTACACTCAACGACTTCACCTTTGTAGAATAAAATAGCTTTCCTTTAATAGAATGGAGTTTGCTTCGGTCTAATTTAATTTAAATCTGCAGTTTTGTCTGGTTGTGTCTTGTTTTGTTTGGTTGTGTCTGGTTGTTGACGGAAGTATTTTTCCAATGTATTTATGATTAAACTATGTGACATCTTTTGAAATTTGTTATAGTAATTATTTTTATAATGAAACGGGTTTAAAAAAATCCAAAACTGGGTGAAAACTGTATATAACACAATTTTTTTTTAAAAGTAATCATTTCTGAGTATGCTACTGATAAATGTTGATAGTTCAAACAATGTCAAAGATTGTAGAATATTTGATGAAAATTTCAAAATAGTATTGTAAAAAACCTGTGGCCCGTCAGGCTGTTTGACTTGGCCCACACTATGCTTCCTCTCTGGTGTTTCACATGAAAGATGATTACATTTAATTAACATTAGGCATTATTAACGCTCAATTCATCTGCTCAAGGTCCTGGTATATTCCCATCGTACCCGAAGTTCAAACCACTGCCCTGGATACTACACACGGACGTCACGGGCTAATTTTCATTGCTGGGACGCAAACCCGAGACCTTCACCTCGCTGATTTAAACTGACAATTTCAACATCATCATGTTTTCAAAACATAATAACAAAACAAAGTGGACAACGCACACATTTATATCCTAGCCCAAGTGCACACATGTCACTAGACCTCACATATGATCAGCTCACCATTTAAATGTGTAACTGTAATGTATACAAAATTGGAAAAAAATTTACTTAGTTTTAAAGGGCTCTCGGGGCAAATAAAGTGTAGAATTCATCTGTTTCTGTAACTTTGGCATATATATGGGTGGTTAGCACACTGGCGTAGTAAGGGGGCATCATCCCCCGGGCGCTACTCACAAAGGGGCGCCAAGTGGTATATTTTACATAAACTATTATATGGTTTTCAAATGGGGGGCGCTTAAAAGGTATTAGGCTCCGGGCGCGAGTTAAGCTCGCTACGCCACTGAGTTAGCATAACGCCCAGCCGCCTCTGCTTATCAAACTTAAGTCGATTACCCATTTAAAGATGTACTTGATGGACTTTATCCAACTTTTTTAAGAACCTGAAAAGATTCCCTTGATTTTCACCGAGAATCGAACCCAACACTCCCAGGTCGACAGCGGAGCTCTCTACACCACTCGGCCACATCTCTCCAAACAACATTCATCCGTTGTTTTAATTGTCAAGGATGTGGATTATGATAATATTTTTTTTTCCGCTTTAGCAGGGAAATTGAAAACCCAATTTATTATCAAAGACTCACTGAATGTTACTTATACTCACTCTTAGGCCGTTCTTTTGTGGACATGCATGTAAAGCAACCTCCTAATCAGCCCTCCTGCCCTGCGAAGATGGCCCCCCTCTTCAAGTATTGATGCTAAGAGGGCCTCGGCAGGTTCTTTAACATTGCCACGCCCCCATTCCCTCCAAACGTGTCTGAGAGTCTCTACCTGGGGGGTTCACTCTTCATTCTATACATGTACTGGTGTACTATGTTCACAAAGATCTAAATATAGTCGCATGGTGTGTAATGTGTATTAAATAACCCAACTCTATTGATGAAATTTGAATGGAAAAAAAAAGTTAGAAATATAATTTTTTAAAAAGACTATGTTGCGAAAATCAGGTCATTTGACAAACTTTTTAATTACAGCTTGTTTTATCATGGGAAGACTTTTGCATAATAGGTCCAGGGCCGCTTAATCAGATAGGCACAGTAGGCACTGTGGCTAGGGCCTGCGGACTTTTCAAGGGCCTACGAAAGCCAGAATGGCAAATAAGTGCCGGTCCAATCTTGAAAAAATATTTAAAAAAATTGAAATCGGGGAGGGCCTACGACTTTGAAAGTGCCTAGGGCCTACGATGACCTTAAAACGGCCCTGAATAGGCCTACGTCTTTGTATCAAAATAACGCATCGTTTGACTTTGGTGAGAAGTCCATTAAATAGATGAAATATTTATTATTAGTCTATATAATGTACTTTCTACTAACAATACAATTGTATTTACTGATTAACTCGGAGGCTGAGAATTACACCGTTAACCCGAATGTTTCACAGTTATCTTCCTAAATACTTATAATGCCGAGATGGTCATCAATTCATTAACTAGGCCAGGTGTATCAAGTTATACCGGTGTAGCGGAAGATGACGCTTTAATCACGTTCTGTCAAATTTCATTTCCAGCCGCGGCTAATAGCGTAATTATGATGTTTATCACAGTCGATTAATATATATCTTAATTTATCTAAACAAAGCACAGCATATGATGCCAATGAAGTTAGAGCAATAGTGCATCTGAGAAGCTAAGCGGTTATGTTACCATGATAAATAAAACAATATTGTCTTTTGGTAAATTTACTGCATTGGCGTTGTAAAACGTCTACACCGATTTGAATTTTAAAAAATGAAAATATCATTGCTATCAGAGTTTTAAAGAATTCTTTGAAAAAAATTTTATGTGTGTTAATCGATATTTTTAATAATAATAATAATAATAAATTGCAAAGCCTAAAAGGAAACAAAAATAAAAATGGGAGAGATTGAGAAAGGTAAGTTGCAAAACAAATTGAAACTTCTTATATATTTATTTTTTTTAAATAACGCTTTTAGTTGAATATTTATTGCACGTTCGTTAGGTAGTGTTGGATATTTGCTGTGTTTGATAATAGATGTATGCACAATATAGATAACTACAATCTATTTGGAACATAATTTTCAACATAAATGAAAACTAATATTTCGATACAGAAAAAACAACAAAAAAAAAATCAGGTTAATCTTTTGTTTAATTCCCTTTTTAATTTTCGTTGAGCTTGGATGTAACGAACCATGAATACTTTTAGTTTACATAAATTAACACTATTTTTTTCATATCTATCCGCACAGCTCCGCTGCTATTTTCACAGAGATTCTATTTATCCTTTCTGGCTTTTCTCGGATTGCTAATGGTGTACGTGGCACGCGTGAATATCTCTGTGGCTATATTGTGCATGGTCAGAAATAAGCCCATGAATGTAAGCCATGCCATGGGCTCGGTGGTTCTCAATTCTACGTCGACATCACGGGAAAGTGTGTGCGGGGGAGACGCTGACTATGGCAAAGGTCAAGGGAAGAATGTTTCCGAAGTAGGTGAAAAGTTGTTTTTTTTTTATATTACTATTATATTTCGTTTTTAAATGTTATTAAAGTAGGTCAAATGTTCTGTATTTATGTTATATTTTGTCTTTAAATGTTACTAACGTAGGTCAAGTGTTCTGTATTTATGTTATATTTTGTCTTTAAATGTTACTAACGTAGGTCAAATGTTCTGTATTTATGTTACATATTGTCTTTAAGTGTTACTAAAGAAAGTCATATGTTTTTTTAGACGGAGACAATATTTAAAGGAGGTCACATGTTTTTGTTTTTCAAATGTTACTGAAGTTTTTAAATAGAAATTTTATATCGATTATCAAATATGAAGTTACTGTGGAATAAGTTTTCTGGTGACCTTTCTACATTCCTCGATACTTCTTATCCTAGGCCTGGGGTCGGCAACCTACGGCTCGCGAGCCGCACGAGGCTCTTTCGATGTCAAGTTGCGACTCTTTCGATGTCAAATTGTGGCTTTCCAGTTCCATGCGCAAATGATAGTAATGATATTATTTTATATACTTAATCCTAATCAAATACCATAATATTGAAACAACAATTTTAGTGGCTCTTAAAAAAACTGAGAAAATTGTGAATATTAACTTTTGGCTCTTCCGTCTCAAAAGGTTGCCGACCCCCTATCCTAGGCGACGACTTTGAATCATTCAATAGGAAAAAAAAATCTTGTAGATAAAATAGTTAGATTGATACAAGTATTAACAATTCCAGTTATTATAATAATTTGCAGTAGCACATTCCAACCAATAATAGCACATTACCCCAATAATAGCACATTCTAACCAATAATAGTACATTACCCCAATAATAGCACATTCCAACCAATAATAGCACATTCCAACCAATAATAGCACATTCCAACCAATAATAGCACATTCCAACCAATAATAGCACATCACCCCAATAATAGCACATTACCCCAATAATAGCACATTCCAACCAATAATAGCACATTACCCCAATAATAGCACATTCCAACCAATAATAGCACATTCCAACCAATAATAGCACATTACCCCAATAATAGCACATTACAACCAATAATCGCGATAACTCTTATTTCTGTTGGTTAGCTGGACGACAGTGGAGAATTTGATTGGGACAAGATCACCAGGTCAGAGCTGCTGTCCATGTATTTCTATGGCTACATTGTGACGCAAATACCAAGTAGGTCACGCTAATAAACTTCTATGGCGATATTATGACTCTGTTACCAAGTACGTCACACAAATATATATTCTATAGCTACTTAGTGACACAGATATTGACACAGGTACTATGTAGGTCAAACTACTATATTTTTATGGTTATATTGGTGAAACAAATACCAACTAGATCATTGACCAATAAGTTGACATATTGGTAGACACAAGATCTATCGATTGTAATTATGTATACATACAGAAATGCAGTAAAGCAATGAGGCAGGTAAATAGATAGATAGGTAGATAGATAGATAGATAGATAGACAGACAGACAGACAGATAGATAGATAGATAGATAGATAGATAGATAGATAGATAGATAGATAGATAGATAGATAGATAGATAGATAGATAGATAGATAGATAGATAGATAGATAGATAGATAGATAGATAGATACATGTTTTTCTTGATTTATCCCAGGTGGTTGGCTGGCCTCGAGGTACGGAGGTAAACGAGTCTGGGGGTGGAACATGTTCCTCAGTGCCGTCTGCTGTCTGGTCACGCCCATCTGTGCCAGGACACACGCCTACCTGTTGTACTTTGTACGATTTTTACTTGGTGTCGCTGCGGTGAGTACATTATATGTGTGTGAGCATGTTTGAATTGTGTACTGCGGTGAGTACATTATATGTGCGTGAGCATGTTTGAATTGTGTGCTGCGGTGAGTACATTATATGTGCGTGAGCATGTTTGAATTGTGTACTGCGGTGAGTACATTATATGTGCGTGAGCATGTTTGAATTGTGTACTGCGGTGAGTACATTATATGTGTGTGAGCATGTTTGAATTGTGTACTGTGGTGAGTACATTATATGTGTGTGAGCATGTTTGAATTGTGTACTGTGGTGAGTACGTTATATGTGTGTGAGCATGTTTGAATTGTGTGCTGTGGTGAGTACATTATATGTGTGTGAGCATGTTTGAATTGTGTAATGTGGTGAGTACATTATATGTGCGTGAGCATGTTTGAATCGTGTGCTGCGGTGAGTACGTTATATGTGCGTGAGCATGTTTGAATTGTGTACTGTGGTGAGTACATTATACGTGTGAGCATGTTTGAATCGTGTACTGTGGTGAGTACGTTATATGTGTGTGAGCATGTTTGAATTGTGTACTGTGGTGAGTACATTATATGTGTGTGAGCATGTTTGAATTGTGTACTGTGGTGAGTACATTATATGTGTGTGAGCATGTTTGAATTGTGTACTGTGGTGAGTACATTATATGTGTGTGAGCATGTTTGAATTGTGTGCTGCGGTGAGTACATTATATGTGCGTGAGCATGTTTGAATTGTGTACTGCGGTGAGTACATTATATGTGCGTGAGCATGTTTGAATTGTGTACTGCGGTGAGTACATTATATGTGTGTGAGCATGTTTGAATTGTGTACTGTGGTGAGTACATTATATGTGTGTGAGCATGTTTGAATTGTGTACTGTGGTGAGTACGTTATATGTGTGTGAGCATGTTTGAATTGTGTGCTGTGGTGAGTACATTATATGTGTGTGAGCATGTTTGAATTGTGTAATGTGGTGAGTACATTATATGTGCGTGAGCATGTTTGAATCGTGTGCTGCGGTGAGTACGTTATATGTGCGTGAGCATGTTTGAATTGTGTACTGTGGTGAGTACATTATACGTGTGAGCATGTTTGAATCGTGTACTGTGGTGAGTACGTTATATGTGTGTGAGCATGTTTGAATTGTGTACTGTGGTGAGTACATTATATGTGTGTGAGCATGTTTGAATTGTGTACTGTGGTGAGTACATTATATGTGTGTGAGCATGTTTGAATTGTGTACTGTGGTGAGTACATTATATGTGCGTGACCATGTTTGAATCGTGTGCTGTGGTGAGTACGTTATATGTGTGTGAGCATGTTTGAATCGTGTGCTGCGGTGAGTACATTATATGTGTGTGAGCATGTTTGAATTGTGTACTGTGGTGAGTACATTATACGTGTGTGAGCATGTTTGAATTGTGTACTGTGGTGAGTACATTATATGTGTGTGAGCATGTTTGAATTGTGTACTGTGGTGAGTACATTATATGTGTGTGAGCATGTTTGAATTGTGTACTGTAGTGAGTACATTAAACGTGTGTGAGCATGTTTGAATTGTGTACTGTGGTGAGTACTGAGTACATTATATGTGTGTGAGCATTTTTGAATTGTGTACTGTGGTGAGTACATTATATGTGTGTGAGCATGTTTGAATTGTGTACTGTGGTGAGTACGTTATATGTGTGTGAGCATGTTTGAATCGTGTGCTGCGGTGAGTACGTTATATGTGCGTGAGCATGTTTGAATCGTGTACTGTGGTGAGTACATTATACGTGTGTGAGCATGTTTGAATTGTGTAATGTGGTGAGTACGTTATATGTGTGTGAGCATGTTTGAATTGTGTACTGTGGTGAGTACGTTATATGTGTGTGAGCATGTTTGAATTGTGTACTGTGGTGAGTACGTTATATGTGTGTGAGCATGTTTGAATTGTGTACTGTGGTGAGTACTGAGTACATTATATGTGTGTGAGCATTTTTGAATTGTGTACTGTGGTGAGTACATTATATGTGTGTGAGCATGTTTGAATTGTGTACTGTGGTGAGTACGTTATATGTGCGTGAGCATGTTTGAATTGTGTACTGTGGTGAGTACGTTTATTCATGTGCGTGAGCATGTTTGAATTGCGTATCGACCTCGGATAAATTGTCATCTTCGAAATGTCCTCTCTTTGATAATTTGGTTTTTTTTTTAAGTAATTATTCGTGATATTATTTCATTGTAAATAGAAAAGTAACCCTATCATGACAAAAAATAACTGTAAGATAAAAAGGCTTCATTCTCGTTTCATTGAAAAATTTAGTCATAATTCTTTCAGGGTGTGACATTCCCATGCTTGCACGCCCTGCTAGGGAAATGGTCTCCGCCTCTGGAGAGGACAATACTCACAGCGTGCACCTTCTCAGGTACTCATTTAGATGAAAGATGCATTGATTGGTTGATTGAATGATGACTGACATAACTATTTGATTGATATGGATAAATAGAATGATGGATTATTAAAGTAAATGACTGAGTAAAAGAAAAATTGACTGATTGATTGGTAGAGATACTCTTACAGATTGATTTACTTACTGACAGATTAATTAATAAATATATAGATAGATAGATAGATAGATAGATAGATAGATAGATAGATAGATAGATAGATAGATAGATAGATAGATAGATAGATAGATTGATTGATAGATAGATAGATTGATAGATAGATAGATAGATAGATCTATGGATGGATGGATGGATAGATCTATGGATGGATGGATGGATGGATGGATGGATGGATGGATGGATGGATGGATGGATGGATGGATGGATGGACCAAACACGTACTGTATATTATAAACCTATACTGCACATCGCTCGCTGTCAATGCTGTTTTTATTTATTTTTCAAAATGTCACAACTCACATTTCGATCTTATAATATCCGAAGGCATCGCACTAGGGAACATTGTCACATTCTCCATCTCTGGTTTCTTGTGTCACAACGGATTTGACAACGGCTGGGGCTCCATCTTTTACCTGTCAGGTGAGGCTTTAAATTGTGATCCCTATTTGAATTGATCAAAGCCTCATTGTACACCGCCTTACTCAGGCCGCTATACACAAAATACAAAAAAAAAATGAGATCTGATCTGGGGGATCTGTAATGTACGAACTCAAGTCAACAGAATAATGTATTACGAAACTCGCATCATGCCTGCGGCGAGGGAAAATAGCCTAAACACTTTTCGGGGTGAAAGGTGTTGGTATTTGTGGGTTGGGTGGAGGGGGGGAGGGGAGTGAGCTTTATGCACCACGTGGCCAACAGCACGAATTGTGGCGCCCAACGCGAGAGGAAGGGCGCGTTATCTAAAAAAAAAAAAGGCCGCTCCATCTTTGTGCCTACTGAATCTAAAGTGGCTATAACATTACGTCCCATCCATCCCAACGGAAAAGTAAATGCCGCCTGGGGTGGTTACCCACACCCACCCCCTCTTTCTCCACCCTCTTCCTAATCAACCCCGTAGCTTGCCATAATCTGCAATAATAGGATTTGATGGGAAATGGGGGGATTCCAACTCGAAGCTTTTACTAATAGCTAACGTGTGCGTGTAATTATAGCCAAACTGCGCTTGGAATTATGGCCAAACTTTGATTTAAATTCTAGCCAAACGTACGCTAAAGCATAAACAAAATGGAAACAAAATATTTTTTTTAACTGTTTCAATAACTAATGCAGTTATCGCCCTTAGGTATATTTAACATGGTGTGGGTGGTGGCCTGGTTTACATTGACGGCCGACACACCCAGCCAACACAGGTGGATCACTGAGAGAGAAAAAATTTACATAGAGACATCCATTGGTAAAGGTGATGTTAAAAAGGTAAGACATCCTTTGGTAAAGGTGATGTTAAAAAGGTAAGACATCCTTTGGTAAAGGTGATGTTAAAAAGGTAAGACATCCTTTGGTAAAGGTGATGTTAAAAAGGTAAGACATCCTTTGGTAAAGGTGATGTTAAAAAGGTGAGCCATCTATCGGTGAAGATGTTAAAAAGGTAAGCCATCTAATGATGAAGATATTAACTCTTATTGTAAACATTTGTTTAGTCATATTATGTGTAACAAATAATATCTTTATATTATTACAAGTATCATAATTTTTTTTAAAAATGTTATGTAATGTATGGTTTGGCTAAACTAAAGTAGGTCTAAGTCATTTATATTTCCTTTTCAGGTTCGCTATGTTCCTTGGATCAAAATGTTTACATCCGGGCCACTGTGGGCAGTTATCGTCGGTCACTTCTGCAGCAACTACCTGGCCTACACGCTCATTACCTCGCTTCCGACTTTCATGAAAGAGAGCTTGAACTTTGACATCAAACAGGTGACCAAAAAAAAATGGGCAAGGGTGTAAATCAGTGGCTATCAACATCTTTTTTTTTTTTAAAAGTCGTTAGACCGGGTGGGGGGGGAGGGGAGATGGGGCCCCAATTCATTCAGTTCCCACATTTAGTTTTATTAATATACTAGCTGTACCCTGCAAAACCTTAGCATAGAGCTATATCCCCTTAGGCTTGATCGGTAGGCGAGGTTATTTTTTTTTGGTTTCGGGCAGATCCGATTTTTTTCATGATTGTATTTTAAACTGGAATACTGTTTAACACTTTACTTTCGATTTAACGCAGAACCCAAATCGCTATTATTTTATTAGATTTATCTATTATTTTTCAGAACGGGTTATTATCAGCGCTGCCCTACGTCTGCCAGTTTTTCTCAACTGTTGCCGTTGGTCACGTGGCAGATTGGATCCGACAGAAAGGCTGGATGTCCACAAAGAATGTCAGGAAATCATTCCAAGTTTTTTGTAAATCTGATTTATATCAATATCATTATTTGTCCATGTTCAATGAGGCGGTGACAATTTTTCATTAACTGAGTTTGAATGTCTGTTTATGAATGTTTAGTGTGTTATATTAGTGTTGAGTCTGTAATGAGTGTGTTTAGTGTTTTTTAAGTGCGTTTAGAGTGTATAAATTATGTCCATGTGTATACAGTGGTTATGTGTGTCTGAGTGCTGTTTGAGCGCGTTTATGATACGCTCGTGTGTGTGTGTGTATTAGTGTGAATGTGTGTGTAAGCTATTGTGTGGGCAGATGTGGTTGTATGTGTGAGTGTTTGTGTTTGAGAAAAGTGCAAGTTTACTTTTATCCCTCTCTCTTGTTTTCTTAAAAACGAATACATTGTAGGCCTACGTACAAAAATTAAGTTAAAATACGAAGGGGTGAAATAGTTGACATAAGCATTTCCGTTTACATGATGACACAGTCTTAAGTTAACATAAGTATGGCTGTGAGTGAGTGTGTGTGTGTGTGAGTGTGTGGTATTGAGTGTGTGTGTGTGTGAGTGTGTATGTGTGTGCGTCCGTGAGTGTATGTATGTGTGAATCCATTAGTGTGCGTGTATTTCTGTGTGAGTGAGTGTGTGTATGTGTATATGTGTGTGCATGCGTATGTAAGTGTATTTGTGTGTGAGTGTGTTTGTATTCATGTGTGTGAGTGGGTGTGTGTTTGTGTGAGTATGTGTGTGTTTGTGTGTGCGAATGGTGTTGCTGTGTGTGTGAATGACTGTGTGTGTCTGTGTGTGTGAGTGTGCGTGTATGTGTATGTGAGTGTGTGTGTATTCATGTGTGTGAGTGAGTGTGTGTATGTGTGTGGGTGTGTTGTATATGTGTGAGTGAGTGTATGTATGCGTGTGTATATTTGTGTGAATCAGTGTGTATTAAGGGTGTATATAGTGAGTGTGAGTGTATGTGCATGACTGTGTGTCGGTGAATGTGTTTGTATGTATGTGTGAGTAATTGTGTGTGAATGTATGTGTGTGTGTGTGTGAGTGAGTGTGTATGTGTGTGTAAGGGAGTGTGTATGTGTGTGTGTGATTGAGTCTGTAAGTATGTGTGTATTGAGTGATTGTGTATGTGTGTTGTGTGTGTGTGTGGGGGGTGGGTGGGTGGGTGCATGTTTGTGATAGTGGGCTAACGAGTTTTCTCTGTAAAAGTTTGAACTTAAATACGAGCCTACAACGTGACAAATCATACAATTTCAACATATCGATCACGTCAACAGCTTTCTTAGGCATCACTCTGTTTGTGGCCATTGTGGGTCAGATGGCCTGCGAGCAGCGCCACATAGCGGTCTTCTTACTGTGTCTGTGTACAGTCTTTAACAGCATCAGTAGGGGAGGTTATGTGGTAAATCATCTGGACTTGGCACCAAGGTTTGACATAAATTAGTACATCTTTTTTTTTGTTTTTAAATATCTATTATTTTAAAAGTGGTTAAAAGAACTTTGAATCAAAATCATGTTTAGTTTAGAGATGAATTTCTTGACATTACATTAATGTTTTTTTTTTCATGTAATTTAAAACCCATCCATTGCAATGTATTTTATTTTTTCGGACCGTTAGCTATGCTGGCATCTTATTTGGAATCACCAACACAGCCGGTACTATTCCTGGGATGATTGCACCCATCATTGCTGGGGCCCTGACTCCAAATGTGAGTAAACATTACAGAAACACTGCTCAGCTACCGACAATACTCTTGAAATGTTTCACCTTACTATTGGTAACAGGGCCGGATTTAGACTTGATAAGGCCCTAAGCTATTTGATGTATGGGGCCCTTTATAATTATATGACAGTGCCCGACAAGGCCGTAGCCAGAATTTTGTTTTGTGCGGTTTGGGGGGGGTTGGTGGAGAGCTGTGCGGAGAGTTTTATATAAGAAAAAATTGGAACGCAATGATAAAGAAGTATATTTTAAAATAAAATTTGATATTTAGAATTAATTTGGGTTGGGGGGCTGCTGCCCCTTAGCTTCCCCCTGGCAACGGCCTTGGTGCCCGATATTTAAGTATATATGACAATCACTAATTTTGGAGAATTATTTGGGCCCACCAAGAAAGTGGGGGGGGGGGCTAAGCTATAGCTTGTTTAGCTTATACATAAATACTGAACTGATTGTTAATAATAACCTGTTTGTCTTTTCTAAAACGAATCTTCGCATCTGACCCAGAGGACGGCGGAAGAATGGAAAGCTGTGTTCTACATGTGTGCTGCGGTCACCGCTTTCGGCGCTGTAGTTTTCTTCTTTCTCACGGATGGAGGAGTTTGCAGGAATGGGCGGTGCCTCCTCTTGACTTGAAGATCAAGATGGACATAGTGGCAGCACACTTGGACGACACAGCTCAGAATAACAAAACCAACGATACAGTGGCGGGAAAAGTACAGCAGGGGATAGATCCTCCAGACATTGTGCCTGTTATTGGAAGTCTACTGGGTTTTAGGTTGTGGAGATGAGGAGGCATAAGTAAAGATCCATGGCGTGGGGTGGACAACAGTGGAGTAGCGAGGGTGGGGGGCGGCAAGGGGTACCTCATGCCCCGGGCGCTACTCACACAAGGGGCGCCAAAAGGTTATAATTGACCCCTATACACATACTATTCTATGAAGAATGGGAGAAGGGTGCTGCTAAAAAAAGGTATTGTGCCGCCCCCCTCCCCCGGGCCCGAGTTAAGCTCGCTACGCCACTAGGTGACCAACAAATAAATATACAGTAATTTGAATAAAAGCCTAATAGAACGGCATATTTTTTTTATAGATGCATCTGTCAAGGAGAGATTTTTTAGACAGATAGAATAAGACATACACAGCGCAGACAAATGTATAGATAGGATAGATTAGATAGATTAGAAAGATTAGATATATAGTTGACTTAGATTAATTTTAGATCTAATAGATAGATAGATAGATAGATAGATAGATAGATAGATAGATAGATAGATAGATAGATAGATAGATAGATAGATAGATAGATAGATAGATAGATAGATAGATAGATAGATAGATAGATAGATAGATAGATAGATAGATAGATAGATAGATAGATAGATAGATAGATAGATAGATAGATAGATAGATAGATAGGATAGATAGATAGATAGATAGATAGATAGATGATAGGATAGATAGATAGATAGATTACTTCAATATCAAATATCAGTATCAAAATTAAAATACACAAGTAGTTGACCGTGCCATACACTATATCGGTATGTGTTCAAAACATGTTTCTCTAGATATTTTCTATTAGCAATTTCGACCTAAATTTCTTTGACACATGATATATGATGCAACTTTTCCTTTTGTTTATATTTCATTTAATATTCAGTGAGGTATCAAAACCATTCAAGTGCAGAAGAAAATAAACATTATCAACATCTTGGTATAATATTTTGGCATACATACAACTGTCATAAAGGAGAAATCAAATTATTCTAACATTGGTTAAAATTCATTAACAGAAAACAAGAAGAGTTTGAATACGAAACTAAATGGTTTAAAAAATTGAGGCTTGTTCTGTATTCAGTGCTAAACGTAAACGAGCAATACAGAGCAAACCTTCCTTAAAGGTTTTTTTTTCCTTCGGGGGGGGGGAGATGGGGAAAGGGGCCCAGATATAAGCGTATAGAGTTATTTGATAGCCCTTGGCAAAAATGCCCTGAGGAGGAGCTCCTAATATAGCATAATTCATCGTAATTTTTAATGGAAGGGTCCTCATTGTTAACGAAGCTAGGTTAATTGGCCTATGCATAAGAACACCTCTGTATACGTGAACTAAAACACAATGTAATAACACAATGTAATAACACAATGTAATAACACAATGTAATAACACAATGTAATAACACAATGTAATAACACAATGTAACACTGCAACATTGGCCGGTGCCGATCCTAGATTGTTTTCAAATGCCGGCACTGATAAATAAAGATTAAACTTAAAAAAAACAAAAACAAACAGCCATTTCATTGTCACTTCAATCCAAAAAAAAAATGTATACAAAAGCGAACTAAATCATTCGAAATGTATGCTTCGTTATTAAGTTTACTTTTTGTGTGTAAACACATGAAGTAAAGGTAATTAGAAATTACTCTTGAAACGATAATAAAACTTATTGTTCAAGATAGTATCCACTACTAATGATTATTATTTTAACCGCTTGAACCGATGGTCTGTATTTTATAATGGTGAACGGGAGATGTGTGATGTCCCCCCCCCCCGGCCCTTTGATACATTTTTGTTGAAAGCCCCCCCCCCCTCTCCATCCAAACGATTTCCCCCTCCTATTTTTTGTTCAGATGGAGAACCGTTGGTGGTAGAATGATTTATCAAAAAAATGCTTTATTTAGATTATTTGAAACTAATTTAGACTTAACGATGTCTCAAATTATTGAACATCGGAAACACGCCACAATACTTGTATCTAATCTCACGAAAGCTAAAATAACAGGTTTGATTCTTTCAATCTATCATTCATAGACCTGATTAAGTCAATATGACCAAAAAATCGGCTAATTACAGCAAAAATAAAAATGTCGTTCTCACTATTGCCAACAACTTCTGAAAGACACGACTGTACAATTTGGCAATGAATACCTCTACACTTTTGGTGGCCAGACTTTCTTGTTTCTGCATCGCTGTGTAGTTTGTATTTTTCATTCACCAACATATGTATGATGATACTGCGGTGCAGTCTGACTTAAGTTCTTCCTAAATGTTGACTGTCATATAACTTTAAGATACTGCGGTGCAGCCTGACTTAAGTTCGTCCTAAATGTTGTTGACTGTCATGCACTTCGTGATGTTGTTTACCAACCAACCAATAGGTCGTCATGAGTCCTTTACCCTGAAATATAAAATAAAAACAAATTGATCTTTCTCTCCAAATAGTCTGCGGAATTAATGATTTGTTGTTGTTTTGTTATTATTATTATTCAATCGCGCTCTATATTTTCCAGTGTAAAATGTAATACATATTTGTTTATATAATGATATGGTATAAAAAAAAGGCAAATTTGTGTGAACTAATAAATGATAAAACGAAACCCCTTGCCTCACAGCAGTTTTTATTTTATTATTACTAATTTTTTTATATAGAAAGATAATTATAACATTTTGTATTGAAGTCTTTTGACTTACTCTCGTTAAAAAACAAATCCAACTCACTTTAATCTCGACTTTTCCCCTCTCTGTTATAATATAACCTCCTTTACTCTCTAGCTCTATCCGACATCTGTCTGTTATTTGAATCTTTAGAGCTGGAAAAAAAAACGAATCAAAATCCATATAGTCTAATAAGACAATCAACTGTATAAGAGGGTATCATTTCTTTTATTTAAAAAAACAAACCTGCTCACTTATATAACACAGTTTATTGTAGTTCACAGGTTCTCACATTATATAGGCCCTATGCCAAGGTATATCTCGGGCTTTAGGACAAGCTACATTCAGGGGCCAAAGATATGTTTGGGGGTTATAGATCGAGCTACAAAAAAACAAAGGCAAATGTATATTTGGGGGGTCTTGACAAGCTATTTTTAGGGGGGGGGTCCTTGGAAAAGGTATAATTGAGGGGTCTTGTGACAAGGTACTTTGTGGGGGGTCTTGTGATAAGCTACTTAAAGGGATCTTGTGATAAGCTACTTAAAGGGATCTTGTGGTAAGCTACTTAAAGGGATCTTGTGATAAGCTACTTAAAGGGGTCTTGTGATAAGCTACTTAAAGGGGTCTTGTGATAAGCTACCTAAAGGGACCTTGTCACAAGCTACTATGAGGGGGGTCTTGTGACAAGCTACTATGACAGGGATCTTGTGACAAGGTTCTATGAGGGGGGTCTTGTGACAAGGTACTATGAGGGGGGTCTTGTGACAAGGTACTATGAGGGGGTCTTGTGACAAGGTACTATGAGGGGGTCTTGTAGACAAGCTACTATGAGAGGGGGTCTTGTGACAAGCTACTATGAGGGGGGTCTTGTGACAAGGTACTATGAGGGGGTCTTGTGACAAGGTACTATGAGGGGGTCTTGTGACAAGCTACTATGAGGGAGGTCTTGTGACAAGGTACTATGAGGGGGTCTTGTGACAAGCTACTATGAGGGGGGTCTTGTGACAAGGTACTATGAGGGGGTCTTGTGACAAGGTACTATGAGGGGGGTCTTGTGACAAGGTACTATGAGGGGGGTCTTGTGACAAGCTACTATGAGGGAAGTCTTGTGACAAGGTACTATGAGGGGGTCTTGTGACAAGCTACTATGAGGGGGTATTGTGACAGGTACTATGAGGGGGGTCTTGTGACAAGCTACTATTAGGGGGGGTCTTGTGACAAGGTACTATGAGGGGGGTCTTGTGACAAGCTACTATGAGGGGGTCTTGTGACAAGGTACTATGAGGGGGTCTTGTGACAAGGTACTATGAGGGGGGGTCTTGTGACAAGGTACTATGAGGGGGTCTTGTGACAAGCTACTATGAGGGGGTCTTGTGACAAGGTACTATGAGGGGGATCTTGTGACAAGGTACTTTTAAGGGCCCTAGGAAAAGGTAAGTTAGGCCAATGGGCTTTTAAGGGTGCTGCTTGCAAATATTTGGCTCCTAGTAATCTTTGAAAACTAGTTCTCTTTCTGTCAACCGCCAAATGTTATTGAATCCATATTGTCTTTCATTGAGGTCAGCAAAATTCAAGTCCGATAGGGGTCCTCCTAATCAGTGGCAGACCTATGTAGCTGCCAGGTTTTTCCTAATAAAAATATTGGTTCTGATCGCAATTTATGATATACATAAATACTGATTTAATATTAAAAGTTTCACACACGCGTGCACAACGAAGTTGAGCACACAGGCGTCGATATGAAATGTGGGGCAGGCCCGGCGGCGTGTGGTGGGGGTGTGGGAGGGGGGCTTAAGGGTACCCAGACAGGGCTCACAGCAACTAACGTTTCTCGATTCCCCCCCTCTCAATGATTAGCAGTTTACTAAGTAGTTTCTAAATAGTTCAGTATGCCTAGGCCCATAATATTTTGCGGTCAGCAAAGGTAAGAGAATGTGACATATAGGCTACATACGTAAGCTGGTAGACTCCATTCTTGATGCGACATTTACCGTGTCGCCAAACAGGCAATATCTGGGCATCTTGTCCCAACAACTCCAGCCACTACCGCACCTGAAAGATTTGTACAATGTCATTATTGAGCAAGATATCTTTATTACAATGATTTGACATCTCTGCGTTTTACTTAAATAGATAGAAAAAAACTCTCTTTCTAATACTGTTTTTTTTACAATGTCACTGTTGCGTGGGATGGTAAAGAGTGTTGTACTAGTGAGGAATAGCACACTTTTTTGTAGTGTAATTGTGCTACTAATCCAACCTAAGACCTCTTGATTTATAAGTGAAGAATCGAACCTAAGACCTCTGGATTTGTGAGAACTCTAAATGTGTTTTGTCACGGTGTATGATTCTGAATATGTGCCACGCCCCCCCCCCGCCCACCCCCGGGTGCGACCAGTATTTTCCGTCCCATTGATTTGACTTTTTTTTTTCTTTTTTCTTTAATTCAAAAATTCTGTCTCCTAAAGTACGAGTATATAAAAGTAAAAAAGTACAGTTCCCTTAAGCTCCTAAAGGGCTCATCGGGGCAGATGAAGTGTAGAATTCATCTGTTTCTATAACCTCGGCATATGAAGGGATTGTGTGGTCAGCACAACGCCCAGCCGCCTTTGCTCCCCCAACTTAAAGTCAGGTACCCATTCAAAGCTGGGTGGACTTGGGGACTTTCACCAGGACCTGAAAAAGTCTCAAGGTTCTCATTAAGATTCGAACCCGGGACCCTCCAGTTGACAGTCAAGCGCTCTACACCACTCGACCACCCATCCCCTAAAGTATGATTATGGCGCCAGTATTGTGTGTTTTGCCGTGATTCTAATTTTAAGTTTTCGTGATATAGAATACAAACAATTTGAACAGATTATTATTAATCGAAACATTCATTATTATTTTTTTTTTTAAATAAACTTATAAATAATATAAAGGCTTGAATGGACATATGAATCAATTGACGAGTGGTCAAGGCTCCAGACCGTCATCTATAGAACACGTACCACAGTTCAGACCTATCCTCATTCTGAGACTCTCCCCCTGGCAGGTGCTGCACGGTCTTCTGGCAGAGTTGGTCTCTCAAGTCCAGCGCCATGTCGGCCATCTCTACAGCGTGACCCTCGACGTTTTCGTGCGGCAGACCGCTAGCCACCATATAGGCGTCACCTTGACACAGTCAGAGGAAGGGAGAGAGAGAGAGGAGAACGTTTAAAATATGTTGATATTACTTTCTATTAGTGAGTATGTACATTACTGCTTTAGATTGAGCAAATACTCTTTCGCAGTGGCTCCGGATACGGCAGACGTAATCCGTATTTTTTTCGGGGTACGTGATAGATGTGCGCATGCGCTCTAGCGCTCTAGACGGCTGTAGATGTGCGTATGCGCGATAGCCGGACTCCGAATTATTTTTTTCGGGGTCCGGCTACAGATATTGCTCCTAACCCTAACCATATCCCTAACCCTAACCCTAATCCTAAACCTATTCCTAACCCTAACCCTAACCCTAGCCCCGAAAACAAAATTAACTATAAAATGCAGTCCGTCTGCCGCGCATGAACACATATATCACGTACCCCGGAAAAAAAAAATACAGAGTACGTCTGCCGTAACCCGATCCACTGCAAACACTCTTCTGTTCGTCTATGCCAGGGGTGGGCAAACTTTTCAAGCAGCGGGCCACATTGCCCCCCCTTAAATTTGAAAAGAAGGGCCGGAAGATGGAAGAAGTGTTTATGTGAAGTGTCTTATCCCCCATTTCAGTTCTAGATTAATAGGAATAACACCTATGTCGTGATGAGTATAACGACTAAACTTTCATATATAATATTTATAATGCAATTCATCTCCAACACACCATCAATGGAGAAAAACTGTCACTTTCCAAAACCGTTTTCATTCATCCTCCATAAGAGTTTCGTGTGATAGACAGACAGACTTGTGAAAACTACCACGTCACTCCTAAAATATCTCGGACTAACTATCTTGTGTGAAGACTTTTTCGGACTAACTGTCCTGTGTGACTGCACTGTTCCGACTTACTGGACCGCCCCATCACCACAGCATGCTTGACCTAATTAAGAAACAGGTGACACTCACAAGCACACTTACATACATATAACAAATAAAGGAAGGGGAGGGGGAGGGGAGAACTAGGGATATAATACGATTGAAGTGTAAGCATATTTGAGGAACTGGCCGGATCAAACAGCATGATGAGCCGGACCATATAGTTTGATGAGCCGGATCATATAGTTTGATGAGCCGGATCATATAGTTTGATGAGCCGGATCAAAACAGCATGATGAGCCGAATCATACAGCCGGATGAGCCGGATCATATAGTTTAATGAGTCAGATCATATAGTTTTATGAGCCGGATCATATAGTTTGATGAGCCGAATGCAAACAGCCTCATGGGCATGATAAATTAGCGCGACGGGGCAGATTTGGCTCCACACGCCGTAGTTTGCCCATGCCTGGTCTATACATCAGTTTTCTAAATTACATACCTATTGTCTCCACTTTGTATACGTCATAGCTGTCTACTGATGTCATCAAACATCCGGTAAAGTGAGTTCAGCATATCAATAACCTGCAAAAGCAAAACCATAATATTTATTAAGTTGCAAAAACATGTATCCTCTTTTATCTTACAAGCGAGGGGATTGCTGAAAGGACAATACTTGAACTTTTCAAGTGCCCGCACGGTGTTTACAAGTAGTGTAGCTTGCTGACCGTAGAGGCCATATGGTAGCTCTCACCTCACTCCCCTTTTCCCCCCAACCCATTTCTGTGAGAAACACGGCAACCTAGAGACTATCCACGACTCGCTGATTCACTGAGAGAGTTCAGAGATAGGGGGGGGGAGAGAAGAGAGTAGAAGAGAGAGAGAAAGAGAGAGAGAGAGAGAGAGAGAGAGAGAGAGGGAGAGAGAGATGAATAGCAGAAGAAATAAGGAAATTTAGAAAAGTGTAGCAAAAAGATCAAAAGCGGCATAAGAAACAAAATATCCAAACAGGAGCAAAACAGGTTGTTGTAGACATAGTGGGTCAGGTCATCCACAGTTTGTCCAGTTTGAAATTTTATATTCTAATTAAATGGTACTAGTTCCTTGACTAAGTATTCTACCCAATCGTCCATTCATTGTTTTTCATACAGTCAAAACACATCTAAGACTACCTCACTCCCACCCTAGACACTCGGGTGATCATAATTTGTAAAAACTGAATTTTTTTATTTCTATCCTTCAAATCATGTCTCTGTAGAAATTTCTCAGGCCTCTTCACTGGGACTCTACGTCTTTTGAACCCATCCCCACCCAACTGGCACCATGAAGACCTAAACCCACCTGAAAGACGTACTCCTGCTACATACACCCACCTGACACCAGTACTCCTGTTACATACACCCACCTGGAAAGGCGTACTCCTGCTACCTACACCACCTGAAAGACTTACTCATCATACATATAATCTCCACCTGGAAAGACGAACTCCTGCCCCATACACCCACCTGGAAAAACGAACTCCTAGCTACATACACCCACCTGGACATGCGTACTCCTGCTACATACACCCGCCTGGAAGACGTACTCCTCATACATATACCCACCTAGAAAGACGAACTCATGCCACATACACCCACCTGGACATGCGTACTCCTGCTACATACACCCACCTGGAAAGACGAACTCCTGCTAAGCATACACCCACCTGTAAAGACGTACTCCTAGCTACATACACCCACCTGGAAAGACGAACTCCTGCTACATACACCCACCTGGACATGCGTACTCCTGCTACATACACCCACCTGGACCCAAGACGAACTCCCTGCTACATACACCCACTGGAAAGACGTACTCCTGCGTACATACACCCACCTGGAAAAAAGACGTACTCCTGCTACATACACCCACCTGGAAAGACGAACTCCCTGCTACATATACCCACCGTGGACATGCGTACTCCTGCTACATACACCCACCTGGAAAGACGTGCTCCTGCTAAGATATAACCCACCTAGAAAGACGAACTCCTGCTACATACACCCACCTGGACATGCGTACTCCTGCTACATACACCCACCTGGAAAGACGGAACTCCTGCTACATACACCCACCTGGAAAGACGTACTCCTGCTGCACAGATACACCCCACCTGGACATGCATAATTCCTGCTACATACACCCACCTGGACATGCGTACTCCTGCTACATACACCCACCTGGAAAGACGAACTCCTGCTACATACACCCACCTGGAAAGACGTACTCCTGCTACATACACCCACCTGGAAAGATGAACCCTGCTACATACACCCACCTGGAAAGACGAACTCCTGCTACATACACCCACCTGGACATGCGTACTCCTGCTACATACACCCACCTGGAAAGACGAACTCCTGCTACATACACCCACCTGAAAAGACGTACTCCTGCTACATATACCCACCTGAAAGACGAACTCCTACTGCATACACCCACCTGGAAAGACGAACTCCTGCTACATACACCCACCTGGACATGCGTACTCCTGCATACATACACCCACCTGGAAAGACGAACTCCTGCCACATACACCCACCTGGAAAGACGAACTCCTGCCATAACCCACCTGAGACATGCGTACTCCTACTACATACACCCACCTAAAAGACGAAACTCCTGCTACATACACCCACCTGGACATGCGTACTCCTGCTACATACACCCACCTGGAGATACGAACTCCTGCTACATACACCCACCTGGAAAGACGTACTCCTGGTGCATATACCCACCTAGAAAGGCGTACTCCTGCTACATACACACCCACCTAACATGCTACTCCTGCTACATACACCCACCTGGAAAGACGAACTCCTGCTACATACACCCACCCTGGAAAGACGTACTCCTGCTAAGCAATACACCCACCTGAAAAGACGAACTCACTGCTACATACAAACCACCTGGACATGCGTACTCCTGCCACATACGACCCACCTGGAAAGACGAAACTCCTGCTACATACACCCACCTGGAAAAAGACGTAGTCCTGTTGAAGTATACACCCACCTGGAAAGACGTACTCCTGCTACATACACCCACCTGGGAAGACGAACTCCTGCTGGGCATATACCCACCTGGACATGCGTACTCCTGCTACACACACCCACCTGGAAAGACGAACTCCTGCTACATACACCCACCTGGACATGCGTACTCCTGGTACATACACCCACCTGGAAAGACGAACTCCTGCTACATACACCCACCTGGAAAGACGTACTCCTGCTACATACACCCACCTGGAAAGATGAACTCCTGCTACATACACCCACCTGGAAAGGCGTACTCCTGCTACATATACCCACCTGGAAAGGCGTACTCCTGCTACATATGGTGGTAAATCCGACGATGTCAGAGAAAAGATGGTGACCGCTGGGTAAGATACTGGGGGCACATCCTGGTGGTTCAACTAACTTTTGGGCCACTGATACCGGAAGTGGTTCATACAAATAAATTCTCACTGGCAAGTGTTTTCTTTCTATGTCAAGGTCGTGGGTCCGTTCCCTGGATGGGGGAGATGGGGAGTTATATAAAAAACAAATCAGTTCAAAATTTTGTAACAAAATAATATTAACAATAATGATAGTGTAATGTGGACAGCATTTTAAAACTGGGGCACTCTTCGTATTTAGGGGCCCATGCCAATAGAGTTCCCGGTTCTTCGGTATTTAGGGGCCCATGCCAATAGAGTTCCCGGTTCTTCGGTATTTAGGGGCCCATGCCAATAGAGTTCCTGGTTGTTCGGTATTTAGGGGCCCATGCCAATAGACGTCCTGGTTCTTCGGTATTTAGGGGCCCATGCCAATAGACGTCCTGGTTCTTCGGTATTTAGGGGCCCATGCCAATAGAGTTCCCGGTTCTTCGGTATTTAGGGGCCCATGCCAACAGAGTTCCTGGTTGTTCGGTATTTAGGAGGCCCATGCCAATAGACGTCCTGGTTCTTCGGTATTTAGGGGGCCCATGCCAATAGAGGTTCCCGGTTCTTCGGTATTTAGGGGCCCATGCCAATGAGTTCCTGGTTGTTCGGTATTTAGGGGCCCATGCCAATAGACGTCCTGGTTCTTCGGTATTTAGGGGCCCATGCCAATAGAGTGCCCGGTTCTTCGGTATTTAGGGGCCCATGCCAATAGAGTTCCCGGTTCTTCGGTATTTAGGGGCCCATGCCAATAGAGTTCCCGGTTCTTCGGTATTTAGGGGCCCATGCCAATAGAGTTCCTGGTTCTTCGGTATTTATGGGCCCATGCCAATAGAGTTCCCGGTTCTTCGGTATTTAGGGACCCATGCCAATAGAGTTCCCGGTTCTTCGGTATTTAGGGGCCCATGCCAATAGAATTCCTGGTGGTTCTTCGGTATTTAGGGCCCTACCAAGAGACTGGCGCGACCTTTGGTATTTGGAGGCCCTAGGCAGAGACTGATAGAGATACGTTGTGGTCTTAGGTAAAAATTTCTGTTCGAGCCCTTTAAGAGGTCCAGATTTAATAGTAAATCATTCTGGAAGAGGCCCCCTATTGCAGTGGGGGAACTCTAAGCATTTCTAATTTGCCTAACAGTAGGCAGGAAAGTAAATAAAGCCTTCATATATATATATATATATATTTTAACTCATTTAAATAAAATGTCCTCACTTGTAAGGTCTGAGCGTAGGCTTGAATTCTGTTGGTCAGTCTGTACACGGCCAAGATGACCAACGGGAACAAGATCACGGCCACCACCATCACCGAAATGGAGACCACCAGGGCGTCGGTCAGGCCGTCCACTTCCTGTTGAAGGCCAATGATGACGTCATTGGCTATAGAATCCTGCGCCACCTGTGCAAATTAAAACAAACAAAAAATGTAATCTCTAACCGCTATCTCTTGTACTTTGATCCCATTGTAATTTCCTTTGTATAACAGCCAATGAAAAACTCAATGGTTAAAGTATCTCTACTTCTTATTAAGTACTAACTCGCAGATGGAAAAAAATAAAGTCTTAATAGTAAAACAGTTAGACCTGTATATATTTATATATATAATACACTTTAAACAAGAGTATTTTAAAAAATCGAATATTAAATTTTTTTTTAATTTGAAAACTAACCACGAACATTTATGAAAAATGAAGACATCTTGTAATCGATGCCTCGAAAAGATGATATTGTCGGTCTAACTCTCAATATTGATAAATTTTCGTATTAATATATATCGAGAAGAACATGAGGGCTGATTTTATGCACAGTGTTGTCAAACGCTAACCGGAGAGTCATTGTACTTTCTGCAGTTGTTTAGTTTTTGTTTCGGAATCATTTATGGACATGAGTAAAGGGAGAAAACCCTAGTTGCATCCTGGAAGGGTAATTTGAATGATTACTTGCCTTTTATCCCCTATTTAAGATGTTGGAGCCGGGATTATAAAAATGCTTGAGATTGGTCCGAGCATAAAACTGATATGGTTTATCTAACGGCTTATCTCTAACAGGTGCTACTGTCACAAGTATCAGGAGGATCTCAAGCTAAAATGACTTATCTGTTGGGAGGGGTGGGGGGATATCACGAGGGGTAGGGGGGAGAGAGCACAGTTTTCAAACATTATTAACCAGACCAAACATTTGCATGCAGTATCCTAAATAGCTTGATTTGATTTTTTTTTTTGCTCGTCTATCAACTCACAACACATAGCCCCCCCCCCAAATCCAAATGTGTCCCTTTCCAGCATTCCCCCTTCCTCGAAAATACAAGATCGGCACTGACTAGTGTAATTAACTGGGATATTTCCTATCGCAATGAACTGAAGATAATGTGAATCGTATAAAATAAAAAACCTTTGCTAAAATATTATAATTATTAAGTTAAAAAAAAATTCAAAGATTAAATTAAACTAATTAACCTGAATTCTTGGTTGACATCCCATCATCATCGGACAGGAGCAAGATCGTGTCACATATGTTTGTTGAGAGGCTTCGAGGGTAAATGACGTGAAATACATAACCAGCAATATTGTCAATCAGACTTTTGTTTTATGATTGGGTTTATAGTTGATTCTTTAAAACTCAAAAAAAAAACAGGGGGGGCGGGGTTTTGTTGCCTGCTTGCAGTCGTTTGAAGGGTAAAAATCAAGGTCCGTTCAGAAATGCTGCTGATGAGAAAGAAAATTGTGCTTAGGAACACACACATACAGAAATACCAGACAAATAAACACGTCTGAACAGGGCTACCAACCTAAAGCATCCTCTATTAACGGTCTGGTTGCTACAAGGTCAAGGACTTATGTGACATCAATCATATACATACAGCTTAAATCAGCTAACAGAAATGTATTTATTTAATTCCTAAGATTGGATGTTTACAAGTAAAGATGTTGAGCTGTGTACGACTTAATTTCATATATAGAGAAGTTTAAAACAAGAATGTGCTTATATAACTTTAATAATAATAAAAATAAATTAATAGATGATACACATTAAACGCACTGTGATTGGTGGGGGGGGAGGAGGGAGTCCGCTAGTACAGTGGTCCCAAAACCTTTTTCTCGCCGCGGACAGGTCAACGTTTGATCATTTCACCACGGCCCGCTGTGATTGGTGGGAGGGGGTGGTGTTGATTATATTCCAGATTGTTTTGATTTACAATGTCACTGCCGCTCATATCGTCTCAACCTCTCGTCCATGGAAGTCGCACTATCCCGAGAGATACACACTACAGTGAATAAAAAGGAAATAATTTAATGTTTCGGGGCGGCCCGATACCATTTGATCCACGGACAGGTTCCGATCCACATGGATCAAGGGCTGGGGGCCCATGCGCTAGTTAACGTATGGTGACACAATATCTAGTTGGAAATGGAAATGTTTTACATTTAATCAGAGATGTTCCAAAGTACTGACCATTGCAAGTAGAAGTCCAAAGTACTGACCATACAAGTAGAAGTACCCAAGTAGCAGCAACGAGTCACCATACATTCAAAGTGGCTTTTCAAATATATGGCATCGCTCAAAAGTGAGTTTAGCTATGGGATAGCTAACCCTAATACGCCTCTATGTACCTAATACTACGGATTAATAAGGGTTTAGACACACTTCTCCAGTGACCAACACCGAGCTACTGCGAAATAATGCCAAGCAAACCAAATGATAGCAAACAACCCAAAGGATACAAAACAACC
>JAGDYQ010000021.1:7939223-7999948 GCA_021962125.1 Bulinus truncatus
CAAAGCTCATTGTACACCGCCTTACTCAGGCCGCTATACACAAAAATACAAAAAAATGAGATCTGATCGGGGGATCTGTAATGTACGAACTCAAGTCAACAGAATAATGTATTACGAAACTTCGTATCATGCCTGCGGCGAGGGAAAATAGCCCAAACACTTCTTCGGGGTGAAAGGTGTTGGTATTTGTATGGGTTGGTGAGGGAGGAGGTGAGCTTTATGCACCACGTGGCCAACAGCACGAATTGTGGCGCCCAACGCGAGAGGAAGGGCGCGTTATCTACTGGAAAAAGGCCGCTCCATCTTTTGTGCCTACTGAATCTAAAGTGGCTATAATATTACGTCCCATCCATCCCAACGGAAAAGTAAATGCCGTCAGTGGTTTACCCACACCCACCCTCTTTCTCCACCCTCTTCCTAATCAACCTCGCAGCTTGCCATAATCTGCAATAATAGATTTTGATGGGGAAAGGGGGGATTCCAACTCGAAGCTTTTACTAATAGCTAACGTGTGCGTAAAATTATAGCCAAACTGCGCTTGGAATTATGGGCCAAACTTGATTTAAATTAGCCAAACGTACGCTAAAGCATAAACAAAATGGAAACAAAATATTTTTTTTAACTGTTTCAATAACTAATGCAGTTATCGCCCTTAGGTATATTTAACATGGTGTGGGTGGTGGCCTGGTTTACATTGACGGCCGACACACCCAGCCAACAGGTGGATCACTGAGGGGTGAAAAATTTACATAGAGCATCCATTGGTAAAGGTGATGTTAAAAAGGTAAGACATCCTTTGGTAAAGGTGATGTTAAAAGGTAAGACATCCCTTGGTAAAGGTGATGTTAAAAAGGTAAGACATCCTTTGGTAAAGGTGATGTTAAAAAGGTAAGACATCCTTTGGTCAAGGTGATGTTAAAAAGGTGAGCCATCTATCGGTGAAGATGTTAAAAAGGTAAGCCATCTAATGATGAAGATATTAACTCTTATTGTAAACATTTGTTTAGTCATATTATGTGTAACAAATAATATCTTTATATTATTACAAGTATCATAATTTTTTTTAAAAATGTTATGTAATGTATGGTTTGGCTAAACTAAAGTAGGTCTAAGTCATTTATATTTCCTTTTCAGGTTCGCTATGTTCCTTGGATCAAAATGTTTACATCCGGGCCACTGTGGGCAGTTATCGTCGGTCACTTCTGCAGCACCATCTGGCCTACACGCTCATTACCTCAAGCCCTGACTTTCATGAAAGAGAGCTTGAACTTTGACATCAACAGGTGACCAAAAAAAATGGGCAAGGGTGTAATCAGTGGCGCTATCTACATCTTTTTTTTTTTAAAAGTCGTTAGGACCGGGTGGGGGGAGGGGAGATGGGGCCCCAATTCATTCAGTTCCACATTTAGTTTTATTAATATACTAGCTGTACCCTGCAAAACCTTAGCATAGAGCTATATCCCCTTAGGCTTGATCGGTAGGCGAGGTTATTTTTTTTTGGTTTCGGGCAGATCCGATTTTTTTCATGATTGTATTTTAAACTGGAATACTGTTTAACACTTTACTTTCGATTTAACGCAGAACCCAAATCGCTATTATTTTATTAGATTTATCTATTATTTTTCAGAACGGGTTATTATCAGCGCTGCCCTACGTCTGCCAGTTTTTCTCAACTGTTGCCGTTGGTCACGTGGCAGATTGGATCCGACAGAAAGGCTGGATGTCCACAAAGAATGTCAGGAAATCATTCCAAGTTTTTTGTAAATCTGATTATATCAAATATCATGGATAAGTCCAGTTCAATGAGGCGGTACAATTTTTCAGCTTAACTGAGTTTGAATGGTTCCGTTTATGAATGTTTAGTGTGTTATATTAGTGTTGAGTCTGTAATGAGTGTGTTTAGTGTTTTAAGTGCGTTTAGAGTGTATAAATTATGTCCATGTGTATACAGTGGTTATGTGTGTCTGAGTGTTGCTTCTGAGCAAGTTTATGATACGCTTCGTGTGTGTGTGTATTAGTGTGAAGGTGTGTGTAAGCTTATTGTGTGGGCAGATGTGGTTGTATGTGTGAGTGTTTGTGTTTGAGAAAAGTGCAAGTTTACTTTTATCCCTCTCTCTTGTTTTCTTAAAAACGAATACATTGTAGGCCTACGTACAAAAATTAAGTTAAAATACGAAGGGGTGAAATAGTTGACATAAGCATTTCCGTTTACATGATGACACAGTCTTAAGTTAACATAAGTATGGCTGTGAGTGAGTGTGTGTGTGTGAGTGTGTGGTATTGAGTGTGTGTGTGTGTGAGTGTGTATGTGTGTGCGTCCGTGAGTGTATGTATGTGTGAATCCATTAAAAGTGTGTATTTCTGTGTGAGTGAGTGTGTGTGTGTGTGTATATGTGTGTGCATGCGTATGTAAGTGTATTTGTGTGTGAGTGTGTTTGTATTCATGTGTGTGAGTGGGTGTGTGTTTGTGTGAGTATGTGTGTGTTTGTGTGTGCGAATGGTGTTGCTGTGTGTGTGAATGACTGTGTGTGTCTGTGTGTGAGTGTGCGGTGTATGTAATGAAGTGTGTGTATTCAATGTGTGAGTAATGTGTGTATGTGTGTGTGGGTGTGTTGTATATGTGTGAGTGAGTGTATGTATGCGTGTGTATATTTGTGTGAATCAGTGTGTATTAAGGGTGTATATAGTGAGTGTGAGTGTATGTGCATGACTGTGTGTCGGTGAATGTGTTTGTATGTATGTGTGAGTAATTGTGTGTGAATGTATGTGTGTGTGTGTGTGAGTGAGTGTGTATGTGTGTGTAAGGGAGTGTGTATGTGTGTGTGTGATTGAGTCTGTAAGTATGTGTGTATTGAGTGATTGTGTATGTGTGTTGTGTGTGTGTGTGGGGGGGGTGGGTGGGTGGGTGCATGTTTGTGATAGTGTTAACAGAGTTTCTCTGTAAATGTTTAATCCTAATACGAATACAACGTGACAAATCATACAATTTCAACATATCGATCACGTCAACAGCTTTCTTAGGCATCACTCTGTTTGTGGCCATTGTGGGTCAGATGGCCTGCGAGCAGCGCCACATAGCGGTCTTCTTACTGTGTCTGTGGCCCAGTCTTTAACAGCATCAGTAGGGAGGTTATGTGGTAAATCATCTGGACTTGGCACCAAGGTTTGACATAAATTAGTACATCTTTTTTTTTGTTTTTAAATATCTATTATTTTAAAAGTGGTTAAAAGAACTTTGAATCAAAATCATGTTTAGTTTAGAGATGAATTTCTTGACATTACATTAATGTTTTTTTTTTCATGTAATTTAAAACCCATCCATTGCAATGTATTTTATTTTTTCGGACCGTTAGCTATGCTGGCATCTTATTTGGAATCACCAACACAGCCGGTACTATTCCTGGGATGATTGCACCCATCATTGCTGGGGCCCTGACTCCAAATGTGAGTAAACATTACAGAAACACTGCTCAGCTACCGACAATACTCTTGAAATGTTTCACCTTACTATTGGTAACAGGGCCGGATTTAGACTTGATAAGGCCCTAAGCTATTTGATGTATGGGGCCCTTTATAATTATATGACAGTGCCCGACAAGGCCGTAGCCAGAATTTTGTTTTGTGCGGTTTAGGGGGGGGGTAGAGAGCGAACTGTATAGTTTATATAAGAAAAAATTGGAACGCAATGATAAAGAAGTATATTTTAAAATAAAATTTGATATTTAGAATTAATTTGGGTTGGGGGGCTGCTGCCCCCCCTTAGCACCCCCCTGGCAACGGCCTTGGTGCCCGATATTTAAGTATATATGACAATCACTAATTTTGGAGAATTATTTGGGCCCACCAAGAAAGTGGGGGGGGGGGCTAAGCTATAGCTTGTTTAGCTTATACATAAATACTGAACTGATTGTTAATAATAACCTGTTTGTCTTTTCTAAAACGAATCTTCGCATCTGACCCAGAGGACGGCGGAAGAATGGAAAGCTGTGTTCTACATGTGTGCTGCGGTCACCGCTTTCGGCGCTGTAGTTTTCTTCTTTCTGGCGGATGGAGAGTTACAGGAATGGGCGGTGCCTCCTGACTTGAAGATCAAGATGGACATAGTGGCAGCACACTTGGACGACACAGCTCAGAATAACAAAACCAACGATACAGTGGCGGGAAAAGTACAGCAGGGGATAGATCCTCCAGACATTGTGCCTGTTATTGAAGTCTACAGGTTTTAGGTTGTGGAGATGAGGAGGCATAAGTAGATCCATATAGGGGTGACAACAGTGGCGTAGCGAGGGGTGGGGGGCGGCAAGGGGTGCATCATGCCCCGGGCGCTACTCACAAAGGGGCGCCAAATGGTATTTTCTACACATACTATTCTATGGTTTTTGAATGGGAGAAGGGTGCTAAAAAAAAAGGTATTGTGCCGCCCCCCCTCCCCCGGGCCCGAGTTAAGCTCGCTACGCCACTGGGTGACCAACAAATAAATATACAGTAATTTGAATAAAAGCCTAATAGAACGGCATATTTTTTTTATAGATGCATCTGTCAAGAGAGATTTTTTAGACAGATAGGTAAGACATACACAGCGCAGACAAATGTATAGATAGATAGATTAGATAGATTAGAAAGATTAGATATATAGATGACTTGATTAATTTTAGATCTAATAGATAGATAGATAGATAGATAGATAGATAGATAGATAGATAGATAGATAGATAGATAGATAGATAGATAGATAGATAGATAGATAGATAGATAGATAGATAGATAGATAGATAGATAGATAGATAGATAGATAGATAGATAGATAGATAGATAGATAGATAGATAGATAGATAGATAGATAGATAGATAGATAGATAGATAGATAGATAGATAGATAGATAGATAGATAGATAGATTATCAATATCAAATATCAGTATCAAAATTAAAATACACAAGTAGTTGACCGTGCCATACACTGTATGGTATGTGTTCAAAACATGTTTCTCTAGATATTTTCTATTAGCAATTTCGACCTAAATTTCTTTGACACATGATATATGATGCAACTTTTCCTTTTGTTTATATTTCATTTAATATTCAGTGAGGTATCAAAACCATTCAAGTGCAGAAGAAAATAAACATTATCAACATCTTGGTATAATATTTTGGCATACATACAACTGTCATAAAGGAGAAATCAAATTATTCTAACATTGGTTAAAATTCATTAACAGAAAACAAGAAGAGTTTGAATACGAAACTAAATGGTTTAAAAAATTGAGGCTTGTTCTGTATTCAGTGCTAAACGTAAACGATAACAGAGCAAACCCTTCCCTTTAAAGGTTTTTTTTTTCTCTGGGGGAGATGGGGAAAAGGGGCCCAGATATAAGCGTATAGAGTTATTTGATAGCCCTTGGCAAAAATGCCCTGAGGAGGAGCTCCTAATATAGCATAATTCATCGTAATTTTTAATGGAAGGGTCCTCATTGTTAACGAAGCTAGGTTAATTGGCCTATGCATAAGAACACCTCGTATACGTGAACGAAACACAATGTAATAACACAATGTAATAACACAATGTAATAACACAATGTAATAACACAATGTAATAACACAATGTAATAACACAATGTAACACTGCACATTGGCCGGTGCCGATCCTAGATTGCTTTCTAAAATGCCGGCACTGATAAATAAAGATTAACCGGGGGAAAAACAAAAACAAAAACAGCCATTTCATTGTCACTTCAATCCAAAAAAAAAATGTATACAAAAGCGAACTAAATCATTCGAAATGTATGCTTCGTTATTAAGTTTACTTTTTGTGTGTAAACACATGAAGTAAAGGTAATTAGAAATTACTCTTGAAACGATAATAAAACTTATTGTTCAAGATAGTATCCACTACTTGGCGATTATTATTTTAACCGCTTGAACCGATGGTCTGTATTTTATAATGGTGAACGGGAGATGTGTGATGTCCCCCCCCCCCCCCGGCCCTTTGATACATTTTTGTTGAGCCCCCCCTCTCCATCCAAACGATTTCCCCCTCCTATTTTTTGTTCAGATGGAGAACCGTTGCGGTAGAATGATTTATCAAAAAAATGCTTTATTTAGATTATTTGAAACTAATTTAGACTTAACGATGTCTCAAATTATTGAACATCGGAAACACGCCACAATACTTGTATCTAATCTCACGAAAGCTAAAATAACAGGTTTGATTCTTTCAATCTATCATTCATAGACCTGATTAAGTCAATATGACCAAAAAATCGGCTAATTACAGCAAAAATAAAAATGTCGTTCTCATCATTGCCAACAACTTCTGAAAGACACGACTGTACAATTTGGTACGAATACCTCTACACTTTTGGTGGCCAGACTTTCTTGTTTGATCGCTGTGTAGTTTGTATTTTTCATTCACCAACATATGTATGATGACATTGCGGTGCAGTCTGACTTAAGTTCTTCCTAAATGTTGACTGTCATATAACTTTAAGATACTGCGGTGCAGCTCTGACTTAAGTTCGTCCTAAATGTTGTTGACTGTCATGCACTTCGTGATGTTGTTTACCAACCAACCAATAGGTCGTCATGAGTCCTTTACCCTGAAATATAAAATAAAAACAAATTGATCTTTCTCTCCAAATAGTCTGCGGAATTAATGATTTGTTGTTGTTTTGTTATTATTATTATTCAATCGCGCTCTATATTTTCCAGTGTAAAATGTAATACATATTTGTTTATATAATGATATGGTAAAAAAAGGCAAATTTGTGTGAATCCAATAAATGATAAAACGAAACCCCTGCCTCACAGCAGTTTTTATTTTATTATTACTAATTTTTTTATATAGAAAGATAATTATAACATTTTGTATTGAAGTCTTTTGACTTACTCTCGTTAAAAAACAAATCCAACTCACTTTAATCTCGACTTTTCCCCTCTCTGTTATAATATAACCTCCTTTTTTACTCTCTAGCTCTATCCGACATCTGTCTGTTATTTGAATCTTTAGAGCTGGAAAAAAAAACGAATCAAAATCCATATATAGTCTAATAAGACAATCAACTGTATAAGAGGGTATCATTTCTTTTATTTAAAAAACAAACCTGCTCACTTATATAACACAGTTTATTGTAGTTCACAGGTTCTCACATTATATAGGCCCTATGCCGGAAGGTATATCTCGGGCTTTAGGACCAGCTACATTCAGGGGCCAAAGATATGTTTGGGGGTTATAGATCGAGCTACAAAAAAACAAAGGCAAATGTATATTTGGGGGGTCTTGACAAGCTATTTTTAGGGGGGGTCCTTGGAAAAGGTATAATTGAGGGTCTTGTGACAAGGTACTTTGTGGGGGGTCTTGTGATAAGCTACTTAAAGGGATCTTGTGATAAGCTACTTAAAGGGATCTTGTGGTAAGCTACTTAAAGGGATCTTGTGATAAGCTACTTAAAGGGGTCTTGTGATAAGCTACTTAAAGGGGTCTTGTGATAAGCTACCTAAAGGGACCTTGTCACAAGCTACTATGAGGGGGGTCTTGTGACAAGCTACTATGACAGGGATCTTGTGACAAGGTTCTATGAGGGGGGTCTTGTGATGAAGGTACTATGAGATAGGGGTCTTGTGACAAGGTACTATGAGGGGGTCTTGTGACAAGGTACTATGAGGGGGTCTTGTGACAAGCTACTATGAGGGGTCTTGTGACAAGCTACTATGAGGGGGGTCTTGTGACAAGGTACTATGAGGGGGTCTTGTGACAAGGTACTATGAGGGTCTTGTGACAAGCTACTATAGAGGGAGGTCTTGTGACAAGGTACTATGAGGGGGTCTTGTGACAAGCTACTATGAGGGGGGGTTCTTGTGACAAGGTACTATGAGGGGTCTTGTGACAAGGTACTATGAGGGGGTCTTGTGACAAGGTACTATGAGGGGGTCTTGTGACAAGCTACTATGAGGGGGGTCTTGTGACAAGGTACTATGAGGGGGGTCTTGTGACAAGCTACTATGAGGGGGGTCTTGTGACAAGGTACTATGAGGGGGGTCTTGTGACAAGCTACTATTAGGGGGGTCTTGTGACAAGGTACTATGAGGGGGGTCTTGTGACAAGCTACTATGAGGGGGGTCTTGTGACAAGGTACTATGAGGGGGGTCTTGTGACAAGGTACTATGAGGGGGGGGTCTTGTGACAAGGTACTATGAGGGGGGTCTTGTGACAAGCTACTATGAGGGGGGTCTTGTGACAAGGTACTATGAGGGGGATCTTGTGACAAGGTACTTTTAAGGGCCCTAGGAAAAGGTAAGTTAGGCCAATGGGCTTTTAAGGGTGCTGCTTGCAAATATTTGGCTCCTAGTAATCTTTGAAAACTAGTTCTCTTTCTGTCAACCGCCAAATGTTATTGAATCCATATTGTCTTTCATTGAGGTCAGCAAAATTCAAGTCCGATAGGGGTCCTCCTAATCAGTGGCAGACCTATGTAGCTGCCAGGTTTTTCCTAATAAAAATATTGGTTCTGATCGCAATTTATGATATACATAAATACTGATTTAATATTAAAAGTTTCACACACGCGTGCACAACGAAGTTGAGCACACAGGCGTCGATATGAAATGTGGGGCAGGCCCGGCGGCGTGTGGTGGGGGTGTGGGAGGGGGGCTTAAGGGTACCCAGACAGGGCTCACAGCAACTAACGTTTCTCGATTCCCCCCCTCTCAATGATTAGCAGTTTACTAAGTAGTTTCTAAATAGTTCAGTATGCCTAGGCCCATAATATTTTGCGGTCAGCAAAGGTAAGAGAATGTGACATATAGGCTACATACGTAAGCTGGTAGACTCCATTCTTGATGCGACATTTACCGTGTCGCCAAACAGGCAATATCTGGGCATCTTGTGTCCAACAACTCCAGCCACTACCGCACCTGAAAGATTTGTACAATGTCATTATTGAGCAAGATATCTTTATTACAATGATTTGACATCTCTGCGTTTTACTTAAATAGATAGAAAAAAACTCTCTTTCTAATACTGTTTTTTTTACAATGTCACTGTTGCGTGGGATGGTAAAGAGTGTTGTACTAGTGAGGAATAGCACACTTTTTTGTAGTGTAATTGTGCTACTAATCCAACCTAAGACCTCTTGATTTATAAGTGAAGAATCGAACCTAAGACCTCTGGATTTGTGAGAACTCTAAATGTGTTTTGTCACGGTGTATGATTCTGAATATGTGCCACGCCGGCCCCCCCCCCCCCCCCCCGGGTGCGACCAGTATTTTCCGTCCCATTGATTTGACTTTTTTTTTTCTTTTTTCTTTAATTCAAAAATTCTGTCTCCTAAAGTACGAGTATATAAAAGTAAAAAAGTACAGTTCCCTTAAGCCCTAAAGGGCTCATCGGGGCAGATGAAGTGTAGAATTCATCTGTTTCTATAACCTCGGCATATGAAGGGATTGTGTGGTCAGCACAACGCCCAGCCGCCTTTGCTCCCCCAACTTAAAGTCAGGTACCCATTCAAAGCTGGGTGGACTTGGGGACTTTCACCAGGACCTGAAAAAGTCTCAAGGTTCTCATTAAGATTCGAACCCGGGACCCTCCAGTTGACAGTCAAGCGCTCTACACCACTCGACCACCCATCCCCTAAAGTATGATTATGGCGCCAGTATTGTGTGTTTTGCCGTGATTCTAATTTTAAGTTTTCGTGATATAGAATACAAACAATTTGAACAGATTATTATTAATCGAAACATTCATTATTATTTTTTTTTAAATAAACTTATAAATAATATAAAGGCTTGAATGGACATATGAATCAATTGACGAGTGGTCAAGGCTCCAGACCGTCATCTATAGAACACGTACCACAGTTCAGACCTATCCTCATTCTGAGACTCTCCCCTGGCAGGTGCTGCACGGTCTTCTGGCAGAGTTGGTCTCTCAAGTCCAGCGCCATGTCGGCCATCTCTACAGCGTGACCCTCGACGTTTTCGTGCGGCAGACCGCTAGCCACCATATAGGCGTCACCTTGACACAGTCAGAGGAAGGGAGAGAGAGAGAGGAGAACGTTTAAAATATGTTGATATTACTTTCTATTAGTGAGTATGTACATTACTGCTTTAGATTGAGCAAATACTCTTTCGCAGTGGCTCCGGATACGGCAGACGTAATCCGTATTTTTTTCGGGGTACGTGATAGATGTGCGCATGCGCTCTAGCGCTCTAGACGGCTGTAGATGTGCGTATGCGCGATAGCCGGACTCCGAATTATTTTTTTCGGGGTCCGGCTACAGATATTGCTCCTAACCCTAACCATATCCCTAACCCTAACCCTAATCCTAAACCTATTCCTAACCCTAACCCTAACCCTAGCCCCGAAAACAAAAATTAACTATAAAATGCAGTCCGTCTGCCGCGCATGAACACATATATCACGTACCCCGGAAAAAAAAATACAGAGTACGTCTGCCGTAACCCGATCCACTGCAAACACTCTTCTGTTCGTCTATGCCAGGGGTGGGCAAACTTTTCAAGCAGCGGGCCACATTGCCCCCCCCCCCTTAAATTTGAAAAGAAGGGCCGGAAGATGGAAGAAGTGTTTATGTGAAGTGTCTTATCCCCCATTTCAGTTCTAGATTAATAATAACACCTATGTCGTGATGAGTATAACGACTAAACTTTCATATATAATATTTATAATGCAATTCATCTCCAACACACCATCAATGGAGAAAAACTGTCACTTTCCAAAACCGTTTTCATTCATCCTCCATAAGAGTTTCGTGTGATAGACAGACAGACTTGTGAAAACTACCACGTCACTCCTAAAATATCTCGGACTAACTATCTTGTGTGAAGACTTTTTCGGACTAACTGTCCTGTGTGACTGCACTGTTCCGACTTACTGGACCGCCCCATCACCACAGCATGCTTGACCTAATTAAGAAACAGGTGACACTCACAAGCACACTTACATACATATAACAAATAAAGGAAGGGAGGGGGAGGGGAGAACTAGGGATATAATACGATTTAAGTGTAAGCATATTTGAGGAACTGGCCGGATCAAACAGCATGATGAGCCGGACCATATAGTTTGATGAGCCGGATCATATAGTTTGATGAGCCGGATCATATAGTTTGATGAGCCGGATCAAACAGCATGATGAGCCGAATCATACAGCCGGATGAGCCGGATCATATAGTTTGATGAGTCAGATCATATAGTTTTATGAGCCGGATCATATAGTTTGATGAGCCGGATCAAACAGCCTGATGGGCATGATAAATTAGCGCGACGGGGCAGATTTGGCCCTCGCGCCGTAGTTTGCCCATGCCTGGTCTATACATCAGTTTTCTAAATTACATACCTATTGTCTCCACTTTGTATACGTCATAGCTGTCTATGATGTCATCAAACATCCGGTAAAGTGAGTTCAGCATATCAATAACCTGCAAAAGCAAAACCATAATATTTATTAAGTTGCAAAACATGTATCCTCTTTTATCTTACAAGCGAGGGGTGCTGAAAGGACAATAGAACTTTTCAAGTGCCCGCACGGTGTTTACAAGTAGTGTAGCTTGCTGACCGTAGGCCATATGGTAGCTCTCCCCCTCCTCCCTTTCCCCCAACCCATTTCTGTGAGAAACACGGCAACCTAGAGACTAATTCGCGACTCGCTGATTCACTGAGAGAGTTCAGAGATAGGGGGGGGGGGAGAGAAGAGAGTAGAAGAGAGAGAGAAAGAGAGAGAGAGAGAGAGAGAGAGAGAGAGAGAGGGAGAGAGAGATGAATAAAGAAGAAATAAGGAAATTAAGTGTAGCAAAAAGACAAAAAGCGGCATAAGAAACAAAATATCCAAACAGGGGAGCAAAACAGGTTGTTGTAGACATAGGCCAGGTCATCCACAGTTTGTCCAGTTTGAAATTTTATATTCTAATTAAATGGTACTAGTTCCTTGACTAAGTATTCTACCCAATCGTCCATTCATTTTTTTTCATACAGTCAAAACACATCTAAGACTACCCCACCCCCACCCTAGACACTCGTGTTTTTATAATTTGTAAAACCGAATTTTTTTTATTTCTATCCTTCAAAATCATGTCTCTGTAGAAATTTCTCCAGCCCTTCACTGGGACCCACGTCTTTTGAACCCATCCTCACCCCACTGGCACCATGAAGACCTAAACCCACCTGGAAAGACGTACTCCTGCTACATACACCCACCTGGACATGCGTACTCCTGCTACATACACCCACCTGGAAAGGCGTACTCCTGCTACCTACACCCACCTGGAAAGACTTACTCCTGCTACATACACCCACCTGGAAAGACGAACTCCTGCTACATACACCCACCTGGAAAAACGAACTCCTGCTACATACACCCACCTGGACATGCGTACTCCTGCTACATACACCCACCTGGAAAGACGTACTCCTGCTACATATACCCACCTAGAAAGACGAACTCCTGCTACATACACCCACCTGGACATGCGTACTCCTGCTACATACACCCACCTGGAAAGACGAACTCCTGCTACATACACCCACCTGGAAAGACGTACTCCTGCTACATACACCCACCTGGAAAGACGAACTCCTGCTACATACACCCACCTGGACATGCGTACTCCTGCTACATACACCCACCTGGAAAGACGAACTCCTGCTACATACACCCACCTGGAAAGACGTACTCCTGCTACATACACCCACCTGGAAAGACGTACTCCTGCTACATACACCCACCTGGAAAGACGAACTCCTGCTACATATACCCACCTGGACATGCGTACTCCTGCTACATACACCCACCTGGAAAGACGTACTCCTGCTACATATACCCACCTAGAAAGACGAACTCCTGCTACATACACCCACCTGGACATGCGTACTCCTGCTACATACACCCACCTGGAAAGACGAACTCCTGCTACATACACCCACCTGGAAAGACGTACTCCTGCTACATACACCCACCTGGACATGCGTACTCCTGCTACATACACCCACCTGGACATGCGTACTCCTGCTACATACACCCACCTGGAAAGACGAACTCCTGCTACATACACCCACCTGGAAAGACGTACTCCTGCTACATACACCCACCTGGAAAGATGAACTCCTGCTACATACACCCACCTGGAAAGACGAACTCCTGCTACATACACCCACCTGGACATGCGTACTCCTGCTACATACACCCACCTGGAAAGACGAACTCCTGCTACATACACCCACCTGGAAAGACGTACTCCTGCTACATATACCCACCTAGAAAGACGAACTCCTGCTACATACACCCACCTGGAAAGACGAACTCCTGCTACATACACCCACCTGGACATGCGTACTCCTGCTACATACACCCACCTGGAAAGACGAACTCCTGCTACATACACCCACCTGGAAAGACGAACTCCTGCTACATACACCCACCTGGACATGCGTACTCCTGCTACATACACCCACCTGGAAAGACGAACTCCTGCTACATACACCCACCTGGACATGCGTACTCCTGCTACATACACCCACCTGGAAAGACGAACTCCTGCTACATACACCCACCTGGAAAGACGTACTCCTGCTACATATACCCACCTAGAAAGGCGTACTCCTGCTACATACACCCACCTGGACATGCGTACTCCTGCTACATACACCCACCTGGAAAGACGAACTCCTGCTACATACACCCACCTGGAAAGACGTACTCCTGCTACATACACCCACCTGGAAAGACGAACTCCTGCTACATACACCCACCTGGACATGCGTACTCCTGCTACATACACCCACCTGGAAAGACGAACTCCTGCTACATACACCCACCTGGAAAGACGTAGTCCTGTTACATACACCCACCTGGAAAGACGTACTCCTGCTACATACACCCACCTGGAAAGACGAACTCCTGCTACATATACCCACCTGGACATGCGTACTCCTGCTACATACACCCACCTGGAAAGACGAACTCCTGCTACATACACCCACCTGGACATGCGTACTCCTGCTACATACACCCACCTGGAAAGACGAACTCCTGCTACATACACCCACCTGGAAAGACGTACTCCTGCTACATACACCCACCTGGAAAGATGAACTCCTGCTACATACACCCACCTGGAAAGGCGTACTCCTGCTACATATACCCACCTGGAAAGGCGTACTCCTGCTACATATGTTGGTAAATCCGACGATGTCGGAGAAAAAGATGGTGACCGCTGGGTAAGATACTGGGGGCACATCCTGGTGGTTCAATAACTTTTGGGCCACTGATACCGGAAGTAGTTCATACAACAAATTCTCACTGCGTTTTCTTTCTATGTCAAGGTCGCGGGTCCGTTCCTGGATGGGAGATGGGGAGTTTATATAAAAACAAATCAGTTCAAAATTTTGTAACAAAAATAATATTAACAATAATGATAAAGTAATGTAGACAGCATTTTAAAACTGGGGCACTCTTCGGTATTTAGGGGCCCATGCCAATAGAGTTCCCGGTTCTTCGGTATTTAGGGGCCCATGCCAATAGAGTTCCCGGTTCTTCGGTATTTAGGGGCCCATGCCAATAGAGTTCCTGGTTGTTCGGTATTTAGGGGCCCATGCCAATAGACGTCCTGGTTCTTCGGTATTTAGGGGCCCATGCCAATAGACGTCCTGGTTCTTCGGTATTTAGGGGCCCATGCCAATAGAGTTCCCGGTTCTTCGGTATTTAGGGGCCCATGCCAATAGAGTTCCTGGTTGTTCGGTATTTAGGGGCCCATGCCAATAGACGTCCTGGTTCTTCGGTATTTAGGGGCCCATGCCAATAGAGTTCCCGGTTCTTCGGTATTTAGGGGCCCATGCCAATAGAGTTCCTGGTTGTTCGGTATTTAGGGGCCCATGCCAATAGACGTCCTGGTTCTTCGGTATTTAGGGGCCCATGCCAATAGAGTGCCCGGTTCTTCGGTATTTAGGGGCCCATGCCAATAGAGTTCCCGGTTCTTCGGTATTTAGGGGCCCATGCCAATAGAGTTCCCGGTTCTTCGGTATTTAGGGGCCCATGCCAATAGAGTTCCTGGTTCTTCGGTATTTATGGGCCCATGCCAATAGAGTTCCCGGTTCTTCGGTATTTAGGGACCCATGCCAATAGAGTTCCCGGTTCTTCGGTATTTAGGGGCCCATGCCAATAGAATTCCTGGTGGTTCTTCGGTATTTAGGGGCCCTTACCAAGAGACTGGCGCGACCTTTGGTATTTAGAGGCCCTAGGCAGAGACTGATAGAGATACGTTGTGGTCTTAGGTAAAAATTTCTGTTCGAGCCCTTTAAGAGTCAGATTTAATAGTAAATCATTCTGGAAGAGGCCCCTATTGCAGTGGGGGAACTCTAAGCATTTCTAATTTGCCTAACAGTAGGCAGGAAAGTAAATAAAGCCTTCATATATATATATATATATATTTTAACTCATTTAAATAAAATGTCCTCACTTGTAAGGTCTGAGCGTAGGCTTGAATTCTGTTGGTCAGTCTGTACACGGCCAAGATGACCAACGGGAACAAGATCACGGCCACCACCATCACCGAAATGGAGACCACCAGGGCGTCGGTCAGGCCGTCCACTTCCTGTTGAAGGCCAATGATGACGTCATTGGCTATAGAATCCTGCGCCACCTGTGCAAATTAAAACAAACAAAAAATGTAATCTCTAACCGCTATCTCTTGTACTTTGATCCCATTGTAATTTCCTTTGTATAACAGCCAATGAAAAACTCAATGGTTAAAGTATCTCTACTTCTTATTAAGTACTAACTCGCAGATGGAAAAAAATAAAGTCTTAATAGTAAAACAGTTAGACCTGTATATATTTATATATATATTTAAAAAAAAAAAAAAAATATATAAAAAAAAATACACTTTAAACAAGAGTATTTTAAAAAATCGAATATTAAATTTTTTTTTAATTTGAAAACTAACCACGAACATTTATGAAAAATGAAGACATCTTGTAATCGATGCCTCGAAAAGATGATATTGTCGGTCTAACTCTCAATATTGATAAATTTTCGTATTAATATATATCGAGAAGAACACGGGGGCTGATTTTATGCACAGTGTTGTCAAACGCTAACCGGAGAGTCGTTGTACTTTTTGCAGTTGTTTAGTTTTTGTTTCGGAATCATTTATGGACATGAGTAAAGGGAGAAAACCTAGTTGCATCCTGGAAGGGTAATTTGAATGATTACTTGCCTTTATTTTTATTTAAGATGTTGAGCAGGGATTATAAAATGCTTGAGATTGGTCCGAGCATAAAACTGATATGGTTTATCTAACCGGCTTATCTCTAACAGGTGCTACTGTCACAAGTATCAGGAGGATCTCAAGCTAAAATGACTTATCTGTTGGGAGGTGGGGGGATATCACGAGGGGTAGGGGGGGGGGGAGAGAGCACAGTTTTCAAACATTATTAAAAGACCAAATATTTGCATGCAGTATCCTAAATAGCTTGATTTGATTTTTTTTTGCTCGTCTATCAACTCACAACACATAGCCCCCCCCCCCCCAAACCAAATGTATCCTTTCCTAGCATTCCCCCCCTTCCTCGAAAATACAAGATCGGCACTGACTAGTGTAATTAACTGGGATATTTCATGTCGCAATGAACTGAAGATAATGTGAATCGTATAAAATAAAAAAAAACCTTTGCTAAAATATTATAATTATTAAGTTTAAAAAAAATTCAAAGATTAAATTAAACTAATTGCGTTAATTCTTGGTTGACATCCCATCATCATCAGACAGGAGCATGCTCGTGTCTTTTATGTTTATTGAGAGGCAACGAGGGTTAATGGCGTGAAGTAATAGCGCGGCCATATTGTAATCAGACTTTTGTTTTATGTTGAGTTTATAGATGAAACAAAAAAAAAAAACACGGGGGGCGGGGCATTGTTGCGGCTGCAGGTGTTTGAAGGGTAAAAATCCAGGTCCGTTGAAATGTTGCAGATGAGAAAGAAAATTGTGTCTTGAACACACACATACAGAAATACGAACAAATAAACACGTCTGAACGGGGCACAAACTTAAGGCATCTCTATTAACGGTCTGGTTGCTACAAGGTCAAGGACTTATGTGACGTCAATCATATACACACAGCTTAATGCTTAACAGAAATGTATTTATTTAATTCCTAAGATTGGATGTTTACAAGTAAAGATGTTGAGCTGTGTACGACTTAATTTCATATATAGAGAAGTTTAAAACAAGAATGTGCTTATATAACTTTAATAATAATAAAAATAAATTAATAGATGATACACATTAAACGCGCTGTGATTGGTGGGGGGGGGGAGGAGGGAGTCCGCTAGTACAGTGGTCCCAAAACCTTTTTCTCGCCGCGGACAGGTCAACGTTTGATCATTTCACCACGGCCCGCTGTGATTGGTGGGAGGGGGGTGGTGTTGATTATATTCCAGATTGTTTTGATTTACAATGTCACTGCCGCTCATATCGTCTCAACCTCTCGTCCATGGAAGTCGCACTATCCCGAGAGATATACACTACAGTGAATAAAAAGGAAATAATTTAATGTTTCGAGGGCGGCCCGATACCATTTGATCCACGGACAGGTTCCGATCCGCGGATCAGGGGCTGGGGGCCCACTGCGCTAGTTAACGTATGGTGACGCAATATCTAGTTGGAAATGGAAATGTTTTACATTTAATCAGAGATGTTCCAAAGTACTGACCATTGCAAGTAGAAGTCCAAAGTACTGACCATGCAAGTAGAAGTACCCAAGTAGCAACAACGAGTCACCATACATTAAGAGTGGCTTTTCAAATATATGGCATCGCTCAAAAGTGGTTCAGCTATGGGATAGCTAACCCTAATACGCCTCTATGTACCTAATACTAGAATTAATAAGGGTTTAGGTACACTTCTCCAGTGACCAACACCGAGCTACTGCAGAAATAATACCAAACAAACCAAATGATAGCAAACAACCCAAGGGATACAAAACAACCCAATGGATACAAAACTACCCAATGGATACAAAACAACCCAACCCAATGGATACTAAACTACCCAATGGATACAAAACAACAATGGATACAAAACTACCCAATGGATACAAAACAACCCAATGGATACAAAACAACCCAATGGATACAAAACTACACAATGGATACAAAACAACCCAATGGATACAAAACAACAACCCAATGGATACAAAACAACAACCCAATGGCTACAAAACAACAACCCAATGGATACAAAACAACCCAATGGATACAAAACAACCCTGCAGAGAACAAGATTGTAAAGTGACCCCAAAGATTTATTAAAGAAAAATGATATACCTCGGATATACTGGATGTTTGACAGAGACGGACCAAGTTTACACCTTATCAGTTTTATTAACGTGCAATCAATTACAACAGAAATTTCAGATTTTTAAGTAATAACACATTTATTTTAAAAAGACGAATTGACAATTACAATCATAAAATAAACATCATTAGATAATAAAAATCTGTAAAAAAATATAAGAGCCTAATCTATGTAAAAAAAATGCAGTCAAAAAAAATGTACGGAAATTTTGTAATTAAGGCAGTAAAAACGCAAAGTTTTATGATTGATAAAAATAGTAGATGTACAAAATATATGAAAAATTAAAAACACACTTAAAGCGTGTGTCTCAAGTAAATGCAATATATCTTGACAATGCAAAGGTTAAAACAATCAAGTAGGTTAAACTGTGATTCGATATATACATTTAAGTCAATAAAGTCTCTAATAAAATAATAGTGATTTGGGTTCTGCGTTAAATCGAAAGTAAAAAAATCAATACAACAGTATTACAGACTAAGATAAAAACATGAAAAAATCGGATCTGCCCGAAAGCAAAAAATAACCTAGCCTAAAGGGATATAACTATGCAAAGATTTTGCAGGGTACAGCTAGTATATATATATAATCAATAATTCTCATTTCTAAATGCAGTTACAATGCTTTTTTATATTTTTTTTTTTTCCAAGATGTGTTTTTGTGCAAAAATTTAACGTTAAAAGAAGTCCTGTAAAAAGATTAACGCTCAACTAATTGTTTCGGTCTGATGGCCTAATGCCTTTAAAATGATTGTGTGAGACATGTATGATTGGTTTATTACAATATGGACCCCTAAAAATTAACAGGGTGGTGAAAGCAGATTGTGGGCAATGTAAATGTATGGTTATAACAGTCGGTCTAAACAAAGTGCCTAAGAAATTAAAACTTAAAGTTCACAAATAAAACATTTTCTACCATGTTGATTTGGATCACAGAACTTTTTGGCCAATATCTGGTTACTTAAAAACAATCTGAATATGACAGGAGTATGTTCAGATCAATGCAAGAATTAAAATACTGAAATTAGTTGTCTCTTCATATAACTTCGAAATTTTGCTTGGACAGTAACTTGTTGCTTTTAAAAATAAAATCTAAAAAAGTTCCTTCTGTGAATAAAAATTAGTTGCAAAGTCAACCTGAATGGATTTCTCAGTATTGAAATTAAAACGATAAATGTACAACTTTCATGTCAATGCCAAATTTCAAAAATCAAGTTAATAAGTCCTCATAAAGAAATGGATTTAAGACGACTGGGACTGTTTAGAATTTAAACTTAGGAAATTTCTTCTTTTTCTTTTTCTGTTTTTCGGCGATAACGTTGTAGACCTGCTCCTGTGCCTCCCCGGCAATCCACGGGGTGACCCCCGGGCTTTCCGCGCCCTCAACGTGGGGCTTGCTGAACAGCTTGCGAAAGTCTTCAGGTGGCCCGTATTTGATTCTCTTGTAGATGACCACGGCTGCCGCGATGATGAAGATGAACAGCATGATGCAGCAGATGATGGCGGCCTGCTCACCCATGGTCAGGTTGTTGCTGTAGGTCGCTGTGGAGGCCGGCAGGGTGGTGGTTGGTTTGGCGGTGGGGGTGGTGGTCAAAGGGTCATCCGCCAGACACTCGTACTCGACCTTGAGGTAAGTGGCGTAAGCGTTGTACTTCCCCATGTCGCAACCGTTCATCATCCATGCAGAGGTCATGGTCGGGCCGCGTTTGCAGATCGATTTCCCGGAGCATTGGGCGTACATTTCGTCAAACAGGGCGGCGTTTGGCCTCAAGCAAGCGTCGGTTTCGGTGCAGCAAGTGCTGTAGGTGCTGTTTGCATCACACGCACTGTGAAATATCGAAATGAACATATGACAGATGAGCCCAATATACAAAATTGCATGAACATAGTGATTAGAGGTAAAGAGAAAAGACACACTAACATGTTTTTGACTTTTTTTTTTTTTCGACTTGTGTGTTTTACGACCGAGGAGAAAGAGGGTAGGCTGGGGACAGTGGCGGAGGCTGGGGACAGTGGCGGAGGCTGGGGACAGTGGCGGAGGCTGGGGACAGTGGCGGAGGCTGGGGACAGTGGCGGAGGCTGGGGACAGTGGCGTAGCTAAAAACTTGAGGGCGCTACCACCCAATATTTGAGGGGGGGGGGTGGAGAGCCTTCGAAAAAGATTTCATTTTTTTCTAGGGCCCTAATAACCACAGGGCCTTCCTCACCGCGGGCCCAGCGCCCCATAAAGACGCCATTATGAATGCAGGGGATGAGGGAGAAGAGAACTTAAAAAAGGAGAAGATGCCTAGAAAACATTTCACGGGGAAGCCATCGGTTTTATATTCAACGCCACGGAAAGTAGTTAAGTTTACCCCAAAAACATCAATGACATTTTTGGCATTTACCTTTTGATGGGCACAATTCCAAGTAAAACATTCTTAACGTTGATGTATGGCGTTGTTGCATTAAAACAGTCAAAGGTTAAAGAAGTGTTCTTTTCTTGGCCCGCAAGACACTGGATAACACTGTTGCTGGCAGTGACCACCAGGCCGAACTGGACGGCAAGACAGGTCAGAAGAATCACTTGACCAGTGAGCGCCATGACGTAACCAAATTACAGCCCTGTTTAGAGAAGAAAGGGATTTTAGTACAACAAAAGAATATTGCCAATAAAAGTTTATAAAATTAGAAGTAGTGTAAATGAAAACATATATTAATTTTACAGATAAAGAATTATATACATTTTGGTCTTTATGTGCACACTAGAACAAAGGCCCGGTACCCGGACCGGCGAGTGACTCCTTATAATTGATTTGTATCCCTTTGACCATCTTTACAAATTCCGCAGTCTATTTTAAGCCGCGGACGTTTTACACACGTACGTACGCCAGGCTAGCCGATTATGTATTAGATGATTAACTGCTGCCAAGATTTAATTGCGACGCTAAGCTTTTAAAGGAACTCACAGGCAGAAGATTTACTGATCAATAGTGAGATTATTATGAGAGTTTTATTACTTCAAGTGTGGACTTGTATTGAATGATCCGGATCATCAAACTGTCCGAAATCTGGTAACGTGAGTAAGCATTATACCTCGTATAACTGTCATCAGAGAAACAACCCGATGAATAAGGTTAACAGTGAGTTATAACTTCCCACCCCACCCCCACTACAGGGGAAGACTACATCAAAACAAACTCCTGGGGAAAGTTGTAACCGTAAGCGTGAGTGGACCCCTTGGCCACCCCCCCCCCCCGTCACCCCAAAAAGTGGGACGCATTAGAGTGCATGGATATAAAGAGCTTTACACAATTCGTTTAGAAATATTTTTTTTTTGTAAATTAAACTTGAGTCCAGTGTTTCCCAAAGTGTGGTAGCGTACCCAAGGAGGGTACGCACGCAAACGAGTTTTTTTTTTTTTTGGTTTGGGGGGGGGGGGGCTACGAGCTACACAGGGGTGAGAACATTTCATAAACATGCACGGCTAAAGCGAAACCAATGAAGGGAGGTGGAAACTGACCGTTGGAACATTTTTTTTTACTAGGTTTACTCAGTAATACGAAAAACAAATAGGGAGGTACACAGATGTCGAACACACTGCTTTAGCCTTATTCTATCATTCAGTATTAGTTCATAATCTAGAAACAATTTATATTGCAGATCTTAAGACTCTACAGATTAGTGGTTCTTGAATTTTACGTGGATCGTGCACAAAATGTATATTTGTGTGTGTATTATAACTTTTGTAGTACAGTCGATTCCTCTTAATTGAGACACATCTTGACCTAGGCTTTTTGTCCCAATTGAGCGGCTGTCCCAATTAAACATACAAATTTACTATTGGCTTCTTGGTTTGGTTTCTTTGAGATGTGTCCCAAATAAGCGGCTGCCCCAATTAAGCGGTGTCCCAATTAAGCGGAATCCACTGTATTTATTTTTAAAGGTAGGTCACGAAGCGTACAAGTTTGAGAATCACTGAACTATATTATAACTATTTGCCTATTGGTTGTTTGTTTTATTTTAATAACTATGTTGTTATATTAAAGGCGTATCGAGTGTGATCTATTTCATTTCTATTAAACAAATGCACGGATTAACAGTCCTGACGAATTAACGAATTAGCAAGTGACATTAAATAAAAGCAACAACTGCAATAACTCGAGCTAATCAAATCCCTGAAATTAAATAGAAGAAAAATAAAATTTGAAAATATATATTTACCTTTTTACAATGAAAATCTCAGTGGCCAATAGCCTTTCAGTTTTTGCCAAGCCGGTCTGTGGCACACTTGTCTTCTTCCTCTCAGAAACCTCCAATAACGTCTGTAGATCATGAAATCCTAGTGTCCAAATGAATCGCGATAAGTCCAGGCTTTACTGTTGACGTTAACGGTCGTTAACTGAGGTTTTTCGTTTTCCACTGGGGACCTTTAAACGACCTTGCCTAGAAGACATGAGCAGTGAACCGCGACACCGTGCTCTGTGACGTACGCTATTATTGCGAAGCCCCTACATGTACAAATAAAAAAAAAAGTGGCCGAATCCGGTTAGCACCGGTGGCACGTGATAACTGAATGGCTGCAGTGAAAAGGGGGGGGGGGGGTTCTGACGTAATTGTGTCAACTTTCGTTGTATGAGAGAATGATGCAGACATTTACCAAATAACGAAATATTTCGCGAAGTTACAGATATTTGTGTTTTTTTTAAATTTCTTCACAGATGGAAAAAATGGATTGGTAATAGAAAAAGAAACTTAATTTGAAATATTACAATATAAGTAATCGTATTCGTGGAGATTTTAGCTCAAACGTTCATTTCTTGACAATATTCGAGTTCAAAAGTTCAGTGTATTCATTACTTCACTGGGAAACGTCATTCTTATGAAATGGAAGTCAATTTTGCAAAATAATCAAAATAAAATTTAAAAAAAAACACAAAACAAACACAGGTTTAAGTAAACACACTCACTTCTGCTCGATTGTTTTCATATGCATACATGCGCGCGCATACACACACGCAGACACACACACACAGTCTTACACTAAGTCGTCATGTTTTTTCCGAAATGTTCTATCGATACTGGCTATTGTCAACACAAGTCAAAGCACGACGTACTGTGTGACTGAGAAATGGACAAGACAAAAGCCACACGAAGGCACTTTTTTGTGGCGATGATGGCTATATAGCCACTAACTTCAGGTCAATGACTTCCACACAACCAAGCCGGCCTTTAGCTAGCGCCGGACACATAAGCATGAAAACACCAATTGTATTGGCTCGGGACAGGCCCTTTGAATATGATGCAACGGATTGTATCAGTGGCATGCGCAGCCAGCACTGAACGCAATGTAAAACTAGAAAAAAAGGCCTCGGTCATAAGGAATTGATAATGGACTTCAATTGCGAAGTATTATTATTATTTTTTTTTTGGAGAAGCAATTTTTTTAGATCGTGTATCAAATTGGTTACCAGCGCTACTGTTGCTACTTTGAAGTAATGTCTACACTCCCCGTCATCGTCGGATCCGAAATGAGTGGTTGGGGGAGGGGGGGCGGTTGTACAGCCACAGCGCCCACCGTCAAAATGGAGCGTAGATAAATCGTCTTTCGCCCAGAACCAAACTCAGACGATCATCGATACCTCTATAGATTACTGTAATATAGATGGATCAATTACATAAGACCCAAAAGTGCACTTGGACGATGCGGGGTATTATTTTACGGGATCAGGGCCGTTAACTGGTGTTTGGGAATCCTGGGCAGACTTCCAGATATATTTGGGGCCTACGGCAGAGTCATTTTCAGAGACTATGGTACACCTAGTCAAAAAGTACCTGTCGGGCCCTTCTCGGAATTACATTGAATAAGAACTAATATTTGAAGCCGGGGGAGGGCTTCGCTGCTGTGGGAACCTGAAGGGTGACCTGAATTGCCCACCCGTAAGAACGGCTCTGAGCGGGGTAACAGCTTTGTGACGTTTGTTTAGGTCCGTCCGTTAGGCACGATGGCTGAGACGAGTGATGAAGTCAAACTGGTCATTCGGACGCAATATAGTAGGTTAGACAAAGCTGACCATGGAATTTTTTTTTTTTTCAAAAACCCAACATTTGTTTGATAAAATAAACATACTAACAAAGATGTTTAGTTTTTGGAAGTCCCTTTCACTGGTTTCGTCCGTTTCACGTGTTCCGTCCGTTTCAAGTGTTCCATAGGTTGCTTATACTTTAGACGCACAACTCAAGAAACGGAAACTACGAACCAAAGAACTATTTTCTTATGATAAAACGAAAACATTGACCGTTGAAATAACAGTGAACTGGTAAACATTTTTTTAAAAGGCTTGTTGACTTTATAGGAAGTTGATCTGAGGCGAATTGCACGTTTTGCCATCTTAATAAAATAAAAATAACATAAAGAGTACTTTTTTTTTGAGAAAGTTCATTCACACATTAAAAAAATACAGAAGTTTTTTTTTTTAGCTGTGGGGGGGGGGGGGAGGGGAAGGGGCGAGATGGGGGATGCTATTGACGTCATTGATGGTCACGGATCAGTGCCCACGTCGTCTTTGTGTTGATGACTTCTGGCGATGTTTTTACAGGCAGTAAAATAAAAAAAAAAAATTGTGTCAAAAACTTGGTACTGTTATCTAAGCTAGCGGGGAGGGGCGGGGCGGGGCGGAGAGGGGGGGGTGGGGGTGGGAGGTGATACACATGAACGTCAGAAACTAGGTAGAAGGTTAAGTTATTGCGATGGTTGGTGGACCCGTCTGCAGCCTGTATGGTAGTAGGCTCCCTTGTACAAAAACTTTTCCGTGGGGGAGGGGGGGGGGAGGAGAGAGAGAGAGAGAACGGAGGAAGAAGGTAGTCCACCACTCAAAAGACTGACCTGATAACTGAAGCGTAACGAAGGGGATACAGTTGCCGGGTCACACAGTTTTAATGGAGACAGTGGATAACATTACGGCTAGGAGAATCATTAGAACGCCTCTCCCCCTCACCCATTCCCCACCACCCTACCTCCCCCCCCTCCCCGTTAGTCCTTGTAGTTTTTTTGTGTGTGTTAAAAGTGGGAGGTTTCAATAGAGGGTGGGGAATGGCAGGGGGGGGGGAGAGGAGAGAGGAATCCGCTAAATATGAGATTTAGTTATCTGGTTGCAGGTTTATTGTTGCTTTTTAAAATGTTCTTATTATAAGATGTAGGTATCGGCAGTATCATGGTACACTTACTACACTGTTTCAGTTTTCAATTTTTCAACTACTTGAAAAAAGAATCTTCATCATCGATGATTGAAAGTAGTTTATTATTTTTTATGGATTAATGTATCACAATATCTGGACCAATAGGTAACATCTGAAATGTATTTAACGGGAATGTCGGAAACAAAGAGTCACACAGTGTGCAGATAATTAAATAAAACGATGATGCCATGCTGATAGATGACTCGCATGAGCCCCACGAGGGGGAAAAATGACCCATTTAACCTAAGTCGAAATCCGGTAAAACGCCCATCCCCCCCCAGGCCATTCGAAAAAAGAGGGGGGGTACCCGAACAGATGTTATGGGGTCCCTGCCCATAAGATGCCCCGTTGGTTGCAGTAGACTGTTATACAAAAATCAATTACCAATTGACGGGTGTGTGTGGTAGAAGAGTAGACGTAGATTTAACAAGGGCCCATGTTGGTGGAGATTGTCCAGGGGACCACGTTGGTAAAGATTGACAAGGGGCCCAAAGTGTTGTATATTGTCATGGCCCGAATCGGTGGAGAGTGAAAGGACCCACGTTGGTGGAGATTGACCAGGGGCCCAAAGTGGGATATTGTTAAGGGCTTAAGTTGGTGGATATTGTTAAGGGCCCAAGTTGGTGGATATTATTAAGGGCCCAAATGGTGGATATTATTAAGGGCCCAAGTGGTGGATATTGTTAACGGCCCAAGTTGGTGGATATTATTAAGGGCCCAAATGGTGGATATTATTAAGGGCCCAAGTTGGTGGATATTGTTAAGGGCCCAAGTGGTGGATATTATTAACGGCCCAAGTTGGTGGATATTATTAAGGGCCCTCGTTGGTGGATATTATTAAGGGCCCAAGTTGGTGGATATTGTTAAGGGCCCAAGTGGTGGATATTATTAATGGCCCAAGTTGGTGGATATTATTAAGGGCCCAAGTTGGTGGATATTATTAAGGGCCCAAGTTGGTGGATATTGTTAAGGGCCCAAGTTGGTGGATATTATTAAGGGCCCAAGTTGGTGGATATTATTAAGGGCCCAAGGTTGTGTAGATTGTCAATGGCCCAAGTTTACCTGGCGGCAATCTTGTAATAAGGTTTTAATGCCCCCTCCCCGTCACAAATCCCTTTCATGAATTGAAAATTTAATTCTGATAAGACTTAAGGAATCTGTTAATCCATTATGATCTCTGACCTTTACTATGTAGCCGCTAAACTAAATGACGTCAACTCCGCATTCACTTACCTTCAGGATATTAATGTACTTCGTCATGTTGTTGAACCATTTAGCTCCCATGGTAACGTCACTTCCGTTCAGCGCGTTGTGTAAGATCTCATTGCGCATGCGCTGAAGATTGACGTCTGTCTCCTTGCCGTAAAAAACATTCTTCAGGAGCGTGAACACAGTAGCCGAGTACTCGGTACATCTTTCTAAATAGGTCATCCCTAGAATTTTTCTCTCCAGATAATCCAGCATCTCTTGGTCGTTGTAGCCGCCTGTAAAACACAATTTATGAGATTGTATCATGGTCCGGAAAGCAAATCTGACATTGGCCCATATTAAAACAACTTGATAGCGAAGTCGAAAATGAACTTGACTCCCATGCAAAGATACAGGGTGCAATCCATGGTACAGCCAGAAATATTCGCGCTAACTTGGAGGAGAGATGGGCACCACAGAGTTTATAAGCCCACAGAAAGGGCGTATGAAAGCAACATCTGTTGATGTGTCTATTCGTACCCCCAACGACCACATCGGTCGAGGCTAAATAGTGAACAGCCTGCCAAGTGAACAGCCTGCCAAGTGAACAGCCTGCCAAGTCAGCAATTCATGTCATCCAGTTTGACATTTTATTCGAAATAGTTGATTTTTTTTTTACTTAAATTTTGCCAACAGCATTTACATTTCTATCAGAATCTACTTAATTTGTATAGTAACCTATAAATTGCCAAAATACAGTTATAGTATCTTCGATTTCTCAACCTCACTGTGGGCTTTCATCACGCCCCATTTACAACGGCTAATTCGTATGACATGAAGTGCCTAAATAGATTACAGATTACCTTTGGCGTAGTATGTACTACCCAGGGCGCGCTCAACACCTGCCTGTTCTTTACTTAAAATGAGCATATAGTAGCCGACTAGGGTTTTCCAGAGGTCACCACTCTGTGAAGAAGAGACCCAAAATTTTTAAAAAAATGTACACACAGATTAACACCACACACACATATATATATATATATATAGAGAGAGAGAGAGAGAAAGATAGATAGATAGATGGATAGATAGATAGATAGATAGATAGATAGATAGATAGATAGATAGATAGATAGATAGATAGATAGATAGATAGATAGATAGATAGATAGATAGATAGATAGATAGATAGATAGATAGATAGATAGATAGATAGATAGATAGATAGATAGGTAGGTAGGTAGGTAGGTAGGTAGGTAGATAGATAGATAGATAGATAGATAGATAGATAGATAGATAGATAGATAGATAGATAGATAGATAGATAGATAGATAGATAGATAGATAGATAGATAGATAGATAGATAGATAGATAGATAGATAGATAGATAGATGGATGGATGGATGGATGGATGGATGGATGGATGGATGGATGGATGGATGGATGGATGGATGGATGGATGGATGGTTAGATAGATAGACACAAATAAGAAACTTACAATAAATATAAGAATAATGCTAGACACAATAGGACTACATTAGAACGTCAAATTTAAGTCCGAGTAATTCTGTTCAAGGCCTAAACATGTTTAAGTACCTTCGAATGTTGAATGAACTGGCCAACCCAGCGCACGATAACTGCGTTGTCGTCACTATAAAACTTGATGACCTGTGGAATTGTGACGTTGGGGACACTGCTGGACAATACAAGACTTCTGTTTGAGTGATAAGAAAAAAAAATTGAAAAAGTTTGTAAGGCTCTAGATATCTGGGGACTTTTAACATTTAGTAGACTTAGCTAAGGCTTGGCGTCAATATGATATGTTAAGCATTTATACATTTGGGCATATTGTGATGTTTCATTGAACTTAACATCGGAGGTCAATTGGTTCCAACTCTTACTTTTAAATTTATCGCCTCGATTAGAAAAAAATTCTAGGGCCTCTCCCTCCCCCCCACACACACACCTTAAGGTGCCTAATTTTCAGAGATGTACTCAGACTTGCACCTTGGATGATTGTACCCTCAATTGCACCTTGGATGGTTGTACTCTCAATTGCACCTTGGATTATTTTACTCTCAATTGCACCTTGGATGATTGTACTCTCAATTGCACCTTGGATGATTGTACTCAGGCTTGCACCTTGAATGATTGTACTTAAGCTTGCACCTTGGATGATTGTACTCAGGCGTGCAACTTGGATGATTGTACTCTCAATCGCAACTTTGATGATTGTATTCTCAATCGCACCTTGGATAATTGTACTCGGGCGTGCAATTGGATGATTGTACTCTCAATTGCACCTTGGATGATTGTATTCTCAATCGCACCTTGGATGATTGTACTCTTAATTGCACGTTGAATGATTCTACTATTAATAGCGCTTTGATTATTTTTTACACGTAGTCTTACTTACAACTTTATTAAAGTGTGTACACTTGGTATTCTTACTTTTACCTTGGATCCTTTAACCGTACTGGTACTTGTGTGGTCAGTACTTCTCTAGTAAAGTTTAATAGATAACCGGTCAATAGTGAGATATCAAAGGATAATCGGAAAATATTTTAGTCCCTCTATGCGCCTCCACGTCCATAACAGCCACGGTTATTGTTAGGGGAGTAAAGCAGGCTCCACATAAAACTGAAAATCCCAGTCGTGGTTAACGAGTAGTAAGAGAAGAACAGATCACACTGACATGGACTTCAAAACATGTGACCAACAGCAACCTCGTTTCCAACAATACATCGCTATGACAGCTACCACGAGTAGGCGTGACGCGTTACGTAGATGAATCCGTGAAGATCACGGATCAGTTGACGTCGTGGATCATTGGCAGGGGAGACAAATCGTGCTTGGTTTAAGAACTGATTTAAAATTCCACCACAAGCTATGTCCCATTAAATGATAATATGTTGGTGTTTTTTTTTTGACGATTCTTTAGCGAACCCTTAATAAATTTTTAAACTGTGTGTAAAATATCCCTATTTCATACATTCCCAATCACCGTTAGGACAGTGATGACAACGACCATCAAGGTCGCTAAAACGGACTAAAGTGATTTAATAGTTTGGGGATTGCTAGTGGTGTCCGCATTTGCTAAGATTACTTGAGGGACTTGCTGGTGAAGGCTTTAACAGCATTTTCTACTAAGTCTCCCTAATGTACCTTTACTTAGGGCCTACAAATGTACTTTAACTTAGGGCCTACAAATGTACTTTAACTTAGGGCCTACAAATGTACTTTAACTTAGGGCCTACAAATTTACCTTTACTTAAGGCCTACAAATGTACCTTTACTTAGAGCTACCCTAATGTACCTTTACTTTGGGCCCCCAAATGTTGCTTAGCCTAAAGTCCCCAATTTGCCTTTAACTAGCCCCCCCCCCCGCTCCCCATACTCCGTATAAACGGCTCTGATGTTGATTTTTGTGTTTTTACTTTGGGGGAAAATTGGGGACGGGGGAAATGAGGGAGGAGGAAATAAACAGAATGAAAAAATAAAAAACCAATGTCTTAAATAAAATAAGTCGTTACACCTAGTCTTTTCATGACCCATCGCACCACCACGTGACATCAAAACATAAAAATTTTTGTCTTTTTTGAATCATTGCCCGACTTTCTCTGTTGTCACTGTATTGTGTATTGTGTGTGTGTGTGTGTGTGTGTGTGTGTGTGTGTGTGTGTGTGTGTGTGATTTGTTGGGAGAGTTCAACAGAAATTAGAATTCCAGACTTAAGGACACCTTTTTTTTTCTTTTAATTTTAACAAAAAGAAAGAAAAATAAAAAGAGGCAATCAAAAGTACACGAATCGTTCCATATTTTTGTCCTAAGATTCATTTTGTTTTTCTCCATCATGATGAATACAAAACGGGAAAAAGGAAAATAAAGACGAAAAGAGAGCTCTGTTTTATCTCCATCAAAACACAAACACACACACACACACAAATTATCTTGATGTCTTTATTGAACACGAGAACTTCCCTGTCTTGAGGATGATGCGTGGGTGGTATTAAGAAAAGAAGGAGGGGTGTGGGGGGGGGAAGGCGGTTAGACTTTTTGCATGTCAAACCATTATATTGTCAGGACAATTGTCAGATTTGTGTTCATCGCTTTTCCTGAGTAAATGTTGAGTAGGTTAATGACCAGGCTAGCAGCAGGTGGGTGTTGGGTAAGTTAATGACCAGGCTAGCAGCAGGTGGGTGTTGGGTAAGTTAATGACCAGGCTAGCAGCTTGTGGGTGTTGAGTAAGTTAACGACCAGGCTAGCAGCAAGTGGGTGGAAAGTGGTAAATAGGTTATAATCTGACTAGATGCTGGTGATGGTGAGCAAGTAGATGACGCGGTTATTAGATTGTGGGTGGTAAGTAGGTAGATTACCCTGCTATCAGCTGGTGGGTGATAAGTAGATTACCGTGCTATCAGTTGATGTGTGGTAAGTAGGTAGATTACCGTGCTATCACCTGGTGTGTGGTAAGTAGGTAGATTACCCTGCTATCAGCTGGTGGTTAGGGGAGTAAAGCAGGTAAGTAGGTAGATTACCGTGCTATCACCTGGTGTGTGGTAAGTAGGTAGATTACCCTGCTATCAGCTGGTGGGTGGTAAGTAGGTAGATTACCCTGCTATCACCTGGTGATTGGTAAGTAGGTAGATTACCGTGCTATCACCTGGTGATTGGTAAGTAGGTAGATTACCGTGCTATTAGCTGCTGGGTGGTGAATCCTATTTTAAATTTTAACAGTTTGGTTTCATCTAGAAAACGATCTTTTTTTCTCTCTCTCTCTCACACAAGATTCATAGATCAGACTCCAGATTATCCGGCCTAAGCCAGACAAAAAAAATTTCATCAATTGAAATATTTTGACAAAAAGTCATATTCATGGGTTGGGCATTTAAATATCTCCAGCCTGTCATGACCTATCGCTTATCCGGCATTTGATAAAACAATAAAACTCATAGCGTAACTTGTAGGGCGTGTCATTTAAAACAAAATATAACGAATACATTGTCATTCAAAATGTTAAGAAAATAACACAAAGTGATTTACAATAAGCTTTTCAAGAACGTTTTTGAATTTTTTTTTTACTACAAGGCGTGGGGCAGTTTGCTTCAACTGAAGTGGCATCGAGGAGTTTGACTCACCTAAAGTCCTTGATTCGTTCGTGGTATTCATCCGCCGACTGGAAGTATGTGATGTTGGGCTCCACCACCCAGCGGGTCAGGCTTGATATGGCTTTGTCCGTCTCCAGGTAGGCAGCGGTCAAGTTCTTCAACACTGTCTGGTCACCTGATAAGTAGGGAATGCGATACAATCAGGTCATGATGGTAAAATAATGAACGACGTCGTTCTGTTGAAAGAAATTAAACAAACAAAAAAAAACCCACAATTCTTTTATCCGGGGCCGCGAAGTGATACGACACTGGGAGGCAGCTGCATCAGGCGGCAGCGTAAAAAAAAAAGGGGCTGGGGCCGCAGTAAGAGGGGAAATAAACCGTTACTTTAAAGACAAAGACAGACATCTATAGTGGGGGCGGCATAATTCAAAGATTTGCACGCAACTGGTTTCGTCAGTTAGTTTTTGAAAAATTGATATCTGGCCATGTAGCATCTGAATAGCACGCCAACAATATATTCATTCATTCATCATTCATTGCCCTTCACCCATGGCAGGGTATAGGCCACCAACAACAGATCTCCAGAGTCCTCTGTCCTCTGCCATCTTCTCCAGCTGATTCCAGTTGCGTCCCGTCTTTATGGTGTCCGCTTCCAGGTCTCGACGCCAGGTATTTCTTGGGAGGCCTCTCTTCCGTTTACCTTGGGGGTTCCACCTCAGTGCCTGATTTGTGATACTGGCTGCTGGTTTGCGTAGGGTGTGTCTTATCCAGCCCCATCGCCTCTTTCTTATCTCCTCTTCTTCAGCGGAGAGTTGGCCAACAATATTTGCCTGTGATATTTACTGCCCTGTCGTGATTGGGGGGGGGGGGGGAACATAGGGACGGACCGCCAACGAGGCGGCTCTTACTTTGCATATAAGATAATTCAAACTTTTTTTTTTCGTCACGTGATTGCGGAGACATTTCCTTCCAATGGCTCCAAGTTCCGCTACCCTGACGATCTAATAAAAGATATCTCATGGATTCTCCTTTCATCCTTGCAGACCTGCAGCATGCAACGTATGGGTGAAGGGTAGTGACCTCAGCTTTGAAATGAGATCACGTGGTTTAATTTTAATCATTTCGGCTGTTAATTTATTTATTTATTTATTTATTTTTGACTTCAATTTCAAAATTTTTTTTTTTTAAAGCTAACAAATGCACAATACTGCATGTATCTTAAATTAATTATCATTATCTTTTAGATTAAAAAGAGTTTATTTTAAGAAGTTTAAACTTGATTACCGTTTAATTGAGAAGATAAGCCATTTTTTTACCTTTACTGCTTACGTAGAGAGCGGTTGTCCCCCTTTCTATCTGAGTTCTGTGCAGGACATTCCCAATCTCTACACTGCTGAGATGTTACGAGACAAAGTGAAAGGACAATTTTATATTTAAAAGACGTGAGCAGGTAATAGATACCAAATTAGAACAGTTTTCATTAGGTGAATGAATCTGTTGTGAATGTGTTGTGAATGTCTGTTGTGAATGTCTACTGTGAATGTCTGCTGTGAATGTCTGCTGTGAATGTCTGTTGTGAATGTCTGATGTGAATGTCTGATGTGAATGTCTCATGTGAATGTCTGTTGTGAATGTCTGATGTTAATGTCTGCTGTGAATGTCTGATGTGAATGTCTGTTGTGAATGTCTGGTGTGAATGTCTGCTGTGAATGTCTGCTGTGAATGTCTGATGTGAATGTCTGCTGTTAATAACTCTAAATGCCCCGCGCGGTTTCCCCATGGCATCATTAGTTATCAAGATAAATCGATGATCAATAACTGAAACGAGAAAGAAAGTCTGTGACTGATTTTTTTTAATTACCAATTATTTCATACTGCTCGTAATGATTTAGAATTCTTGAGTTAAAAATAAAATGATAAACTTTGATTAAAACAACACGCTTTAAATCCTTGAACTAGAAACAGGAAGAAGTTTAGGTTTGATTGGTTGATTCATGCCACTTACAAAGCAGTAAGAATCTCTTGGCTGCTTTACCTGGAGTAGACGTCTATTGATGAAGGTGGGTCTTAAGGCTCAGCTTTACCTTTGAATAATTATTTTTAAAAAACTTCATGGAAATAATAGACATATAGATTATATAGACAGACAGACAGACATGCAGATAGATAGATTGATAGATAGATAGATAGATAGATAGATAGATAAATAGATAGATAGATAAATAGATAGATAGATAGATAGATAGATAGATAGATAGATAGATAGATAGATAGATAGATAGATAAATAGATAGATAGATAGACAGACAGACAGACAGACAGACAGACAGACAGACAGACAGACAGACAGATAGATAGATAGATAGATAGATAGATAGATAGATAGATAGATAGATAGATAGATAGATAGATAGATAGATAGATAGATAGATAGATAGATAGATAGATAGATAGATAGATAGATAGATAGATAGATAGATAGATAGATAGATAGATAGATAGATAGATAGATAGATAGATAGATAGATAGATAGATAGATAGATAGATGGGATTCACACAGAAAAATTCCACGCACACAGATACAAATCTGTTAAGGAAGAGACACTCGTCAGTTGAACATAATTGCTTTTTTTGTTTAAAAAAAGGACGCTTAATGTTAACTTCCACTCTCGCATCCGATGTCCACTCAGTGAACCCCTCAAAAACCCTCAATCGAACTTCATTGCTGCATTGATTACAATCAGAGTGACACAATTGAAGATTAAAGTGCACTGGCCTGTATACGGCGACGACGTCAATTTGTCGAGATTCCAGCAGGCAGCCGAAGAGCCAAAAGAAGTAACAAATACATTTTGATCGCAATAGGTCGTTATAGAAAAAATAATAATAATAATAATAACAATCAACACCCAGTGTCAGCAAGTGGAGTTTAATATTGTCGACTCAGCTAATCAGTGAGTGATTTTTAAAATGTAATAATGATATTAATCAGTCTGGCGAAAGATAATATTTAGCTGGTAATGACATTGAATTAGTAATTCTGTTCTCGGTACTGCAGTGTGGTCAACAAACTTAATGGCGATGGGCAACTTTCTGTATTAACTCCACACCCACATAGTTAGCTGAGGATTGCGCAGAAGTCGGTCAATTAAGTACATTTTCATAAATATTACTTTGGCCTTAATAAAGAACAAAAAAAAAAAAGATGTAGTTATTTATTGCTGATTTTCCGGCAAATTGATTGCAAGTAAATGTCTAACGCCACCAGAGGTACCGGACGAGCGCCCAGGGCCCCCGATTAATTGAGGGCAACAACAGGATCCAATCTAAAGCTCCAAGATATGTCTCTCCTTTTTCTAAAGGGTCCAACATTTTCTTCTGCGCCTGGGGGCTTTCACTGATGAAAGTCCGCTCCTGAACGCTACCCAAATAAAGTTACAATTTGACGGCACATACATATAAGGGGAGCTGAGCGAGTACATATAAGGGGAACTGAGCGAGTGCATATGAGGGGAACTGAGCGAGTGCATATGAGGGGAACTGAGCGAGTACATATGAGGGGAACTGAGCGAGTGCATATGAGGGGAACTGAGCGAGTGCATATAAGGGGAAATGAGCGAGTGCATATATGGGGAACTGAGCGAGTGCATATAATGGCAACTGAGCGAGTGCATATAAGGGGAACTGTGCGAGTGCATATAAGGGGAACTGAGCGAGTTTGTTTTTTTTCATTAATGTTCGCTATCTTCACCAACGTCACCCGTGTTAAACGTAGCAATGTGTCAGCTTCATTTATTTGACCCTTAACATGAGCAAGGCCACTACAATGGACAGATAATTCCAATTTTTTTTCTTATCTCGGGGGTCAACTCATTTAAGCCTGTCCATTTAATCCATGTTACATATGTTATCCTTACTAGGTCATACTGCATTCATGTTGGATGGCGTGAAACGTGATTGAAACCGAGTTAGTTTTCTGACAACTTCAGATAAGTACTAAGCACTGTCAAATATTTGTACAAAGCACCGTCAAAGTTTGGTACAAAACATTGTCAAATGTTTGTACAAAACACTGTCAAATAATTGTACAAAGCACAATCCAATGTTTTTTGCAAAGCACTGCCCAATATTTTTACAAAGCACTGTCAAATGTTTGTACAAAAGCACTGTCAAATGCTTGTACAACGCACTGTCAAAGGTTTGTACAAAGCACTGTCAAGGGTTTGTACAAAGCACTGTCAAAGGTCTGTACAAAGCACTGTCAAATGTTTTTACAAAGCACTGTCAAATGCTTGTACAAAGCAACAAAATTATTTTGAAATACGGAAATAAACAAAGTATAGGGGAAATAACCCAGGTATGATTAATGAGAGGCAACTCATACAACGATCGATTACCTCCCCGCTGTAAAAAAAACAACAACGGACAAACCGCTAAATGTTTAAACAACATCCAGGTATCATCGTCTTGCAGCGCGTGACATCAATCCTGGATTGTCTTCTTTTCTACAAATAAGTAGGTCACGTTATGAGCTGGAAGTCAGGGAAGGGCTCGAGAACGGGGAAGGGTAGTGGGGGTGGGAGAGGAGGACCAGTGAGGGAGAGATTCTAACATTAAAAAAAAACGGTCGCCCTTTGGAATTAAAGGATTTTATAAAAAAAAAAAAAAGGACAAAAAGCTTACAAAATCCTGAAGATTCAATTTTTTTAGACGTTGTTCATTTCTGGACAGTGGCGTAGTGAGGGGTGGACAATGGGGAAGGGGGGGCATCATGCCCCGGGCGCTTCTCAAACAGGGGCGCCATATGGTATATTTTACCTATAATATTATATGGTTTTCCAATGTCGGGGGGGGGGGCGCTAAAAAGGTATTGAGCCCCGGGCGCGAGTTAAGCTCCCTACGCCACTGTTTCTGGATTATTTATTAAATGCACGAAATTATAAGAAACAGGCATTCGGCCCCGGAGAACCAACCCTTATTTTATGTGCAAAGTTTTTTTTTTACAATTGCGGTTCTCAACCGGTGGTGAGCGTAAGGTTATGCAAGGGTACGCAGTGACATATTTGTGTGACTTGTGTTTGTAAGAAGGTCGGCCAGTTTTCTCCTTGACTCATTACGAAAACCACTTGCCCAAGCATCGCATTATAAAGTTGATCACATCATACCATGACAGTAAGTTCACTTTTATTCGCGAACTTACATGTGAAGGGGGCCCTAAACAAAGATGTTATAAATGGCACCGCTGCAAATATTGGGCCCTAAAAAATATTTAAAAAAAAAACTAGGTGCCCCCCCTTTCCTTCAAATTCCAATTAGCCCGGGGACCTTGATAAGTTCCCAGGCTCGTCTTTTGCTTCGGTTCGCAATTTAGTCTTGTGAGAATGTGAAACTCCCCAATAAAACATCTTTTATGACACATTAACACCTCGTTAGCAGCAAAGATGGCTCATAACACTTGTTATTATATTAATCGGGTCTCGGCGAAATAGTATCTCGAAAGAGGGACCCCTTTACAGTAATATTTTGTAAAGCGTGTGCGACAGTTCTGACAATTAAGAGGGCGCACCGCAATCACAGTCGACCAGGTTCAGTAAAAAAAAATTGTGACAAGACGAATCTTTAATAAGACATGCTAATTTCTATTCCATTTTTAATTATTCCAAATTTAGGCATCTTTATCCAAAAGAATTTTGATTGAATGACTTCAAAAAAATCGAGTTGAATCAACTCATTTCTTTAGAAAAGCAAAACCAAGTCCATCAGAATGAATTCATTGGCTTAAAAAAAAAAGATCCTGGAAAAGAAACGAAAACCATTTGACCTAATTACATGCACTCTATCTGAACTTAGCGAAATAATTTTATAATGTGAGGGAGGGTGTGGGGTCAATATTGGTATAAACAGCATAGAACAAGGGAATGGGGGGAAACGTAGAAAGAGTGATTTGATTCACGTCGAAATGTTGACTTGATTTCGTTACTATTTATATAGTGGTCATGTGACCAGACACAGCTCTCATAGTCTTCTCAGAGACTCTATGAATCGCATACAAACATGATCTTAGTTTAATGAACATGGCATCAACGGATGCGGACATATTATGGGTAACCCTCAACAAAAAGCTGGCGTTGACTCTTCATATCAATCCGTATCGATATTCAGCTTTTGATGAGTGATTTAGGACGACTTAAGATGGATGCTTCTCAATAGATCAAACAATCTCAAATTATGGCTCAATGAGAGGACACGTGATTATAGTAAATGATGACGGCATGATTCTTTACCCCGTGCTCTTATTGGTCAATTGTGTGTACAAGTAATAAAGAAAAAAAAATTGTAAACCAGTAATGATGGAAGGTTAATTCTATTTATAGTGGGCCTTATGTTCGTTTGATTTGTTTTAAAAAATAAATTGCTACAATGTTCGAAATATTTTTTTTTTATTTTGATTCTATAAGTGTTTTTAGCTTCACTGTATACAACCCTTAATTTAGTCATTGACCTCAACATGCCCTTTCAACCCTAGAGAGCCCTTGAAATATGAATCGACCTCTGGGGAGCAGGCACGCCGAGAAGGGGAGTCATGGGGGGGTCATTGCCAGGTGGCCCGCATCTATAAGGGGGCCCGGCCGCCAAGACCATGTCATTTTTTTCACGACTTATTGTTTATCAAGGGGCCCGCAATGATGTCCTGCCCTGAGGCCCTTGTTGGCTCTCGGCGCCCCTGCCGGGGAGTAGCTCAAGCTCAAGCTTTGCAAAATTTGAGAATGGCTGAATTTGATGACCTCACTAATTCATAGTACCAAACGGGACACAGTTCATGTAAACATTGTTTGCTGTAAATTTCTCCGAACTTGTAAATTAATTGAAAGATCAATACAGACGTGAGTCGATCAATGAGCTCATCAGTTCACATCATCTCGTATTTCTTAAATTTTGTTTGTGTTTAACCTCGTTGGCCATTGACTCGAAATAGCTCAGGAGGCGGGGCCAGGATAGAATTGAAAATAAAGCAATTAATATTTCTTTGAATTGCTTCTAACGGTTATTGGATATTTTTCAAGTTCATAACAAGTGCATAGAGGTACTATTTTCTAAAGAGGAAGATTTTTTTAACTAACCTTTTATTTTGGGGAAAAAAATTCAATAAAAACCTGATCATATTTATGCGTCATCTTATTCAAGATTTGTTCATTATTGTCTCAAAAACGACATAATTAAGTGAATAAAAGGAATATTTTGTAGTAGTGAAACGGTTCAACTCTTGACAATCTGTGAAGATGGAATATTTTCACATGTAAATTCATATTGAAACTACGATGTAACCGATGTTTGTCTATTTGCTGAGACGATCTGCAAATCTTTGTTGATTAATAAAAAAAAATTTAATAGGGCTGTTCATTACTCTTTAGCGTTCAAATGCTGCACTTCTAAAAACAAATGTTCACTCACGTTTTCCATTTTCTGCATCAGGGCTATATTAAATTAATGGGCTGTTATTATCTTTAAATACATTTCAAGGTTCATTGTTTTTTCAATGTTCTTGAAGACTGAGGTTTAACAATCCATTTCTTTACTGTGCACTCAAAATGTATTCTTTGTTCATTATTTTGGTGATAATGTTTTGTTTTATACATAGTTAAACTCATAATGGTGTGTGTGTTTGTGTGTGTGTGTGTGTGAGTGAATGTGTGTTATTATTCTAAAAAAGAGCTGAGCGTTGAAGCAGATAGATGGATTGCCAGATGCTTTATATGTGTGTCTTTTTGCAAATTATGCACAATGCTAAACACACACACATACACACACACACACACACACATACACATACAAGCACTATATCGTAAAGAAATGAATGATACAAAATGCATTTATATTGTTAACCTATATCTAGAGCAGGCAGATTACATTGAAGAAAATAAATAGACTGTTAGACGCTTGCTTCCTGTGTCTTTTTGTTAGACATGCGCACTGCCTAAAAAGTGCACACACACACACACACACACACATACAAACACAATAAAGTAAAGCAAAGGAATTAGTACAAAATGCATTTGTTTTGTCAACCTATATCTAGCAAAGAGAAATTACATTTAAATAGATATTACATTCTTATTACATTCATACATAGTTGATAGGTGACAAACCGTGAGTTCGTCCTTTTATCTTATAGAAAGTTTACAAGGGCGAGTTCAATGCAGAGACCAATTAGATACTCTTTTCAGACCAATTCTAAGGAAGATTGCTTACCCTCCCTCCCCCACCCAGCACACACACACCCCACCCCACCCATAGTTAATGCCATCATTCTCTTGTAACTATTTGTTGACTTTAGTGCAGACAGTGCTAATTAATATAAACAAAGACGTTTACTGTATCTTTCATTTATACGCAATGCACTATAAACAACTCGGACAGGGGCGGGGGGGGGGTGGGGTTTGGGTGTGGGGGAGATATAGGGGAGGGATGCTCGAGAGAGATAATAACAATAAATAATGGTTCATTAAAATTAACATAATTGCCACAATCAATAGAATATCTTTTCCAATCAATTTCCCCCCCCCCCCCTTTTTCTCGTGATTACGACATACGTGCCATGAAAATGAAAAAAAAAAATGTAGGAACAATCTTTGGATATTTGGATCAGCCTCGCTTTCGGACGTTCAATAAATGACCTGAAAAAGTTCTCGTATCACACGGAAGAGGTCTTATTTGAAAAGGTTGGGGTGGGGGGGGGTAAGGTTGGGAGGATTGCACAGGGCCTGATGACGATTACCGGGGAGGGGCAGAGAGTTCAGATTTGTTACAGCTAGATCACTAAAAAAAAATAGTATGGATCTCCCCTCCCCCTTTTGCCGCCCCCTTCCTCCCACATCCCTTTTCTGACACGGCCTGGAACGTTTATCCCCCCAAAAAAAAAAATCCGTCACAATATCACAGTTTCAGTGAGTGCAGTGTGTTATTATTGTGTTCTAAACATTATCACAGACCTTGTATGATTATTGTGTACTAAACATTATCACAGACCATATATGATTATTGTGTACTTAACATTATCACATATCTTGTATGATTATTGTTTACTAAACATTATAGCATAACTTGTATGATTATTGTGTACTAAATAACATACACTTGTATGATTATTGTTTACTAAACATTATCACAGAACTTGTATAATTATTGTTTACTAAACATTATAACATAACTTGTATGATTATTGTGTACTAAATAACATCACATAACTTGTATGATTATTGTTTACTAAATATTATAACAGAATTGGTATGATTATTGACGACGTATGAATGCAGTTAGTTTGCTGTATGGTGATCAAAGCTTCGTAGAGGAAAGCATGAAAACCAGGCATAGATTATCCTTTGAAATCTTGTAGTCTCCAGAACTGCTTCCAGCTAAACTGGAACTAAGATAGTTCTGATCACTTGTAATCTCTGTCAGGCAATCCAAACACTTGTCTGAAGACACGAGTCTTCTGATTTTTTATTTATTTATTGCTGAAATTAACCTTTGTTTTTTTTTATTTATTGGGGGTTATGGGCAGTGGCGCCAAGAGCCAACACGGGCCCCAGGGCAGGGCATCACTGCGAGCCCCTTTATAAACTATAAGTCGTGAAAAAATGGACATGGCCGGGGAGGCCGGGCTCCCTTACAGATGCGGTCCCCCTGGCAATCAATGACCCACTGCCCCCCCCCCTTTCGGCGTGCCTGGTTATGGGTAGGGGAAATGGCCCAAGTTGTTAGAGTCTGACTGGGGCCCCTAGTTTGCTGACCGATGCCTAGCGTGAAAGGCTGTCAACCCAGGGAGAAATGATATTTCATGTTTACCACAGTAATAATAGAGTAAAATGTTTTCATGCATGTAAAGTTCCATTAATGTATATGAAGGGAGGGAATCAGCTGTTGACCAGCAAGAGTGCTAATTATCCAAAGATAGCTGGTGGGTGTAGCAGCGTTAAATAAAAAGGGAGATAATCTCTCAGAATTCTAAGACAGTGAGAGTAGCGTGCTCTGAAATGAACTATAATTCAACGTTTACTTTATTTTGTTTTCCAATCCGCCATCTACATTCTAGGCTGTCACTATAAATAGGCCAAAGTAGGTAGCTGCCAAGGGCCACATGGCTTACGGGGCCCCTATTGGGATTTTTATTTAGCAGTAACCCAATGAAAATTCAAGTGCATTACTAACAGTCATGTTTGCGACAATCTGAGCACTTGACAAGGATAACCCGTTCCCTCCCCCGGTTAAAAATGAAAAGGGAAAGGAGAGATGGGGGAGCTAGATTTCGACTTTTATTTGTTGGCCCAAAATTTGCTAGCTGCGTCCTCGACTGCGTTATTCGTTAGAACAGACCTCAAATTACTTTTGTCTAAGGCTCTATCTAAGACAATAATAACAGTACATTCCATATTTTAAACTTCTTAATCAAACACTTTTAGCCTACTGTTGATGACTTTTAAAAAAAAAATTGTTTCTTTATAAATATATGCATACAAAAGTTTACATGAACTTAACAAATGGCATTTGCAGAGGAATAATGAATTAAATGACTCACTTCAAAAATGTTAAGTTTTAGTGCTGACATAATAAAAAATCTTTGAGTATTTTTTTCTATGTGAACAAATGTCTCTTTAAAAAAAAACTTTTGTAAAAAATTTTATTCTTCAAATTACGACTAATAACATGTTTAAATTTCGTTCAGATATTGGCATTGGCCCTTTAACGAGCGGTTACGAAAGATCCGACCAATCATTGATATTACGTTAGATGCCATTAGAATTCTTTAATTGCATTATTTTAATGAGGGTAATGTTCCTTTATTATAGTCAATATTGTACCGGGTAAAATTTTGTATTTCGTTTTTTCTTGCTTATGGCCTGCCGTCTAAATCCTGTAAATGATGATGTCGCTAATAAGATGTTTTCATGGTAACGACATTATTATGTTGGAATGATCTCCCTTAGTTATGGGTGTCTTAATCGTATATGGAGCATATATACTATTGTTGGCGTCGACATAGGGGAATGCACGCTCTTTCCCGCTCGGGGACAGAAGACAATTGACGGGAGAGAAATCGCCATGCTTTCTTGAAAAGGGCCCTAATCAAACATTTTACAGCAGGGGCCCCGAATCGTTCTCAACAACAACAGAGACGCAGTAAAGGATAAGCAAACTAAGATATCACCTTAGGTTACCCACTGGCAAAGGGGCCTGTACTACTTTTTTGTATCGTGTCGAAGCTAACGGTAAACAAATCAAGACAATGTAATGTATTGATCATTGATTATAAATCAATTTCGCACATTATAGAATCAAAACTATACTCAAACAAGTATAAAAATGTATTTTTTAAGGAGAAAGCAGGACCCCTCTCCCCCAACACATGTTTTGTTTTTTTTTAAAATGCACCCCCCCCCCTCACTCTAGGGTAGGCGTACCTTAAAAAAAAAACTCTGTACAGGGAAGGTAATTTTGTAATACTTCATGTAGAAACTAAGATTGTAATGTGTTTGACTGGTATCGGTGCCGTTCAGTATGGAGAGGAGGGGGGAGGGGGAGGAGAGAGATAATCCGATAGACACTAGAGGGGGGGGGCTAGAAAAATCAACGTTTGGAGAAAAGGAGCTTGAAGCAACCCTAGGCAAAGGCTAATTTATTTCCATAGCCTAAAAATCTTGGGTCCTCCTAATAGTTTTTGAGAAAAGGAACCCTTCTACTTCTCTCCCCCCTCCCCTCTCCACGGTATTAAATCATCACAAACATTGTAGGTGGCGGCCAAGTAAAAGAGTCAACACGGGGCCCATCTAGTCCGTGGGGAAGTGGTGGGGGGGGAGAGAGAGAAAGGTTAGGCAGCCGCCTAGTTAACTTTCCCATAAGAACGGCCCCTGACTGATGTCTGTGATATTCAAACCCCAAGCGTGCACTGTGAGGACCAAGCTCACGGTCCCATCATCCACCCAGAAACGGATTATTGTTGTACGACAAGAGAATTCACATTTTTTTTGCATTCTGGCATGTATAATTTATATAAAAGAAAAGTTCATCATAAAATGTAGATAATCCAGCCCCGTAGCGTGAAAATTTTACAGCAGGGGCCTGGCATTCTACAGCAGGGGCCAGGCAATAGCAGGGGGGGCGGCCAGGTAATATATTTTACTAAGTAGAACGAATAAGCAGAGGGGACCAGACAAAACGCAGGGGGCCCGGACCCCTTGCCCCCCTGCCCCCTTGCACGCTACGGGCCTGACCTAACCCCAGCAATACACGCTGCTTATCATGTCCAAGTTTAAAAGAATTATCACCGATGGTCAGGAAATAGTGGACGTCCTACGAACTACCCGATGACCGATCAAATGGATTTTTTTTTTTATGTTCCTTGGATGCCAGAGTTTACATATCAGCTTTAGACAGCGTCTCGCTGCTGTCATTTGGGTGGATTTAGAACGAATTCCTTTATAATCTTTCACAGCCTTTCATAAATTAGATGTTTGCTTAAACCAGTGTTCGGAGAGGATCTGTGCTCATTATAATAACGTAAACGAACTGATGTTTTTAGAAATGTTTTGGGGCACTTATTAAATGTCAGATGATGTCAGCTAACGAAGTTGATATTGATATGACTCTATATAGATGTCAATATGTAGATGTCGATATGTAGATGTCAATATGTAGGTGTCAATACGTAGATATCAATATTTAGATGGGTACATAGATGACATTACGTAGATGTCAATATGAAGATGTACATAGATGACAATATGTTGATGTCAATATGAAGATGTCAATATGTAGATGTCAATATGTAGATGTCAATATGTAGATGTCAGTATGTAGATGGCAATATGTAGATGTCAATATGTAGATGTCAATATTTAGATGTCAGTATGTAGATGACAATATTTAGATGTCAATATTTAGATGGGTACATAGATGACAATATTTAGATGTCAATATTTAGATGGGTACATAGATGACAATATGTAGATGTCAATATGAAGATGAACATTTATAGATGACAGTAGGTAGAGGTCAATATGAAGATGAAATTACATATGTGTCATCGTGTGTGCTGTTTTTACCTGAACAGTATTTCCCCTTTCACAACATTGTGCTGTTTAAGGTCAGAGCTGTGGCTGTAGACCCCTATGCTGTTCTGGATGAGGATGACTATCACGGGTATGACGGACACCAACATGATCATTAGGGCGTGGTTACGTCGGCCCCTCTGAGTGGACAGGTCAGCGCATCTGGACATGGCACAGAGAGAGAGAGAGAGAGAGAGAAAGAGAGAGAATTTTGAGTGTGAAAAAAATGAGTTAAATATTTGTCTAAAACTACACATATGCACACAAAGAGATCCATTCACATTAACACAGACATAAAACCACACAAAAACACTCATACACTTTAGCACAGCCATAAAACCACACATAAACACACATACACTTTAACACAGCCAGAAAACCACACATAAACACACATACACTTTAACGCATCCATAAAATTTACCAGTGTTACACATTGCAGTCTTTATCACATCCCAGTGTTACCATTGCAAGTCACACTACCATTAGCGTTACCATTCAAGTCATTATCTACCAGTGTTACCATTGCAATCATTATCTACCAGTGTTACCATTGCAAGTCATTATCTACCAGTGTTACCATTGCAAGTCATTATCTACCAGTGTTACCATTGCAAGTCATTATCTACCAGTGTTACAATTGCAAGTCATTATTTAGTAATATATTCATAACCAATGGACTCGAACTATTACTTCGTAGTCAAGTTTTTGTTTTCTGTTGATATTCATAATCGCTAGATCCATGTCATGGACCTAAGAATCCAGTGATGTGTATCTGTAGGTAATTTCAGAGAGAATGTCCTACCGGTATCTTGCCTATGTTGTGTACATGATCTTGTCGGGCCTCTAATTTATCTCCTTCGTTAATACTTCATAATATGTCCGCATTATTTAAGATCAACATCCCAACTGCCTCTTGAACACCTCGCAGCGAATGACACTTGGGAAAACACTCGCTAATACACAACAGCGAACACTTCAAATATCCATTCAGTAATAGGAACAATGTATTCATAACAAACGAAATAATATAAGTTTAATCCATCAGATCTATATAAAAAAAAAGAATGATGACAAAATAACAATAAAGTCCAGACAAATAGTATAGTCACCAACGGCCCAACTTTTACACTTGTGAACTTGCACCTGTCCCATACGATGATCTCTTTACTGTCCGCTTAACTCCCTTCTCCACGTTCCCCCACAACCACCTTCCCTCCTAACCCCTGATCTCCTCAACCAAATACAGCCATGCTCTACTGGTCATACTGGTCTCTCCGGTTACTCTCCGGTCACTACTTTGATCTTCCACCCTTTTCACGATCAAATCCACGCCATGCCATTCAAACAAGCTAATTGACCCAACAGAGCTCTCACACCCAATAATAAATATTCTGACAGCAGATATTCTTCTGCGCAACTCACAAACTAATACACAGCAACATCTAGACCTGATCTGAGTTGGTTCATATACGTACACTCATTACCATATATATATATAGATATATATATATATATATTACCAACCTACAATGTCCAGTCCTGACAGTGACGTCAGAGTCAATGGCGCCCTCCTCTCCTGCCCCATTAGAAGAGTCAGTTGTCGAACTTGTTTTATGAGACCGGTGAGGGACAGCGTCTTTTCGGTTGGCTGCTTCCAGCTATTAAATATTTCATAAAAAAGAATGAATAACATTTGTATATTAACATATAAATGTGTGTATGGTTGTATTTAAACTGGAATACTGTTGTATTCATTCTTTACTGATTTAACGACCTGGAAATGGTATTATATATGATAGATGTGACAAAGATCTTACAGAGTTACACAATATCGTAATGCGCAAATTAAGCAAAATGTAAGAAGTGTTTTCATGAGTTCAGTTCCGAGTTTACGTAACAAATGTTTTTAAGTAGTAGTTTTTGAAGAACACATAAATGTATCAGAAATAAAGCGAACATTACTGTACCCAACGGAATATAATGACGCACAAAGTTTATAGAGCAAGTGGAAACAACTAAACAGCTTTCGGATTATTTAGTCGCATCCTTATTTTATCCCCATCTTTGAGGGGAGTGTGTGTGTCCGAAAAATACGTTATTCGTTATTTATTCATTTACGAGTTTACGAGATTCAAATTTCTATCACCGACGACATGAGCAATTGTGAGGCTTAACAAGGTGTTATCTGTAAATCATCAAATGTGGTTTTACATTTATAGAGGTTTTACATTTGTAGTGGTTTTAATTTATAGTGTTTTTACTTAGTCATTGTGAATATAATAAGCCATGAGTTTAATAGACTTCAGCGCTGACCCACCCCCTCTCTCTCTCCAGTGGATTGGTCCCAGTTAGGCGCAATTCATCCAATCCACTCAAGGCAGGACCTGATTTATATATTTAAGTGATTATTTTTTCTGTTTATTTTACATGTGATTTATAAAATATTGAGAGTCCTAAATGTGTTGAGCAGTATTTGCCAATAAGATCAATAAAATTCTGTTTTAAAACCCTGTGAATGAAAAACTCACTCAAAAGCCACCAGGGTCAACAAAACTTACCCGATGTGTTATCATTTGAGAACTCTTATAGTCGTTTTTTTCGGAACTTGTTCCTAAATCATTTGGCGATATGTGCCCGAGAATAGGATGTTTCGATGATTGGTTAATGTCACTAAGTGACCCACAGACTGTCTGTGAGAGATTGCCCGACTTGTCGTTGGCATTGGAAAAAGACTGAAATTTCACACCTTTGATTTGACTCACTGAGTCTTTTCTGTTCAACTGAAGAAACCTGCCGAGCGACTTGGGCTCCTTTCCCCGCACCCGCAGGTTTGTAAACACGGTCATCCCCGCCCTTGATTTAGAAGGCTCAGGGTAGTCTCCGTGAGGAGGGGTTGACCTATGGTTATTTGTTTCGGAAGATGAGATTGAAAAGATGGAGCCTTGTGTAGGAACGGCCTGCATCCCATTAACGTGACTCAAGTCATTGCGATATAATGCCGTTGAGTTTATTATAAAAACGTCTTCAGACTGGAATAGTGTCTTGGAGTTCGAACCGCAGCAGCTTTGAGACTTAGAGGAGTCTATTGCAATCCTTTGAGTATCATAGTGCTTTATGTTGGGTCTGGAGTCATAATCGGCGCTACTCTCCGGAGACAACTCCCTGGCATGGCGTCACTAAGCTGATGACTTTGGTGGTGCTGACAGTTTTGTCCTGATCATAATTATCTGTGCTGGTATTGTCGGTGTTGGGCAGGTTGTACCAGCAGTGGTTAGGGCCGAGAGATTCGATAGACAGATCCCTCAACAATGAACCGTGCATGGACTGATCTTCTCTCTCGCGCATATTTCTCGCGGAGCTCCGGTGATGGTCTATGCTCCCCGTGGTGATGGATGATCTAGGGGGCGATATTGGCCTGGAGTCTGAAATGAAGGTCATGTGACCTTCATCTCCAGTCATGACGCAGTCATGGGCTCACTCTTAAACTGCTTTCAATTCTGGAGAGATGAACACGAAAAAAAAAATTAAATATCAAGCCGATTAACAAAAACAAAATATTTAAAAAACATGGCAAAAAACTGATTAATAAATAGAAGAAATTTAACTTATACATAAAAAGTGGGGGGGAGGGGTAATTTAAAGACGTTATCAAACGATCGATAATGTATCGATAAAGATAATTAATTTATAAAAAAAAAATGCAAACAAATTATTGATTTTTTTTTAACATTTAAGTCGTGACTTGTAATGAAACTAAGTTTTATGTAAAGTTTGTCGCGCCAGTTCGTTGCGTCATTTCGTTGCGTCAGTTCGTTGCGTCAGCTCGTTGCGTCAGTTCGTTGGGTCAGCTCGTTGCGTCAGTTCGTTGCGTCAGTTCGTTGCGTCAGTTCGTTGTGTCAGCTCGTTGCGTCAGTTCGTTGCGTCAGTTCGTTGTGTCAGCTCGTTGTGTCAGCTCGTTGCGTCAGTTCGTTGCGTCAGCTCGTTGCGTCAGTTCGTTGCGTCATTTCGTTGCGTCAGCTCGTTGCGTCAGTTCGTTGCGTCATTTCGTTGCGTCAGCTCGTTGTGTCAGTTCGTTGCGTCAGTTCGTTTGTATAAGTTCATTGTGTCAGTCCGTTGCGTTAGTTCGTTGAATGCTTTAAAATAAAAAAAGTAAGAATATAAACATCATCAAAGAGTCCTTAATTTGCTGAACTGGTTGAACATGATTTATAGTTGGTCGTATTCTATAAAATTATCAGTAAACACCCGAGCATTAGAGGGTACTGTTATTAGAGGCGGATTTGAAGGACTGGCGCAGTGGGCGTGCTCACAGGGATCCCGAATTTCGGAAGGCCCCCACATAGCCCAGTTTGAACCCCATTGATTCACCTCTATTTTTCTAAAAGGTCCAATATTTTCTTCTGCTCTCGGGTCCTCAACTAACAAAACTTCACCCTCCCCCGCCCCCCCCCCCCACTGTTATTGATACTTTCAATAAGTAAATACAAATAAAAACTCTACAGTGTAGGCTATTTGATAGTTTTCCTTTTAACATTGAAAATTAATCAATATTAAACTATATACTTAATGTGGTACACTTCAATGTTAATTAGGTCGATTACTGCTTTGTATGTCTGCTTAGACGTTATAGCAGACAATCTTAAGCAAATATACACAAGTCTGATTATGAATGGATACTGTGGATCCATTCCCGTCCCCAGCGCCGCTGTATTAACTTAAAGAGTCCATTCCCGTCCACGTGTAAGAATCCCACATCATATCATTCATAAAGAATGCTACAATTCATATTATGTTAAGGTGGAGTTTTATTATTATTAAAAACACCGTGTATGGATAAAAAAAAATCGAACATTATCCAAGGGCCCATAACTTGGGGTCCTGCCTGACCCCGATTCTATACAATGACCTTAGGCTGTGAGTCTGGTGCCCTTTGAAATATATCCATTCTAGTTTACAAAATTTCACCTTGACCCCCCCCCCTCCCACTCCCATGTGTCTACTCCCACGCTAAGTGTCAATTGTGATTCCAGTTCGACACAACAGCTCTCCGGTATAAAAAAGGATTCTGCTTTGTTTGTCCCATGTCCACTAGAGTTCCATTAGCTCATTTAGTTGAGTTCTGGTTTAATTCCGCTGGGAAAGCTCATACTCAACCTTATCATCATCCACCTTCCCCACCCTCCATTCCGACCTATTTAAAAAAAAAAAATAAGAAACCAGGTAAAATAAAAAGACCTTGGTCTTTCCTTCCCGACATCATGAGAGCTGGTAATAAATTTTAAAAAAAAATCCATAACTTTTATTTTCACGTTCGTTAAATCAACAACATCGCTAGTTGACCTACAAACATTATTTGTTTGTTTGTAAGCTAAAACACCCGTGACCAGACAAACATCTAATAATAGAACGAACTTAGCCGTCGTCACAAGTAGAGCTGTTAGCTGTTAGGTTGGTATTCCGGGTAATGTCGTGGTGTCCGCATTGGTTGGTATTCGGGGTAATGTCGTGGTGTCCGCATTGGTTGGTATTCGGGGTAATGTCGTGGTGTCCGCATTGGTTGGTATTTACGGTAATGTCGTGGTGGCCGCATTGGTTGGTATTCGGGGAAGTGTCGTGGTGTCCTCATTGGTTGGTATTCGGGGTAATGTCGTGGCAAGGTCTGATTCACTGGACAAATTGTCGTTTCTTTGTTTGTTTGTTGATGGTGTTTTTTTTTTATTTCTGTAGGAACCTTCGGCCAAAGTTCATGATAAGTTGGACGTTAATATTAGTACAGCTGGAATGTATTTACTTACGTAACTCTGTCTGGAATAAACACATTGCTAAATTAATGGGGTTTTTTTTTATTTTAAATGCAATAATGTTTGCGTTTCCAAATCAAGTTATTCGGTTTGAAAATTTAGGAATATTATTTTTATTATTTATGCAATTGTTGTGTGTACTAGGTGTTGAAAACGTTTTTTTTAAGTTTGTTTTCACAGTGCAGATATGTTTGCATATATACACAGTGTTTGTATTCTTGGTGCATATTATCTGTAAAGTATTTACGTAGTGTTTTTAAGTATGTATGTGTACGATTCGGATGTTTTATTCTTATGTTCAGAGTGTCTGCTATCAGATATCTGTGATCGGCGTGGGATGGGGCAAATTAGTGTCGAGATTATTTACAAAGTGTCTGCATTCGGGTTGGCTACTAATTGCGTCATAACTTTTTGCGTTGTTTTTTTTTTGCAAAGTTGTGTTGTTGTTCTTGGTCAGCCCCGTAGCGTGAAAATTCTACAGCAGGGGCCAGGCATTCTTCAGCAGGGGCCAGGCAATAGCAGGGGGGGAGGGGGCAGGTAATACATTTTACTAAGTAGAACAAATAAGCAGAGGGGGCCAGACAAAACGCAGGGAAGGCGGCCCTCTGCCCCCCCCCCCGTACGCTACGGGCCTGTTCTTGGTTTATCTGCTGTTCCAATGTGTGTCAGATAAAATTCGCCTGTTAGATGGTTTATGTGCTCCAGATGTGAAAAACTTATCCTATTCTAATATTCTGAACCAGTCGATGGTACAGTCTCACAGGAACTTTTCATTTTCTTTTTGTATTTGTTTTTGTTTTTTAAAACTGTTTTCGCTGACTTAAGTTTAGACAGAATGTTGGTCTCTATTAAAAAAATTAATTTGATCTACTAACTTGTCACCACGACCTGGTGCAATGTCACAAGTTTTAACTTGAAACGTTCACAAATTAATTGAGACATACATATTGACTTGACGTATTGCTATTAATTAGATTTTAATATGAATGAAACCTGTACCTGCGAGCAGGCAGGCAGGCAGGCAGTCAGGCAGGCAGGAGGAGGAGGGACAGGCAGACCAACAGTTTATATGTAGCCGGGAGGTTAAAAAAATGAGTCAGTCCGCAAGAACAAACACCACCGACGTAAACGTAATCTACTTGCCTACCCCTAGGGGCAACAATCAATATCGGTACTGCTTCCATCAATGGTCCTCAAAATATCAATATCGGTACTGCTTCCATCAATGGTCCTCAAAATATCAATAATGACATCTAAAAATAAAACAAAGCGTCCCATTAATTTACTTTTTTTTCTAAACTTCACATGTCTTTCCTTTAAAATGTAATTTTAGACGGTTTTTTTTTTTGTAAACATTCATTAAAAAAAAAAAGTAATTTAGAAAATTCTGATAGTTGAAAAGAACTCCATATGTTTAGGGTCAATACCACCCCTTTCATTTATAGATATCAAAATGCCTAAGGGCAAACTATATATAAGCCCCTTATATATTTATGACGGTCCTTTAATATGTATAGCAAGGTCAAATTTTACATGTTTGTAGTTATCAACTTTTACTGCATGTTTTAATAATTTCAAACTATTAATTTTTTTTCTTCTGGAGTCAGGTATTACTAGACCACTACACTAATAAGGATTTAGACCTTAGGCCCTGAATAAAATCGGCCTTCATTTATCAATTCATCATGCTTTTTTTTTTTGCGTAATACTATAAGCCTGCTATGATAACAAGTCTTAAGCCCACAGAAACATTACCCTGGAATACAACAATACCCTGGAATACAGCATAACCCTGGAATACAACATTACCCTGGAATACAACATTACCCTGGAATACAACTTTACCCTGGAATACAACTTTACCCTGGAATACAACATTACCCTGGAATACAACATTACCCTGGAATACAACATTACCCTGGAATACAACATTACCCTGGAATACAACATTACCCTGGAATACAACATTACCCTGGAATACAACTTTACCCTGGAATACAACTTTAGCCTGTTGAACGAAACCATTTACAGCCCAAGAAGATCGATGATGGCAGATGAAATGTAGAATTGATATGTTCCCACTGTTTAAAAACCCGAACCCTCTCCTGTGCTCGAACCAGGAACAATCAGATCAACAGCCAAACGCTCTACACCCTACTATCGTTGAATTTTAATGTAATTTTTGGATACAAAATGTAATACAAAAATTTAAATGAAATTTTAAAGAAATATATTTTCAATTACGTTGATTTCGAATTAAATTAAAAAAAAAAATTCGGCTTCAAGATACAAAACATAAATCCAGAGTCCACATGAACTAATATAAATTGAAGGTAAACATTACAGCATACAAGGTTAGTGTTGTGCTTTATTCTGAAACGAGTTGCATGCAGCGGGCCGATTTAAACAGTCCGGCGGGCCAGATTTGACCCATGGGCCGTAGAATGCCCATGATTGCGTTAGGCTGTTGTAGGCTTTAGTTTCTTTTCTTTTTTTTAAATAAATCACCAGGCTTGCCAGAGGGCCCCGGGGCTAAAGTGACTTTTGGCAGTTAAATGGGGGACGGATCAGTGGGTTTCATTAGGTCGGACATTGTCATGGAGTCAGAGACTTTCTAGCTACGTCCCTAGATTATTTCATCAATGTAAATACTAGAAATATTGTATTTAAAAAAATGTAATTAATAAATACATGCAGTTTTGCAATTTTAATGTACTAGAGTGAAATGATGGAGGATGTGGTAGAAACCTGCCTATCCCGGGGGTTTATTTCTTAACTTTAATTAGCCATGATTAAATGTCAGCCAATTACATTAATGTAACCATAATGTAGACAATTATGGTTAATATAAAGGAACTGCCTTTGTTTAAATATAAAAAGTGGCGATTGCAAAAGCAACATCTTATGATATTTTACTGTGTGTGTGCGTGTGTGAAGTCCCTGTAAGGATGAGAAATCTCTTCGATACTATGAACCACTAATGGGACGGTTTTTATGGTGCACTTCTTTCATCCCCCACTATAGCCGATAGTGCAATGGCCATGGAGGCACCACGGGAGATATATCGAGAACTTGAAAAACCTTATCGGAGATCGAAACTGGTACCTTCAGGTCGACAGTCGAACGCTTTACCGCACGACCATCAGTCCCCACATATTTCACCGTACATCCGTTGATTATGAAATGACCGCGACCTTGGTGGTACAGGGTGCACAGGTTCGTGATGGAGGCACTTTTGAAAAGTTGTTATGTGGCCCCAGGCTTTTGGAAGCCACGGATCTTGGAATTTCTTGACATCAGGTAGTCTATTTCATATGTCTCGGAATTTGAGAGGACTGAGGGGCAAATGTTATAACATAGGACCAGAAAGCCCAAATATAAACTAGCCGAGGTCCTAGGGGGTCCATATTCGATACCGATATTTACGTCAATTTTTTAATGGTCACGTTGACCTATAGACCTAGACTCTCAAACCAAAAGAAAAAACATCTATCTCGGATCCCGGGGACTACCTTCACCTAGTAAAAATGAATAACGCCCCCCTCCCCCCAATCCTAAAATGAAAAGGTTGATACACGGTTGATTTCCTGACTAGCTCGACCTTCTATTTACCCTGCACCAGGTGAACATGCCACTGGTACAACCACCTGGACATTCATCTATATACCTCGTCATGTTCTCCCCCCCCACCCCCCACCTCCTTTTATCTACCCAACGTGCACTACATTACGTCAATCTTCGATCTCACTGGGTTGATTATGGATTAGTTCACGGAATTCACCGGGTTGTGGGACTAGGAAAAGCTTTTAAATGTTGTCATCGGCACTGATACGTTTATTATTATTATTTACATTTTTATTATTATTATCATCTGTCGGTAAGGGGCATAGTGGGGAGAAATGTACGCATGATTAGATATGTGAGCTACGTTATATTGTTGGGACGGATAGACTGGGTTTAAGGGACGTTATTTGGGTGAATGGGTGGAAACAATGTTAAACTGATACGTCGTGATTTGTTGTTGTTTTTTTTTAATATTACGATTGAAATGAAATGACCCAAATGTTAAACATGGCGGCCATGTTTGATTCATTGAAAGCAGGGGATAGAGTTACAGGATGTTCCCCTATGGTGGTTATGTGCGTGCGTGCAGGCTTGTGGGTGTGCGGGCTGCAGTGGGTGACACAAATTTTGCCACTAGAAAAGGGGGGGGAGTGATTTTTTCATTTTCCAAAACGTTAGAATTTTTTTTTACTGACGTAATACGAGACATAGGTGGAACGGATTGCCGAGTGGTGTAGATACTCGACTGTCGACCTGAGAGTCTTGGGTTCGATCCTCGGTGAGGCCCATGGAATTTTTCCAGGTGAAATTTGATACAAAGTCGTCCCACAAGTCCACACACCTTTAAATGGGTACCTGACTTAAGTTGGGGAAATGAAGGCGACTGGGCGTTGTGCTAACCACACAATCCCTTCATATGCCGAGGTTATAGAAACAGATGAATTCTACACTTCATATGCCCCGATGGCCCGTTAGGGCTAAGGGAACTATACTGTTTTTTTTAATACGAGACATGAAGCCGTCTCAGATTGTATTTTTTTACTTTGGTATACTGGAAAAAAGTCATATGTCATAAAGGCCTTTAATTTTACAAAAAAAAAAACTTTATCATGTTAAAAGTTAATAAATAAATGTGAAGTCCCTGTAATAATGAGATGAAATCTCTTAGATCCTATAAACCACTAATATAATGGGACAGTTTTTATGGTGCCTTTCTTTTATCCCCACCATAGCCGATAATGGAATGGCCATGGAGGGAGATATACAAAAAGTGAAGTTCCCTTAACCCTGACGGGCCATCGGGGCAGATGAAGTGTAGAATTCATCTGTTACTATAACCTCGGCATATGAAGGGGTTGTGTGGTGAGCAGAACGCCCAGCCGCCTTTACTTCCCCAACTTAAAGTCAGGTACCCATTTAAAGCTGGGTGGACTTGTGGGACGACTTTGAAACACATTTCACCTGGAAAAATTCCACATGGTTCTCACCGAGGATCGAACCCAGGACTCTCAGGTCGACAGTCGAGTATCTACACCACTCGGCCACCCGAGGGAGATATCTCCGTTAGGGATTTTTGTCCACTTGCAGGAGGATTGTCCTGATACCTACATATGGTAATATATCGTATTGACTCTCATTTGTACATATGGTAATATATCGTATTAAGTCTCATTTGAAAAAAAAAAAGATATTATGCACATGACAAATCTACTCTCTATCCACAATAAAATGAGCCTCAAGTTGTTACTACATGTAAAACTTTCTTCGCTTTGACCTTTTGAAACTAGCAGATTCTAATTGATTACGTTTTTTGTTGTTTTTTTGTTGTTCTAACCCATTATTTCTATCTAACCAGCGTGACTCCTCAAAATAATTGACGGCAATATTGCTAATGTTACATCATTTCACTGCTTACGTAAAGTTCATCTTAAATTGAACGTCCTTTACACACGCATCTCCACCTTTACACAAGCAATGCCCTTTACACACGCATCTCCACCTTTACACAAGCAATGCCCTTTACACACGCATCTCCACCTTTACACAAGCAATGCCCTTTACACACGCATCTCCACCTTTACACAAGCAATGCCCTTTACACACGCATCTCCACCTTTACGCAAGCGATGCCCTTTACACAAGCAATGCTCTTTACGCAACCAATGCCCTTTACACATATGACGCCTTTATCTCTCTATGTTCACTTATTGATTTCAATTGAATGCAGGAAATAAACAATTTTTTTTTATCAGCCAGACTAATTAGAGTGAGTTGCGGTGATAAACAGATTTCGTTTTTTTCCTCCTTTGATAAATATCTGAGACAGAACTTTCCCTGGTCCGGCTATCATCTTTTAAACATCACAGCAAAAATGATATGTTATTTGCATATTCCCCGATATGTGTCTGTCATTGATTTCACACCTTACTTCTATGTTACTGTAAAACCACTAATTTTAGGTTGTTTTTTTTATTCCATTAGGTTAAAACCAGAATATCAACATAAATCAACTAATTCGGTCAAAGCTCTAGTTTAGAATACACTTGATAAAAAAAAATAGAGTCAAGATAGCCAATTGTTGAACGCAGATTTATACTGTCTGTTCATAATGGGTTTATCAAGGACTTTGAAAACACATATAAGATAATGTATATTTTATATAGCTACTAAGATAATATACACAATTGATCTGGAGACTGGTGAGCGAATGAAGAAATCAGATTAACAGTCAGACAGACTGATAGTCAGAAAATCGGGAAGACCGGAAAAAAGATATAAATGAAAGATAAATGGACAGATAGATAGATAGATAGATAGATAGATAGATAGATAGATAGATAGATAGATAGATAGATAGATAGATAGATAGATAGATAGATAGATAGATAGATAGATAGATAGATAGATAGATGGATGGATGGATGGATGGATGGATGAATGGATGGATGGATGGATGGATGGATAGATAGATGATAGATAGATAGATAGATAGATAGATAGATAGATAGATAGATAGATAGATAGATAGATAGATAGATAGATAGATAGATAGATAGATAGATAGATAGATAGATAGATAGATAGATAGATAGATAGATAGATAGATAGATAGATAGATAGATAGATAGATAGATAGACAGATGTGACTGACGCATGGTTGACTGACACCCAAAGTGCGGCTGATAACACTAAGAAACTCAGAAAGATTATAATCCAAAAAAAAAAAAGAAACAAAACAATTTATTGGATGACGAGCGGTACATAAACTGATTTAAAACTTTGCACTTTTAATAAAACTCTGAGAGGCAAGTTTTTTTTTTACTAGACACGAGACTAATCTAGTCAACTTCCTCCCCCCTCATGTCCTAGGGATTGTACACCCCTCCCTCCCCCCAAGCTCCTTCACCTCAATATTATTTTTTTTTCCACAATGTCGAGCTACGCAGATAATTTGATTGATCGCGACAATTTATAATTGCACTCTTTGTTTATTGATGTGTTGATTTTTTACTGCTAACTTCAAAAAAAAAAAAATCTCATCGTGTTTATTTGGTTTCCCAGACTTCGTGACCTTTTTTATATAACATGATTGTAACCTTTTTATTTACAACTACCCTTATTAAAAAGTAGAATATGCATCAAAGACACAGGTTTTGTAACAGGTTTACAATAGTGTCGTTCTAAGGTCTTCTGGGTGGAAAGGGGAGGAGAGGGCGCGCTATGGAAAGCGTTCGAAGATAAATGACGATCCCAGTCGAAAATGCCTTAGCACCAGATTTTATGTAAATTAATACCGATAAGAGTTGAATAGTTTGACCGATATATTGATTTTTTTAATTTAATGGTACATTGATTGATTGGTTGATTGATGATGAGATTTATGTATTATTCCAATTGGTAATAGTAGTAGTGGTAGTAGATTGTTTTTCTCTGTTTAATCAAATTGTGTGGTGGTTTGGTGGTGGTACAGTTTCATGCCCTTCAACATCATTTTACAAATGTTTCCCCCGAGGCGACGCCGTGACGTATTGCATAAAGAGACAGACAATGAAACTCACCAGGGACTGTACTAGTAATGACTGACGGTGGGTTATGAAAATGAAAGATTAACTTATCATTCTTAAAGAGAGAGATTACTGAATAAAGTGAGATTGCTGAATAAAGAGAGATTGTTGAATAAAGTGAGATTGTTGAATAAAGAGAGATCTTAATTTTCTCGATTACTTCCCACTTTAATGACCCAGTTTGAACGTTTTTTTTTCGGTTGTTATTTTTTTTTTTACGTTCCGTTAATTTTTTTTTTTCAGATTCAGCTCTTGAATTTTTTTTTTAAATTTAGGTTAACAAACAGACGGCAAGATCTCTAGAGCAGCCCCGTAGCCAAGGGGGGGGGGGCAATGGGGGGCGTGCCGCTCCCCCCCCCCGCTAGGTATGGAGTGCCCCCCCCCCGCTTAAAAAAAGAAGAAAAAGAGGAAAAAATAAAGAAAAAGTAAAGGTTCCCCCTTGCTGGGTATTGGTGCCCCCCGCTTACTTTGACCTGGCTACGGGCCTGCTCTACAGGCTGAAAAATTGTTCGGTAGAGAGATGGAGAGAAGATAAAGGAAAACATAAAGGACGGTATTATGCAAAGAAAGAGTTCATATCGTGTTGTCCGAGTTGTCAGTTAAACAATGTCCAGTGGGCACAGTCATCGAAGATTTTATCTGATTGTCCACACAATAAAAACAGAAATCCCGCATAAAATAATCTTGTGTCCAGAAATAGACCATAATTGTTCAGTCAATTGAATACATCAGTGACTTACTTCTCGCGGCCGACATCATCTATTATTCGTTATGTACTTTACAACAAAAAAAATACATATACCCAATGAAAAAAGTACAGTTAAATGGTTATGAAGATGTCAAATGGATGTTTTTTGTCCAGGAAAATCAGTCCGGTTTATCATGAAGAAAAAAAAAACATTTATCGAGTCAGAGAGAAATATTTTATGGTGCATAATTTGATTCTACACCGATTGTTTGTTACTATTCTAATAGCAAATGGTCAACAGTTGTTTTAGAGCAGTGAATCTCAAATGTTTCTTTGTTATTCGCGACCCCCCACTAAAGAAACATGCTCGTTTGAGACCCACCTGTAAAGAAAAGGGGGGGGGGAAGAAATGATATAAAAAAGAAAAGATCTAATTATTTTTAGATTTGTTCGATTTATTACATTTTTTTCTAGACCCACTTGATATCAGCTCAGATAAAATGGGTTGACAAAACCGTCATTTACCCATTAAAACTTCCCTTAGCTTATCGGGCCATCGGGGCAGATGAAGTGTAGAATTCGTCTGTTTCTATAACCTCGGCATATAAAGGGATTGTGTGGTTAGCACAACGCCCAGCCCGCCTTTACTTCCCCCAACTTCAAGTCAGGCACCCATTTAAAAGCTGGGTGGACTTGTGGGACGACTTTTTCTCCACATTTAACCTGGAAAAAATTCCACGAGTCTCACCGAGGATCGAACTCAGGACTCTCAGGTCGACAGTCTAGTATCTACAATACTCGGCCGTCCGTCCCACATTTACCCATTAACTTAACAATTTTCCCTGGAAAAAATTAAAAACCCAGCACCTAACTCTTTCCCATAACCAATCCCCTAGCCCTAGTTTTTAAAAAACAAATATTACTCACACTATCAACAACAACAAAGAAACTTCTTTGTTTGTTTATTTATTTATTTCAATCTTAATCCCGCACTGATCAATAATTGCCAATAAAAACAACAGATGTTTCGTTTGTTTTTAGATTTTAAATTCAACTGCTCACTGCAGAAAGGAAAACTCCTTTCGGACACATAGGGTCAGAGCCGTTCTAATGGGGGTAAGGCAAGTTAGACGAACGCCCTAGGATCAGACTTGGGCGAACTTCGGCCCGTGGGTCAAACACGACCCGTCAGGCTGTTTAATCCGGTCCGCGGCCATGCTTTCCTCTGTTGAGTCACATCGTTAATATTATTTCATGTAGACACTGTTCTTTGTCTGCGGCCCTTTTGTCACAATTAAGAGTCCATTGTGTCACACACACACACACACAAACACACACAAACACACATACACTTCAATGTGTTTCTATCTAGTACACATTTCTATCATATCATATTTGATGGGGGTGGGTGGGATGGGGGTGAAGGGTTGAAGGTATAAATCGCACGACTTTCAAATGTGGGTCTAGGGTTCGTTTCTCCGGCGAGAAGCAAGGGATTTTTTTCATGCTATGGTGAACGTTATCTTCATGTCCGTAGGACTATCGGCTGGGGTCGGGGGCGGGGTGCAAAAAAGGGCACTGCTAAAAGCGTTTCATTAATGGTTTATAAGATCTTAAGCGATAAAA
>JAGDYQ010000021.1:8000448-8007948 GCA_021962125.1 Bulinus truncatus
AAACATTGGATTGTGATTTGTACAATTATTTGACTGTGTTTTGTACAAACATTTGACAAAGTTTTGTAAAAAACTTTGACGGTGCTTTGTACAAATATTTGACAGTGCTTTGTACTAATCTGAAGTTGTCAGAAAACTAACTCGGTTTCAATCACGTTGCACGCCATCCAATATGAATGCAGGATGGCCTAGAGAGAATAACATAGGTAACATGGATTAAATGGACAGGCTGAAATGAGTTGACCCTCGAGATAAGAAAAACAAAATTGGAGTTATCTGTCCATTGCAGTGGCCTCGCTCATGTTAAGTGTCAAATAAATGAAGCTGACACATTCCTACGTGTAACGCGGTGACGTTGGTGGAGATGGCGAACATTGATGAAAAAAAAAACTCGCTCTGTTCCCCTTATATGTTCTCGCTCTGTTCCCCTCATATGTACTCGCTCAGTTCCCCTTATATGCAGTCGCTCAGTTCCCCTTATATGTACTCGCTCAGTTCCCCTTATATGCAATCGCTCAGTTCCCCTTATATGCAATCGCTCAGTTCCCCTTATATGCACTCGCTCAGTTCCCCTTATATGCAATCGCTCAGTTCCCCTTATATGCACTCGCTCAGTTCCCCTTATATGCAATCGCTCAGTTCCCCTTATATGCACTCGCTCAGTTCCCCTTATATGTTCTCGCTCTGTTCCCCTCATATGTACTCGCTCAGTTCCCCTTATATGTACTTGCTCAGTTCCCCTTATATGTATGTGTCGTCAAATTGTAACTTTATTTGGGTAGCGTTCAGGAGCGGACTTTCATCAGTTAAGGTCTAATGCGCAGGAGAAAATGTTGGACCCTTTAGAAAAAGGAGAGACATATCTTGGGGGTTTTAGATTGGGTCCTGTTTGGTGCCCTCAATATTCGGGGGCCTTGGGCGCTCGTCCGGTCCGCCCGTATTTATATCCGCCTCTGGTGGCGTTAGACATTTACTTGCAATCAATTTACCGGAAAATCAGCAATAAATGACAACATCTTTTTTTTTCTTTACTAAGGTCAAAGTACTATTATGAAAATGTACGTGATTGACCGACTTCTGAGCCATCCTCAGCTAACTATGTGGGTGTGGAGTCAATACAGCAAGTTGACCATCCCCCCCCCCCCATTAAGTTTGTTGACCACACCCCAGTACCGAGAACAGAATTACTAAATTCAACGTCATCACCAGCTAAATATTGTCTTTTCGCCAGACTGATTAATATCATGATTACATTTTAAAAATCACTCACTGATTAGCTGAGTCGACAATATTAAACTCCACTTGCTGACACTGGGTGTTGATTGTTAGTTATTCTTATTATTATTATTTCTATAACGACCTATTTGCGATCAAAAATGTATTTGTTACTTCTTTTGGCTCTTCTGCAGCCTGCTGGAATCTCGACAAATTAACGTCGTCGCAGTATATACAGGCCAGTGCACTTTAATCTTCAATTGTGTCACTCTGATTGTAATCAATGCAGCAATGATGTTCGATTGAGGGTTTTTGAGGGGTTCACTGAGTGGACATCGGATGCGAGAGTGGAAGTTAACATTAAACTTCCTTTTTTTTTTAAAAAATCAATTATTTTCAACTGATGAGGGTCTTCCTTAACAGTTTTGTACCAGCGTGCGTGGAATTTATCTGTGTGAATCATATCTATCTATCTATCTATCTATCTATCTATCTATCTATCTATCTATCTATCTATCTATCTATCTATCTATCTATCTATCTATCTATCTATCTATCTATCTATCTATCTATCTATCTATCTATCCATCCATCCATCCATCCATCCATCCATCCATCCATCCATCCATCCATCCATCCTTCTGTCTGACTGTCTGTCTGTCTGTCTATCTATCTGTCTATCTATCTATTCCTCTATCTATCTATCTATCTATCTATCTATCTATCTATCTATCTATCTATCTATCTATCTATCTATCTATCTATCTATCTATCTATCTATCTATCTATCTATCTATCTATCTATCTATCTATCTATCTATCTATCTATCTATCTATCTATCTATCTATCTATCTATCCATCCATCCATCCATCCATCCATCCATCCATCCATCCATCCATCCATCCTTCTGTCTGACTGTCTGTCTGTCTGTCTATCTATCTGTCTATCTATCTATTCCTCTATCATCTATCTATCTATCTATCTATCTATCTATCTATCTATCTATCTATCTATCTATCTATCTATCTATCTATCTATCTATCTATCTATCTATCTATCTATCAGTATTTTAATTAAACTAACTATATTCCTACTAATTTTGCCACATAAACATTTTGGAAGCCACCTTTTTTTAGGGGGGGGGGGTGGGTAATCAAATGTTGACGTAATTTTATAGGGGGGGGGGGTCTCTGGAAGTTTGACAAGTTAACGAGGGGGAAGGGGGGGGGGAGGTAAAAATCGCCAAAAAATTTGTTGACGTAAGTAATGGACAGCCCCTAATCTATTTGTCTATTATTTAGTACTCGCTGTACCCTGCAAAACCTTTGCATAGAGTTATATCCCCTTATGCTTGATCGGTAGGCTGGGTTATTTTTTGGTTTCGGACAGATCCGATTTTTTTCATGGTTTTATTTTAAACTGGAATACTGTTGTACATGTATTAATTCTTTACTTTCGATTTAACGCACACTGGAAATGAGTATTATATTATATGATTTTTTTTTTAAATAATTATTCAAAGCTTAGCCTTAAGACCCACCCTCATCAATAGACGTCTGCTCCAGGTAAAGCAGCCAATAGATTCTTACTGCTTTGTAAGTGGCATGAATTAACCAATCAAACCTAAACTTCTTCCTGTTTCTAGTTCAAGGATTTAAAGCGTACTGTTTTTAACAGAGCTTATCATTTTATTTTTTAATTTAAGAATTCTAAATCATTCCGAGCGGTATGAAATAATTGGTAAATTAAAAAAAAAAAAAATCTGTCACAGCCTTACTTTCTCGTTTCAATTATTGATCATCGATTTATCTTGATAACTAATGATGCCATGGGAAAACCGTGCGGGGCATTTAGAGTTATTAACAACAGACTTTCACGGCAGACATTTACAACAGACTTTCACAACAGACATTCACAACAGATGCATTCATTTAATGAAGACTGTTCTCGTTTGGTATCTATTTTACCTGCTCATGTCTTTTAAATATAAAATTGTCCTTTCACTTTGTCTTGTTACATCTCAGCAGTGTAGAGATCGGGAATGTTCTGCACAGAACTCAGATAGAAAGGGGGACAACCGCTCTCTACGTAAGCAGTAAAGGTAAAAAAAAAAAATGGCTTATCTTCTCACTTAAACGGTAATCCAGTTTATAACTTCTTAAAAAAACATTATTTTTTTTTTTAAATGTTAAAGATAACGATAATTTTACATGAATCATCTAAAAAAAATAATTATAAAATTGAAGCCAAGAAAAAAATAAATCAATAAATTTACAGCAGAAATGAATAAAATCAAACCACGTGATCTCAGTTCAAAGGCTGAGGTCACTAACCTTCACCCTTACATTGAATGCTGCAGGTCTGCAAGGATGAAAGGAGAATGCATGTCATATCTTTTATTAGATCATTGGAAGGAAATGTCTCCGCAATCACGTGACCAAAAAAAGAAGTATAACTTATCGCATAAGCATATTAAGTGCCACCCCTAAAGTTACGCCATTGCAGTAAAAATTCACTGGCATATATTGTTGGCGTTGGCGTGCTATTTAGATGCTACATGGCCAGATATCAATTTTCAAAAAATAACTGATGAAACCAGTTGCGTGCACATATTTGAATTATGCCCCCCTCCGCCACTATAGATGTTTGTCTTTGTCTTTGAAGTAACGGTTTTATTTTCCCTCTTACTGCTGTCCCCTTTTTTTTTACGCTGCCGCCCGATGCAGCAGCGTCTCAGTGCAGTGGCGTAGCGAGCTTAACTCGCGCCCATGTTACAATACCTTTAGTCGTTTAGCGCCCTCCAATTTCCCCCATTTGAAAACCATATAAATATTATATGTAAAATATACCATTTGGCGCCCCTTTGTGAATAACGCCCGGGCATGATGCCTCCCTTTGCCCCCTCACCCCTCACTACGCCACTGTCTCAGTGACGTAGCACGGCGCAGCCCCGGATAAAAGAATTGTGTGTGTTTTTTTTTTGTTTGTTTAATTTCCCTCAACAGAACGACGTCGTTCATTATTTTACCATCATGACCTGTTTGTATCGCATTCCCTACTTCTCAGGTGACCAGACCGTGTTGAAGAACTTGACCACCGCCTACCTGGAGACGGACAAAGCCATATCAAGCCTGACTCGCTGGGTGGTGGAGCCCAACATCACATACTTCCAGTCGGCGGACGATTACCACGGACGAATCAAGGACTTCAGGTGAGTCAAACTCCTCGATGTCCCTGTAGTAAATCAAAAATGTTCTTGAAAAAGCTTATTGTGTTAATTACTTAGCATTTTGAATGACAATGTATATTCGTTATATATTGTTTTAAATGGCACGCCCTACAAGTTACGCTATGAGGTTTATTGTTTTATCCATAGGCCGGATAAACGATAGGTCATGACAGGCTGGAGATATTTAAACGCCCAACCCATGAATATGACTTTTTGTCAAAATATTTCAATTAATGAAATTTTTTTTTGTCTGGCTTAGGTTGGATAATCTGGAGTCTGATCTATGAATCTTGTGTGTGTGTGAGAGAGAGACAAAAAACGATCGTTTTCTAGATGAAACCGAACTGTTAAAATTTAAAATAGGATTCACCACCCAGCAGCTAATAGCACGGTAATCTACCTACTTACCACACACCAGATGATAGCACTGTAATCTACCTACTTACCACACACCAGGTGATAGCACGGTAATCTACCTACTTACCACACACCAGGTGATAGCACGGTAATCTACCTACTTACCACACACCAGGTGATAGCACGGTAATCTACCTACTTACCACACACCAGGTGATAGCACGGTAATCTACCTACTTACCACACACCAGGTGATAGCACGGTAATCTACCTACTTACCACCCACCAAGGGTGATAGCACGGTAATCTACCTACTTACCACACACCAGGTGATAGCACGGTAATCTACCTACTTACCACCCACCAGGTGATAGCACGGTAATCTACCTACTTACCACACACCAGGTGATAGCACGGTAATCTACCTACTTACCACACACCAGGTGATAGCACGGTAATCTACCTACTTACCACCCACCAGGTGATAGCACGGTAATCTACCTACTTACCACACACCAGGTGATAGCACGGTAATCTACCTACTTACCACCCACCAGGTGATAGCACGGTAATCTACCTACTTACCACACACCAGGTGATAGCACGGTAATCTACCTACTTACCACCCACCAGCTGACAGCAGGGTAATCTACCTACTTACCACCCACCAGGTGATAGCAGGGTAATCTACCTACTTACCACCCAGAATCTGATAACCGCGTCATCTACTTGCTCACCATCACCAGCATCTAGTCAGATTATAACCTATTTACCACTTTCCACCCACCTGCTGCTAGCCTGGTCATTAACCTACTCAACACCCAGCTGCTCAGCTCAATTTACCCAGGAAAAGCGATGAACACAAATCTGACAATTGTCCTGACAATATAATGGTTTGACATGCAAAAAGTCTAACCCACCCCCCACCCCTCCTCCTTTTCTTAATACCACCAACGGATTTTCCTCAAGACAGGGAAGTTCTCGTGTTCAATAAAGACATCAAGATAATTTGTGTGTGTGTGTGTTTGTGTTTTGATGGAGATAAAACAGCTCTCTTTTCGTCTTTATTTTTCTTTTTCCCGTTTTGCATAATACATCATGATGGAGAAAAACAAAATGAATCTTGGGACAAAAACAATGGAACAATTCGTGTACTTTTGAGTCCCTCTTTTTATTTTTCTTTCTTTTCGTTAAAATTAAAAAAAAAAAGTTGTCGTTAAGTCTGGAATTCTAATTTCTGTTGAACTTCTCCCCCCCACACACACACAATACAAAATACAGTGACAACAGAGAAAGTCGGGCAATGATTCAAAATAGACAACTTTTTATGTTTTGATGTCACGTGGTGGTGCGATGGGTCATGAAATGACTAGGTGTAATGACTTATTTTATTTAAGACATTGGTTTTCATTTTTCATTCTGTTTATTTCCTCCTCCCTCATTCCCCCTCCCCAATTTTCCCCAAAGTAAAAACACAAAAATCAACATCAGAGCCGTTTATACGGAGTATGGGGAGCGGGGGGGGGGGGGGCGGCTAGGTAAAAGCAAATTAGGGACTTTAGGCTAAGCTACATTTGGGGGCCCAAAGTAAAGGTACATTAGGGTAGCCCTAAGTAAAGGTACATTAGAGTAGCCCTAAGTAAAGGTACATTTTGTAGGCCCAAAGTAAAGGTACATTAGGGTAGCCCTAAGTAAAGGTACATTTTGTAGGCCCAAAGTAAAGGTACATTAGGGTAGCCCTAAGTAAAGGTACATTTTGTAGGCCCAAAGTAAAGGTACATTAGGGTAGCCCTAAGTAAAGGTACATTTTGTAGGCCCAAAGTAAAGGTACATTAGGGTAGCCCTAAGTAAAGGTACATTTTGTAGGCCCAAAGTAAAGGTACATTAGGGTAGCCCTAAGTAAAGGTACATTTTGTAGGTCCTAAGTAAAGGTACATTAGGGTAGCCCTAAGTAAAGGTACATTAGGGTAGCCCTAAGTAAAGGTACATTTTGTAGGTCCTAAGTAAAGGTACATTAGGGTAGCCCTAAGTAAAGGTACATTTTGTAGGTCCTAAGTAAAGGTACATTAGGGTATCTCTAAGTAAAGGTACATGTGTAGGTCCTAAGTAAATGTACATTTTGTAGGCCCAAAGTAAAGGTACATTAGGGTAGCTCTAAGTAAAGGTACATGTGTAGGTCCTAAGTAAATGTACATTTTGTAGGCCCAAAGTAAAGGTACATTAGGGTAGCTCTAAGTAAAGGTAAATGTGTAGGTCCTAAGTAAATGTACATTTTGTAGGCCCAAAATAAAGGTACATTAGGGTAGCTCTAAGTAAAGGTACATGTGTAGGTCCTAAGTAAATGTACATTTTGTAGGCCCAAAGTAAAGGTACATTAGGGTAGCCCTAAGTAAAGGTACATGTGTAGGTCCTAAGTAAATGTACATTTTGTAGGCCCAAAGTAAAGGTACATTAGGGTAGCCCTAAGTAAAGGTACATGTGTAGGTCCTAAGTAAATGTACATTTTGTAGGCCCAAAGTAAAGGTACATTAGGGTAGCCCTAAGTAAAGGTACATGTGTAGATCCTAAGTAAATGTACATTTTATAGGCCCAAAGTAAAGGTACATTAGGGTAGCCCTAAGTAAAGGTACATGTGTAGGCCCTAAGTAAAGGTACATTTGTAGGCCCTAAGTAAAGGTACATTAGGGTAGCCCTAAG
>JAGDYQ010000021.1:8012948-8019328 GCA_021962125.1 Bulinus truncatus
TGTTGCTTTCATACGCCCTTACTGTGGGTTTATAAACTCTGTGGTGCCCATCTCTCCTCCAAGTTAGCGCGAATATTTCTGGCTGTACCATGGATTGCACACTGTATCCTTTGCATGGGAGTCAAGTTCATTTTCGACTTCGCTGTCAAGCCGTTTTAATATGGGCCAATGTCAGATTTGCTTTCCGGACCCTGATACAATCTCATAAATTGTGTTTTACAGGCGGCTACAACGACCAAGAGATGCTGGATTATCTGGAGAGAAAAATCCTAGGGATGACCTATTTAGAAAGATGTACCGAGTACTCGGCTACAGTGTTCACGCTCCTGAAGAATGTTTTTTACGGCAAGGAGACAGACGTCAATCTTCAGCGCATGCGCAGTGAGATCTTACACAACGCGCTGAACGGAAGTGACGTTACCATGGGAGCTAAATGGTTCAACAACATGACGAAGTACATCAATATCCTGAAGGTAAGTGCATGCGGAGTTGACGTCATTTGGTTTAGCGTCTTCGTAGTAAAGGTCAAAGGTCATAATGGAGTAACAGATTCCTTAACTCTTAACAGAAGTAAATTTTCAATTCATGGAAGGGATTTGTGAGGGGGAGGGGGCATTAAAACCTTATTCCAAGACTGCCCCAATGTAAACATGGGTCATTGATAATCTACACAACCTTGGGCCCTTAACAATATCCACCAACTTGGGCCCTTAATAATATCCACCACTTGGGCCCTTAACAATATTCACCACTTGGGCCCTTAACAATATCCACCAACTTGGGCCCTTAACAATATCCACCACTTGGGCCCTTAACAATATTCACCAACTTCGGCCCTTAACAATATCCACCAACTTAAGCCCTTAACAATATTCACCAACTTCGGTCCTTAACAATATCCACCAACTTAAGTCCTTAACAATATCCACCAACTTAAGCCCTTAACAATATCCACCAACTTAAGCCCTTAACAATATCCACCAACTTAAGCCCTTAACAATATCCACTAACTTAAGCCCTTAACAATATCCACCAACTTAAGCCCTTAACAATATCCACTAACTTGGACCCCTGGTCAATCTTCACCAACGTGGTTCCTTGTCACTCTCCACCAATTAGGGCCATGACAATATACAACACTTTGGGCCCCTTGTCAATCTTTACCAACATGGGCCCCTTGACAATGTCTACCAACCTGGGCTCTTGTTAAATCTACGTCTACTTTACTACCACACACCCGTCAATTGGTAATTAATTTTGTATAACAGACTACTGCAACCAACAGGGCATCTTAAGGGCAGGGACCCCTAACATCTGTTCGGGTGTCCCCCCCCCACCTTTTCGAATGGCCTGGGGGGATGGGCGTTTCACCGGATTTTGACTAGTGTTAAATGGGTCATTTTTTCCTCGTGGGCTCATACTAGTCATCTGTCAGCATGGCGTCGTTTATTTAATTATCTGCACACTGTGTGACTCTTTGTTTCCGACATTCCCGTTAAATATATTTTAGTTGTTAACTATTGGTCCAGATATTGTAATACATTAATCCACAAAAAATAATAAACTACTTTCAATCATCGATGATGAAGATTCTTTTTTTCAAGTAGTTGAAAAATTGAAAAACTGAAACAGTGTAGTAAGTGTGTACCATGATACTGCTGATACCTACATCTTATAATATTAACATTTTAAAAAAGCAACAGTAAACCTGCAACCAGATAACTAAATCTCATATTTTGCGGATTTCTCTCTACTCCCCCCCCCCCTCCTATTCCCCATCCTCTACTGAAACCTCCCACTTTTGACACACACACACACAAAAAAAAACTACAAGGACTGACGGGGGAAGGTAAGGGTGGTGGGGATGGGGGGGACGGGAGGCGTTCTAATGATTCTCCTAGCGGTCATGTTATCTACGGTCTCCATTAAAAACTGTGTGACCCGGCAACTGTATCCCCTTCGTTACGCTTCGGTTATCAGGTCAGTCTTTTAAGTGGTGGACTACCTTCTTCCTCCGTGCTCTCTCTCTCTCTCTCTCTCTCTCTCTCTCCCCCCCTCCCCCACGGAAAAGGTTTTGTACAAGGGAGCCTACTACCAGCTGAGCTATATCATACAGGCTGCAGACGGGGTCCACCAACCATCGCAATAACTTAACCTTCTACCTAGTTTCTGACGTTCATGTGTATCACCTCCCACCCCCCCTCCGCCCAGCGCCCCCCCCCTTCTCCCTCGCTTCGATAACAGTACCAAGTTTTTGACACAGTTTTTTTTTTTTAACCGTGCTGTAAAAACATCGCCAGAAGTCATCAACACAAAGACGACGTGGGCACTGATCCGTGACCATCAGTGACGTCAATAACATCCCCCGCCCCCCCCCATTCCCCTTACCCCCACAGCTAAAAAAAACTCTTCTGTATTTTTTAATGTGCGAATGAACTTTCTCAAAAAAAAGAGTACTCTTTATGTTATTTTTATTTTATTAAGATGGCAAAACGTGCAATTTGCCTCAGATCAACTCCCTATAAAGTCAACAAGCCTTTTAAAATATGTTTACTAGTTCACTGTTATTTCAATGGTCAATGTTCTCGTTTTATCATAAAAGAAATAGTTCTTTGGTTCGTAGTTTCCGTTTCTTGAGATGTGCGTCTAATAGTATAACCAACCTATGGAACACGCAAAACGGACGGAACACGTGAAACGGGCGGAACCCGTGAAACGGACGGACCGCGTGAAACGGACGGAACCCGTGAAACGGACGGAACACGTGAAACGGACTTCCAAAAACTAAACATCTTTGTTAGTATGTTTATTTTATCAAGCAAATGTAGGGTTTTGAAAAAAAAAAATTCCATGGTCAGCCTTGTCTAACTCACTATATCGCGTCCAAATGACCAGTTTGACTTCATCACTCGTCTCAACCATCGTGCCTAACGGAGGGACCTAAACAAACGTCACAAAGCTGTTACCCCGCTCACAGCCGTTCTTACGGGTGGGCAATTCAGATCAACCTTCAGGTACCCACAGCAGCAAAGCCCCCCCCCCCCCGGCTTCAAATATTAGTTCTTATTCAATTAAATGCCGAGAAGGCCCCGACAGGTACTTTTTGACTAGGTGTGCCATAGTCTCTGAAAGTGTCTCTGCCGTAGGCCCCAAATATATCTGGAAGTCTGCCCAGGACCCCCAAACACCAGTTAACGGGCCTGATCCCGTAAAATAATACTAAGCATCGTCCAAGGGCAATTTTGGGTCTTATGTAATTGATCCATCTATATTACAGTAATCTATGGAGGTATCGATGATCGTCTGAGTTTGGTTCTGGGCGAAAGACGACTCCATTTTGACGGTGGGCGCTGTGGCTGTACAACCGCCCCCCCCTCCCCCAACCACAATTGGTGTTTTCAGGCGTATTTATCCGGCGCTAGCTAAAGGCCGGCTTGGTTGTTTGGAAGTCCTTGACCTGAAGCTAGTGGCTGTATAGTAGCCATCAATGCCACCAAAAAGTGCCCACGTTGGCGGCTTTTGTCTTGTCCATTTCTCAGTCACACAGTACGTCGTGCTTTGACTTGTGTTGACAATAGCCAGTATCGATAGAACATTTCGGAAAAAAAAAACATGACGACTTAGTGTAAGACATTGTGTGTGTGTGTCTGCGCGCGCATGTATGCATATGCAAACAATCGAGCAGAAGTGAGTGTGTTTACTTAATTAAACCTGTGTTTGTTTTGTGTTTTTTATATTTTATTTTGATTATTTTGCAAAATTGACTTCGATTACATAAGAATGACGTTTCCCAGTGAAGTAATGAATACACTGAACTTTTGAACTCGAATATTGTCAAGAAATGAACGTTTGAGCTAAAATCTCCACGAATACGATTACTTATATTGTTCTTAAAACATGAAGAATCCCTCTTCGATATTTCAAATTCAGTTTCTTTTTTTATTACCAATCCATTTTTTCCAATCTGTCAAGAAATTTAAAAAAAAAGCACAAATATCTGTAACTTGCGAAATATTTCGATATTTGGTAAAATGTTTGCATCATTCTCTCATACAACGAAAGTTGACACAATTACGTCAGAATCCCTCCCCCCCCCTTCCACTGCAGCCATTCAGTTATCACGTGCCACCGGTGCTAACCGGATTCGGCCACTTTTTTTTATTTGTACATGTAGGGGCTTCGCAATAATAGCGTACGTCACAGAGCACGGTGTCGCGATTCACTGCGCATGTCTTCTAGGCAAGGTCGTTTAAAGGTCCCCAGTGGAAAACGAAAAAACCCTCAGTTAACGACAGTTAACGTCAACAGTAAAGCCTGGACTTATCGCGATTCATTTGGACACTAGGATTTCATGATCTCCAGACGTTATTGGAGGTTTCTGAGAGGAAGAAGACAAGTGTACCACAGACCGGCGTGGCAAAAACTGAAAGATTATTGGCCACTGAGATTTTCATTGCGAAAAGGTAAATATATATTTTCAAATTTTATTTTTCTTCAATTTAATTTCAGGGATTTGATTAGCTCGAGTTATTGCAGTTGTTGCTTTTATTTAATGTCACTCTTCCAGTTCGTCGGGACATTTAATCCGTGCATTGAATAGAAACGAAATAGATCACACTCGATACGCCTTTAAATATAACAACATATTTATCAAAATAAAACAAACAACAAATAGGCAAATAGTTATAATATAGATGATTGATTCTCAAACTTGTACGCTTCATCACCTACCTATAACAATAAATACTACAAAAGTTATAATACACACACACAAATATACATTTTGTGCAGAATCCACGTAAAATTCAAGAACCACTAATCTGTAAAGCCTTAAGATCTGCAATATTAATTGTTTCTACATTATGAACTAATACTGAATGATAGAATAAGGATAAAGCAGTGTGTTCGACATCTGTGTACCTCTGTTCTTCGTATTACTGAGTAAACCTAGTAAAGAAAAAATTGTTCCAACGGTCATGGTTCCCCCCCCCCCTTCATTGTTTTCGCTTTAGCCGTGCATGTTTATGAAATGTTCTCACCCCTGTGTAGCTTGTACCCCCCTCCCAAACCAAAAAAAAAAAAAAACTCGTTTCCGTGCGTACCCTCCTTAGGTACGCTACCACACTTTGGGAAACACTGGACTAAGGTTTAATTTACAAAAAAAAAATATTTCTAAACGAATTGTGTGTAAAGCTCTTTATATCCATGCACTCTCATGCGTCCCACTTTTTGGGGTGATGGAAGGGTGGCCAAGGGGTCCGCTCACGCTTACGGTTACCACTTTCCCCAGGAGTTTGTTTTGTGGTAGTCTTGACCTGTAGTGGGGTGGGGCGGGAAGTTATAACTCACTGTTAACCTTATTCATCGGGTTGTTTCTCTGATGAGTTATACGAGGTATAATGCTTACTCACGTTACGAGATTTCAGTTTGATAATCCGGATCATTCAATACAAATCCACACTTTAAGTAATAAAACTCTCATAATAATCTCACTATTGATCAGTAAAACTTCTGCCTGTAAGATCCTTTAAAAGCTTAGCGTCGCAATTAAATCTTGGAGCAGTTAATCATCTAATACATAATCGGCTAGCCTGGCGTACGTACGTGTGTAAAACTTCCGCGGCTTAAAATAGACTGCGGGATTTGTAAAGATGGTCAAAGGGATACAACTCAATTATAAGGAGTCACTCGCCGGTCCGGGTACCGGGCCTTTGATCTAGCGTGCACATAAAGACCAAAATGAATATAATTCTTTATCTGTAATTTTTAATATATGTTTTCATTAACACTACTTCTAATTTTATAGACTTTTATTGGCAATATTCTTTTGTTTTACTGAAATCGCTTCTTCTCTAAACAGGGCTGTAAGTTGGTTACGTCATGGCGCCCACTGGTCAAGTGATTCTTCTGACCTGTCTTGCCGTCCAGTTCGGCCTGGTCGTCACTGCCAGTAACAGTGTTATCCAGTGTCTTGCGGGCCAAGAAAAGAACACTTCTTTAACCTTTGACTGTTTTAATGCAACAACGCCATACATCAACGTTAAGAATGTTTTACTTGGAATTGTGCCCATCAAAAGGTAAATGCCAAAAATGTCAATGATGTTTTTGGGGTAAACTTAACTACTATCCGTGGCGTTGCATAAAAAAACCGATGGCTTCCCAACAAAATGTTTTATAGGGATATTCTCTTTAAGTCCTCTTCCCCCCATCCCATGCATGCCAATAGCGTCTTTATGGGGCACCAGGCCCGTGGTGAGGAAGGCCCTGTGGTTTTTAGGGCCCCTGAAAAAGAGAACTATTGTTTTGGAAGGCCCTAAAGTTGTTAGCGACGCCACTGTTCCCCCCACCCTCCCCCTTCCTCGGTCATAAAAAAGAAATGG
>JAGDYQ010000021.1:8019828-8112303 GCA_021962125.1 Bulinus truncatus
ACGACAGTAACAAACAAACAAACAGAAAAAAGCTAACCCACGTTTACGTCTGATGGAGTGGTGGGTCGTAACATAATGTATTCACTACAGCTGTTGAGGACCCCTTTGAGAGTATCCTTGGCTTGTTGCTAAGAGTATGAGGGCTGACTCAATGATGACTCGTATTTGTATTTGTGTTTCTACCACATACAGTCTCACCAACAATTAAACGTATAACAAGTGACGAATAATCAATTCCACAAGTGTGTACAGCGACAAATATATTTATTTACAGAGACACCAGTCCGTAACAGAGATCTGGTGGTCTTTAAAATCACAAGCAAAGTCCCCAAAAATGTCAAAGATTAATCCAGTATCAATGATCAGAATTAAAGGGACGTTCTCTCAATAGATCACCCTTCTCTCTCTCTTTCTATCTCACTCAGAGACACATCAATCGACTAGCTATCACTCAGTCGGATTGCGACTCACAAATCGACTCTCTCGTCCGAGAGCCCACAGTCGAATGCCTATCAATCTATCTTACATTCCTCATCTCATTTTCCCCACGAGACCCCTAACCAATCAAATATAATATCTGTTTATTTCAAACGGTCAAATTCGGGGGTGGAGCCTAGATGAGGAGGGGGGGGGGAGAAGTACGTCATACCGACATATACGGAAGTAACTGGCCATCGAGCACTCTCTGTCCCTTTGAAGACGCCGACCGGAGTACGAATAGTAGTCCGGTGGTCAGAGAGAATTCCCCGTGGAATGTAACGTGTTTCTGTTACCCACTGCCTCGTTCGCCGTCCGCTGTCCACCTGGCCGGTGACGCAATTACGGGGGTGGGGTAAAAGGGTGGGGAACTTGAGAGCGGGAACGTATATTATTATACATGGTATAATATACATCTTAACGTTAGTAATGCTATTAAGTTAACGGTTGGAGTAAGGGGATGGTTTCGACAGATTAGTCACAACCCGTGACAACAGCCAAAATGAAATATCTCCCCCCCCCCCAGTGTGGGTGGCCGGTCTCATAAGGTCAGTGGGAGACTTAAAAAAAAAGTTCCACCGTAAAGAATCGGCGGATGATAATAAAAATAAAAAAGTGTGGACCGGCCGGACACACACACAGTGTGAAGGGAGATAAATGATTTTTTTTGTTCATTATTTGTTTGTTGTTTTTTGGGCTCTGAAGGTGCGGAAGTAAAAGCGTGGGAGTTGTTGCTGAATTCGGTTGGTGGATGGAAGTTTCTCGAAATTATGTGTATATGTGTGTGTGTGTGTGTGTGTGTGTGTTAATTCCCTCTTCCACCACCCCCACTTCCCGAAGGTTGGGTAGGGCGGAAAAAAAAAGTGCGAGACGTGAGAAAACAAACATATATGAATACTGAAAATTTTTTTTTTCTACAACGACAACCAAAATATTGAAACGAAAAAAAAAATGGCGAATGAGCGTGTCTATGGAAGGGGGAAAAGAAAGGAAGGGAATTATACAGTGTTGTGCTTCTATCCACTTAATTCCCCATAGAAAAATAGATCGATATTGTGATCAATATAAAGAAATTTATAGATATAGATAGATAGATAGATAGACAGATAGATAGATAGGCAGACAGACAGAACACAGACAGCTTAGCTTTATCTATCAAGCTATCCCCTATCGTATACCAAACGTCTCAACGGTTCTACATTTTACAGAAATGTACCCCAATATTCTAATACTGAATATTTACGAGACTGGTAACCAAAATGTGTTTAGAGGGGGGGGGGGGGCTCCCTTTAGATAAATTCTTTTCCTTTTACACACACACATATATAACCGAAAAACCGTAATGTGGCTTTCATCGACCACATACTTGACCACCCTTGAGCTGTGGCTATCTTTACTAAACACGATCCGACTGTCAACTTTTTAAAATTTTATTTATTACATGTAAGTGGGCCCCCCCCCAGTACCAGAGAACCTCTTACGATCGTCCTACAAAAATACATATGGGCATAGACACACAACCCCCACCCTCCCCCCCCCCCCCAACCCAGACAATACTCATAAATTCCTTGCATGTATTATTCACATTGAGATTAGCTTCCAGTGATTTACAGACCTTGTCACAAACATAATTCTGAACGCACACAAATAATAAATAAAAAAAAAAAAACGTCTGAAATTTCACCTTCCGCGCTCCCCCCCAAAACTAAAAAACCTATTAATAAGAAAAAAAAAGCACTAACATGTTTTGCAAGACTCTCCCAATGTAAGGGCTCGTTCGCAAATGACGTAACGCAAAAAAACGACATTTTAGACCCCCACCCCTTCCCCCTTGTCACAAAGTGTCACAAATTTTTCCCCCCCCCCCCCATTATTGTCACGTCACAAGTTAAAATAAATTAAAATACCTCAAATTACTGATTTATTTTTCTTTCGTTATTTTTGGAGACAATCATTCTTTTACATTTTCCCATAAGGCATTCAGATGCTGATCGATAGAGAAAATTTCAATAGCTTCTTCTTCTTCAAAAAGTAATAACTATCGAAATTTTTAAGATACAAAATTTTCATAACGGTCAAATTTCAAAATTTCAAGTTGAGAAGAATTGTAATTTTGGCAGAAAATTCAACCAAATTTTGGATGCCCTCATAGATAATTATTATTTTTTGTGACGTCACAATTTCACAGACCCCCCTCCCCCCTGTCACAAGATCCTAGACCGCCCCCCCCCCAAGCGTTACGTCATTTGCGAACGAGCCCAAAGTCCCTCTAACAACACTTGTGGATCATGTTATAATTTTTTTCTGTGAATTAAATCCGGTTAGAAATTTTGTTCATCAACATCATCTTGTATATGTGATTCTTGAGGATGATAAACAAGACGTCCCTCAGAAAATATAACCCCAATTAGAATCTTTAGGGGAAAAAAATGAACAAAAGACAGGGTCGGAGACAATGTAGTATGTCTCTTCTAACAATAAAGTTTTAAGGGTGTGCCTCACCCATCTCGATATGTGCACTGGAAAAAAAAGGAAGGGAGTTACGTCACACAGTTAAAGATCTATATACTATAGCATATGTCGTACAGTTTAGGAGCTATCTATACCACATATCATACAGTTAAGGACGTATACTATAGCATTTGTCTTACAGTTAAAGGGTTTATAAACGCAATCTTAGAACGCAAGAGCTAGGCCGAGAAAGGGAAAGTAGGAAATGTACATCCTCCCGTCTGTGTAGATGTTTCAAGTGCGGTAGTTTTCACACACACACACATGCTTTTTTTTTTTTTCAAACACAGTGTTTAGGGAAGCGGGGGGGGGGAGGTGGGAAATGGGGAGGGGGGCGCTCAGTATTGTTTATCTAATTCAAAGACAACGTAAGTTATTGTACAGAACCCGGGAGTTGGGGCGGAAAAAGGGGGGGGGGGCATTAAAGTAAGACATCGGCGTGGTTTTCTTACACACGGATACGATACACATGTAGTTGTAAACTTTTATTCCAAGAAAATAAAAGGGAGGGGGGGCGGGGTCAATATTGTTTACAAGGCGAAGATAATAACGTCGTCATCACACAAGGCCCCGGGGAGGTGTGGGGGGGAGGGGTTGCGGGGGGCGTGAGCACGTTAAGAAGAAAGAACAAGACTGCAGTCTTAACAAAAGGACAGAGAGAGAGAGAAAGAGAGAGAGAGAGAGAGAGAGAGAGAGAGAGAGAGAGAGAGAGAGAGAAGAGGAGGAGAGGGGGGAGTCAGAGTGGGATGTCAGATGACTGAACAGAGAGCCCGAGACCCCCTCCTAACCCCATCCCACCACTTTTTTTTTTTCGTGTGGCGGCACTGGCCCCCTGGCATGACTCACTCAATCAATAAATGAATGTTTTCTTTCTTTCACTCCGTCGCTCTGTCCTCCCCCCCCTCCCCCAATCCCAACCACCAACGCTCTTCCCGACACACGCATACAACCTCCAACACAGAATGCCACGCAAGAAAATCTTGGAATAAAAAGAATGAGCTGCTGGCGTAGAAAAAAACAAAATAATATAAAAATAGGACCACCATACTATGTAAAGATATCACGTGATTTATCATGTGATTTATGTATTTTTAATCAAATTTCCCCAGCACCAAAACTGGAGTAGATTCTGTCTTTTTTTTTAAAAAAAAAAAAAACTTGCTAAAGAATTTTAAAAGGCGTTTACATTAATGAAAAGTTTGTTAACGTTAACAATAACAGTTTTTTAAAAAAAAAGACAAAAAAAGACGATGACAAAAGATCCTTTGAAGTAGATTCTGTTAGTTAACGAATCCTTGCCCAATTTGGGAACCGCTACTCCAGCGCTTACTCTCCACCGAAGCCGAGACTATAATTAAGGCGCCGCCTACTAGAATTGTTGAAAACTGTAGTCGCTGAGAATCGAACCCATTTCCTACACTGTACAGATTGGACTCGCAACCGCAATGCCACCAATTCACGGTTCAGTTATTTAGGCATATATGAAGCATTTTAAAACCAGACCAGCATAGCCTACATTTTGTGGCTTGGGCTTCTATGGCTCTAAACGTTAAAAGTTCCATTAGACCTTCTGGAGCCATGGTGGAATATGAAAGTACTCTGTAGCCACGGCATATATGGATATATATATATATATATATATATATATATATATATATATATATATATATATATATATATATATATATATATATAACAACTTCAAGACGCAGGACTATTTATAGATTGTGGATTTCCCGAATACGTCACAAACGACACCTCGCGTTGTTTCGCTCGGGTTAGGTCAAAGTTCAACTTTGCTTTCCATGTATTTTCCCCGAAGATGTTAGCCTGTTATTTTGTTTGATTGCTTATTTAAAAATAGAATTACAGTAATTATATTGATTGATAAATCGGTGTATTTTACGCCGCGGGATGACTAGTAATAAAGTATTTTGCAAGACGCTCAACCAGGCTAAACCAATATGTTGGCCTAGATATTCTGGCTTAACAACGCTTCTTCTAAACTGGTCGATTTGGTACACATGTCATACGTGGCCACGCTTGAGGTAGGCGAGATACGCTTTCGGTTGGAGAAAACTTATGCATAAATTATTTACCAATGCAGGCCTAATGCGGCCTTTCCTTGTGTATTTGTGTGTCTGCCAATTAGTCAGCCTTTTTTTTTTTGCTATTATTTAATTACTCCCCCCCCCCCCCCCACAAACACTAGATCTTGATAGATTTACTTTGGTTTGGCTCTTAAAATATATTGTACAATTTTAAAAAAAAAGGCATGTGGCTCTCATCGTACTAGTTCGTTGACACAGCCGTTTTATATATATATTTTGGGTTCTGCGTTAAATGGGAAGTAATGAATTAATACAACAGTATTCCAGTTTAAAATACAATCATGAAAAAATCGGATCTGCCCGAAACCTAGCCTAATGATCAAGCCTATGGGGATATAACTCTATGCAAAGGTTTTGCAGGGTGCAGCTAGTATATATATATATATATATATATATATATATATATATATATGTATATATATATATATATGTATATATATATATATATATATATATATATATATATATATATATATATATATACATAGATTCAACGGGAGCCTTATTAAACTCAACTAAACTCAATGAAGAGCCGCACGTAGCTCTAAAGTCGCATTGGGTCACCGTTTGAATGGCGCAATAAAAGATTTGAACCAGATACCGGGTCAAAACATCCGAAACAACAGATCCGATTAATGAATAATGTATAGCTCAATAACAAAGAGTTGAATGAATTCACACAACAGATCAATCGATTTGTAAAAAGGGCAAATTAGCAGTTCTTTAACAGCGTGCAGCGTGCATTCGCATTTAAAATACCCACTGAATAATGTATCTATGTGTCATTTATGTGTGTGTGTGTGTCTGATCTTTGATTCGTCTGTATTGATAACGCATGGAAAACATTGTGCTCACTGTTACAAAAAAAGTATACAAATTGGGTGCTATAAAAAGGGATGGATTAAGAATTTCTTTTTTTTTTTAAGATCACCCCTTTTTACAATAGGTTTTAACTGTTTACTTTCCTACACGCAAGTATAAAGTTTACGATTAAAAATCCTATTTTCTTGATAATAATAATAATATTTATGACAAAGACCAGGCTTGCGGAGCCGGAGCCGAAAAAATCTGGCGGCTCCACGGCTCCCAAATGTTTTTTTTTAAGCTTTAAAATTACAAATTTGTTTGTTTGCCTCCTACAATTTGAAATGTTGTCATGTTTTACGAACGCCACAACAGTAACAGCGTTTAAATGATAGCGTGCACGCACATCACCACAAGAAATCTTTAATGGGGAATCGTTTTGTGTTCGTTTTAAATCTTGTATACCCTCCGAAATTTTTTTAATGGCATGTTATTTTGTTATATATAAAGTTTAAACAGTTTTATTTCATAGAATAATTGTATCAATCATTTAAAAATAAATTTTTACTACGACACAAATAGAACGCGTCATTTCGTGTATTATTTGACTGCGAATTTGTAATAGACTAAAAACAAAATGGTAGCTTTCTGTATTTAACAATTTTATTATAAACAAATTATCTGAAATATAAGGCTGTGGCTATTCGGACCCGGGTCCCAATAAAATCCGAATGTTATTCGGACCCGTGGCAAATATGCACTAAGCTTAGCTATATTTAAACTTTATTAGACGGAACCCGAAAAAAAAATATTACAGAGTCCGCTTAGTGAAACCCTAGACACAGAGTAACGATTAAATCATACAATTCTAACATCTATAAAAAAATAAACAAAAAACAATAACAAAGTTTATGTATAGCTAAGCTAAGTGCATATTTGCCACGGGTCCGAATAACAATCAGACTTTTTTGGGACGGGGTCCGAATAAAAATCGGAGTTTATTGGTACCCGGGTCCAGGCCCGTAGCCAGAGGGGGCTAGGGGCTGACTCCCCCGTTCATGACCTGAGCCCCCCCGTGCATGATTTGAGCTTTTTGACTAAATTTTAATAATAACGGCTATAAAACATCAATCATTTTGATCAATTTTGTTTTAGGGGCCCGGACTGAGCTGGCCAATCAACTTTTTAAAATATTAATATCAGCACGGGGGTCCGTGTCACCCCTGCCCAGGGACCCGAAATTTCTGTCGGTGGGCCTGTTCGCAACCTTGTAATAGTGTTATATATTGTTACCTTCTGAGGACAACTAGCAACCTAAATAAGTTAATAAAATAATATTGACTTCTAACTTCACTTTTATACATATGTATAATAAAATAATATAGTACAAACTCCGTGATTTCTGCGTGGTGTTATTTAATTTGCAAATTTACTTTATAGCAGAATTAATTTTATTTTAAATTGAATCATTGCGACTGGTCAATTTGTTGTTGATAGATCTGTTCTTTGTTTTCAATATTTTATAAGAAATATCACACAAATAGCTAAGCTATATTCGTGCATCTTTGTCGTTCTTCCAGGGTTGTACGTTTAACCAACAGTAAAATGATATAAATCAGGTATCTATTATGTAACAATTGTGTAGCAGAACAAATGGTCAATATATTTATAACAGGAATCAGAAATTGCTCAGCCTCAATAAATTTTTATCATTAAAACTCTTGACTATTTAAATTAATTTTAACAAAACTGCAACATGCGATGCATTATTGAAACGTAGTTAAAATTATATATTTCTAATTAATAGCAAAACAATCGGTACTAAAATGCACCATTCCAGATATGGAACTGCAAAAAATTTCTTGGGGAGGGGACTCACTGAGGTACCCTCCCAAAACCCCTCCTCTCCGTTCGCAAGCTTTCGGCGCTTCGCACCTCCATCTTCACCCCCCCCCCCCGAACATTTCTTCTACCCCACCAGGGGCGGAATTACGGGGAGGGGCCGGGGGGCCGGTTATCGCAAGTTTAGATAATACATCATTAAATTATCGAAATATTTTTTGTTCAAAGACTAATTTTCAACAATGAAAACAGTTTCGCCCCCCCCCTCCCGGGGTCAAAGTTTTGCCCCCCCCCCCGGTCAAAGTTGTCTAGATCCGCCGCCAGAATCAGTTCTTTGGCACCCCCCCCCCCCCCGGGCCGGAAAAAAATTTCTTCGCCCCCCCCCCCCCATGCAATAATCCTGGCTATAAATAATAAATATAAATACTGAAGTCTTTAAAATATTTTAAATAATGTATCATTTTACTATTGGCTAATTTGATCATTGAAATAACTTTTTAGTACTTATGAAAATGGCGACTAGTGAAACCTCGATCGAAAATAATGATACGTTTCTGGATGCACTGAAATGGTTTATTTTTAGTAAAACCGACATGTGTATATTTTTCAAGTTCCTGACTATGGGGGTGAACGCGGCAAAATTTGCATAACTTTTTATCAGCGGGTTGTTAGCGTGGAGCAATTACAAAAATTTTTGTCTCGTGTGATACTATCTTAACTGGGAGCCGGAGCCGTCAAATTTGTGGGAGCCTGAGCCGAAAAAAAATATGGCGGCTCCGCAAGCCTGACAAAGACACCAACTGGCGTTAACCAATGGCCAAAATGGCATAGTAAACATTGCGTTAGATTTCCTCAGGCCAGTGGCGGTCAACTATTTATAGCACAAGGAAATTTCCACTTTGAAAGTGTGGCTGCTATAATAACCTGTAGCTTTACTATTTCTAGACCAGAGGTGCAAACTTTTTTGAAACGCGAGCCACATCTGATACTTACAGGGACTTCGCACATCTTAACGAACGTCCTATTAGGTATAAATAAGGTTGTCAATACAGCCCTTATGCTAATACGACTTTGTGTGTATAACTCTACAAAAATAGAAGATCATGGATAAAGGCTTCTAATATTATGTTTCTAATGTCATAGTAAAGTGAGCAAAGTACCCTTAAGCCCTAATGGGCCGTCGGGGCCGATGAAGTGTAGAATTCATCACTTTCGATAACCTCAACATATGAAGGGATTTCATGGTTAGCACAACGTCCAGCCTCCTTTACTTCCCAAAATAAAGTCAGGTACCCATTTAAAGCTGGGTGGACTTGTGGGACGACTTTGCACCACAAAACACCTGGGAAAAATTCCACGGTTCTCACCGAGAATCGAACCCAGACTCGACAGTCGGACCATCCATCCCTACTTTTTAATGTCATAGCGTCTCTATTTTCTAATTTCTAGTTGTAAAAAAAAAACATACTAGTACCCGAAATTGAGGAGAAAGGGGGGTGAAAACCAATCTGTGCTGATGATTGATTAATCTCGCCGAATTAGAGTGATAGCCCTAACCTGTATGTGTATTGGAAGGCGTAGACCCGACTCACGCAAATCATGACCCCCTTTTGATGATATCCACATACCTGGGGGCCATAACAACTGTGGACGTGTCCCTCAAAAAAAAAAACATACAATTAAACAACAGCTACGAGCCCATTCCCCCCTCCCCAAGACAAAAGATTAGGTCACCCCACCCCCCACCCCTTCCCGCAATAAGTGGGTCTTTTTTATATACAGCACAAATGATGGGTCATATACAGGAACATGTATTTTTTTTTCACTGGATGGTATATCGTTGGACGTGTTTTCCGAGAAAAAAAGTTAGGTTCAACACCTTGCTGAACTGTGTACATCAGTGCACAACATAAAATAAAAAGGATGTGTGTGTGTGGGGGGGGGTGATGTTTCAAAGGGTATCATGTTTCGTTGCCAGACCCACCAACCTTCCTAAACAAAAGAACACGTCATCATCATCAAGCTCTCCATTCTTCCCACTCACATTCACTCACGCCCACCCCCTCCCCACCCCGCCTTATCCATCTTCACCCCCCCAGCCAATATTAGATACTCTCGCCAGGCGAAGAGATTTGTTCTCAGTAGTCTCAGTAGTCCACCGCCATCAGAACGAAAGACATATACGAGAAAGGCAAATATTAATCGATCTAATTTGGGGAAATGGTGAGTGCTGGGGGGGGGGTTGGAGTGTTGGTGTGGGGGGGGGGGGGAGAGGATATTAAACTTGCTTGCATAGCTAGCTACTGAGGGTAACAAGACGGAAGTAAATGTTACCCAAAAAAAATGTACTATCATAGTAGCATAACATAAATGAACGTTATAAATGAATCTGTGAACATGTTTACAAAAGAGCAGAGGGATAACTCGTGTATGAGAAGTATACAACAGTAGCGTCCCTTGACATTCAATTCAATACACACACCGCTTCGCCTAGACGGGCTTCGGAATGAAAAATAATAAAAACAACAGGTCATTTAATAGGATAGAGCGGGGGGGGGGCCCAAGCTGGAAAGGACAAAGACAACCGGTTCCATAATTTATTCCCCCCATCCTGACCATTTTACCAGACGCGACCCCTACCCACCCCCACCCCTTGAAATCAATACTAAAAATGCTCATAACCTTAAATATGAGAGACTGTTCAATGACGCCAACGGTGCTGGAGTGGCCACCCTTAACCTCATAGTTGGTGAAGCAATTCTTCGCTTGGATGAGCCAAGGATATTATTCCGTCTGTTTGGCCGTCCACTTCTGTCCGAGATTAGAGTACTCAAACCTAATCCCCACCCTCCACCAGCAAATTCTCGATTTAAAGGCAAACGAAGATAGTTTAATTTCTGTGTATTTTATAAGTAAACTAACGAGTCCGAATTTTAAAAAAAAAATGTTCGGATTATAGAGAGAAATAAAATTAACATTTATGTTCGGATTACAAGCTGTTTCAGTGTAAGTGTGTTTGTATTTAAAGGTATTATTGCCCGCTATAATCTTGCCCCCCCCCCCCCCAGATCCTGGGTTGTTTATATATGTATATTATCTGTGCCCCGCAAAACCTTTGCATAGAGTTATATTCCCTTAGGTTTGATCTGTTATTTTTGGTTTCGTACAGATCCGATTTTTTCATGATTTTTATTACTATTGTTTATGTTTGACGATTTTAGACTGGAATACTGTTGCATTAATTCTTTACTTTCGATTTAACGCAGAACCCACACCGCTATTATTTATATTGATATTTACCCCATTCTTGAGTTACATAAACAAGATTCCTTTGACAGCCCTGTATTCATCTCAACCAAGTTATGGGCCGTATTGTTGACGGAGTTGATACAACTACTGAAGCGACACCAATAATAAGAACTACATACCGGACTTTGAGGCGCTAAATATTTAGAAGTAGCGGAGCACTTTACTGGGCCGAGAAATAGTTCAGAAGAATAAACTGTTTACATGGTATTCTACCCCCTGTTAATTTTTAGTAGGGTAATATGGGAAAGGGGGGGCAGGTATGGGGGGGGGCAAAGAGCACATAACCTTATTTGGTGTTATACAAATTAGTGCTAACCTGGTTGCAATTACGAATAATTATTTTAACGTGTAATTCATGAAGCAACAAGGAAAGAACCGACAAGACAATGAACGAAATCATTCTTACCCCAGAGGGGCGGCAATCTCTAAGTCAGTTTAAAATTAACTGGGGAGAGTTTTCTCCCTTAAGAAAGATCATAACACTGTATAAATGGAACTTGACTGTTTCTCAAAGTTGTGATGCCTATAATGAACAGGTAACTACTTGGAAAGGTTCAAACCACTCTTTCTTAGCCTCCTACCACTATTATTATATCAGGCCCTGAAGCAGTAGGGACCTTTGGGAGTGGCTATTTTGGCGACCGCGACCCCCCCCCCTAGGACTATCGCCTTGGGGGTGGGTGTGGGGATAGCGATTGGAAACTATGTGATACAGTATGTGGCTCTCTGCCATCCATTCTGATACTCGTCTTAGCCCCCCCTCCCCTCCCCGTACTTGTTTTTGCTGAAAAGGACGCCTCTGCTGTTTCTTGTAACAAAGACTAACACAATGGAATTGTGCAGTTAGCACAACGGTCAGCCGCCTTTAATTTCCACAATTTAAGTCAGGTACAGAGGCGTACCAAGGGTGGGGGAGGGGGAATCCAAATTCGAAAATTCCCATCGGGCCCCAGCTTGAGGGGGCCCCAAAATTATTTTTGTTACATTAAATATAAAGTACATTAACTCATTTCATGGTGTCGAACGTCAAAACGCAAGGGCCCCCAAATAGGCCACCCCCGGGCCCCCAAATCCCTAGGTTCGGCACTGGTCAGGTACCGATTTATATCTGGGTAGACCTATGGGAATATAAGTCAACTTCCACCAGGACCTAGGAATGAAAGAAGGGCACCTTTAAAAGAAAACCCAGACCCATTAGTGGTTTATAGGATCTAAAAATCTAAGAGATGTAATATCAACCTTACAGGCACGACACACCCACACACACAACGCTGGTGTCACGCGTACAACCAATCAGACATCTCCAGGTGACGGAGTGATTGTCGACCTGAAGGTCCAGGGTTCGATCTCCGGCTAGAACCAAGAGATATTTTTTTTCTTCTTTCTGATCAGTGTGGAAGTTCCTCCTCCATGTCTTCTGTGGTGGCTCCATTACCTTAAGTCTGGGTGAAAGGCAACACAAAAACTGTCCCAATAGTGGTTTATACGAAACAAAAGATAAACATCGTACTTTACAGTGACCTAGTAGTTCATAGGATTAAAGGGAGATAAATATCACATCCTAACAGGGGACGGACATAATATGAATGTATTTAAATACAAAATATACTGTAAAGTTCTCAAAATCGAAAACATTAACGACTGTTTCATTGTTCTGTTTTTTTTTTAAACATCTGGGCCATAACTGCTGACTGTCCCGCCTCCCTCCAGGGTAAACAAAGGAAGAGGCTGGCGAAGCTGAGATGCCATCTGTCCATCCTAAAGGTCAGCGGGGTCAGACCACATGGGGTCACGAAGAGTCTAAACATGTACAAGCGTACACATTTAAAAAAAAGGAGAAAAACTATATTACAAGTGTACAACAGGCCTGATATTTTATTAAGCATGTATAAAGGTATTATTTTATTGTTTTCTAGATTTGTCCGGATCGCAGTTTTTTGTTTAACTAACTGGAGATCCTGGTTTTTATGTTTTCCGGAAGGAAGTCAGTTAGTAAATTATTCTCGTGGCAAGTAGACGTTTTTTGTAATGCTGATAGAGCAGAGTGATATATATGGAGATTTTGTAATCCGACGTAATCGGAATTTTGTCTACAATATAAAGTACAATCATCATAGCGAGTGATAAAGTATATATGTATATTTTTTTGTGTACTATTTGTGAAATAAATATATTTTTTTGAATCAGCCATCATGGAATTGATTTGTTCCTTGAAAGAGAGGACTTCATTGTAGTTGAAGTGAGGTCACCGCTACCAGAACGCCTCCACTCCGCTTTATTATTCATAAAGGGGCATTTGCTAACCATATACTACAAACCAGCAACCACGACAGCGTTGATATATTTATTTTATCTCTATTTCAATAACCGTTTAAGTGATTGATCCCAATATCGGAAAAGTTTTAAATAAACGTGTATTCACTTACGTCAATGAATCGGTTAAGAAAGCAGCTATACCATAATGACGCGAAAACTCGAAGTGTAGTTACACTTACCTGAGTGGTGTTTGGATGGAGCGGGAGGGGGGGGGGAGAGAGAGAGATCGGTGCACCTGAGAAGGGTTTTGGGCGGGGTTGGGGCAAAATGTAAGTCAGATTAGGTTGAGATTCCGAATTGAAGTGTGTGCTGCACAGACAATTAGGTTAATGTCGCTTTGACATTTTGAGCCATTTCTTTACACCCGGACTTATTGTGCTCTGATTGGTTGACCCTGTCTGAATTTCATTACCATGTTTACCAAACGGGTATAAAGTGGAGAAATAGACGAAAATAGTCCTAGAAAGGATACAAACATGGTATCCAGGCAAACACAGACGCACAGTGCCGTTCTTATATCTTTGGAGAGGATTAGGGCAGAAATGTCAAAGATATCTTGGCGCCCTATGAAAAAATCCCTGAGTAGGCTCTAAGGGCACCAGACTGAACAGACATTAATACAGACAGGGGTCCCTTTAGTTGTATGAACTCTAGTCAATTGCCTAGTTAGCCTCTCAATAAGAACAACTCTGAATTTATATATTATACATTATATATATATCAGGGCTAGCTTCACTATCTTTGGAAGCCACAATACAGGATGGGCTATTAGAAAGAGCCACTTCTATTCAATACAAAAAAATAAGCATAAAAAAAAACAAAAAAACAGTTAAATACGAGCAATGCACCTCCGCGGGCAGCACCATGACCACCAGTGTTAAATACCCAAATATACACAAATACACTCACACACAGAAACTAGAAAATAAGATCTACACACGAGTGGACACTGGACAGTGTCGATATTTAAGAAAGACCTGGTCAAAGATTTTTTTAAAGAGATATGTAGGGGGCCTTGGGGGGAAGTATGACAAAATACATGTCGGGGGAGGGGCACTTCAGCATCACATTGTATTCAATTCGTACATAAAGGGTCCCGTTGGAAGTGGGGGGGGGGGGCCGAGACGATCGCGTAGTTTGCCTTTCCAAAAGAATGGATATGTGGGCTTAGACAAACACAGGCAAGGCAGAGACAGCTGTATCGCATAATGACTCCCTTTGTAAAATGTGTGTGGCCGAAATGGGGGAGGGAGGGCGGGTGGGTCACAGCAATAATGCAGCATTGGCTTTTTATTACATTATTATAATTTCAGTTACAATAGAATGAATACATAAATATTGCTTGGAATACTTAATTATTCATGCGGGTTTTCCTTTTTTGTATGATGGGCATCATTTATGAGTTTATCCGTTTATTGCACATGTAGTTTTGGTGTGGAAAAAAAATGCGCAAATATGCCTACATTTCAATATTGTACATAATAACCCACTGCCATGCAAACCAACAAAGAAAAAATACCAAATTACTAGTCATATTTGTTTGCCTGTGTGTATAAGAGTAACACATGTTCTCCCCTGATAATCACGTGATATCGAAGCCAACATGTGTAACATTGCACTGTGTTATTTTATGACACTTAGCTCGTAGTGTGTCAATGCGGTACCCAGGATTTGGGGGGGGGGGGGGGCTGTGCGGAGAGTTTTATATAAGAAAAAATTGGAACACAATGATAAAGAAGTATATTTTATAATAAAATTTGATTTTTAGAATTAATTTTGGAATAGATCATACCCCCCCTCGGTACGGCCTTGTAGTGTGTTGTGACAATGGTGCATGTAACATCTGACAGAGTGAATGTGCACGTGACAGGAGGTCTTATGGTACTCACTGCAAAAGTGTGCAACCCAAACATAACTCAAAGGTCTGTGCCCTCACGGACCTTGTTGGGTAAGCATTATTAGAAAACATTATTAGAAACATTATTCTGTCATGAAATCACTTAGCATTGCGTGAGTGCGGATCAGATTGGCCCGATTGGAAAAGATGTCATGGGCCCAAGATTAGCTGGCGTAGTAGTTGTTCATTAAAAAAAATAAATATGTAAATATAAAGGCCACACTTTTGGCTATTCTACAACAGTGTAATGCACTAACTGTTGACCATAACTAAAATGTTGAATAAATTTTAAAAAAAAAAAATCTAAAGATGGCACGAGATGTATGTATAATAAAACATTAATGATGTAAATGCAATTTATATTTTAAATCTACAACTTATCCTATATCATCAAACGTTTTCACCATTTTATTAATCCAATGTGGTGGTGGGGGGAGGGGGGTGGAATAATTATCTATTATATCTTTAAAACCGCTACGGGGCTGTTTTACTAGTGCCCTTCTTTCATCCCAAACTTAGCCGACTGTGAAATAGACATGGAGGCACCGCGGAAGACGAGGAGGAAAATTTATACATGACCTGAAAAATTCCATTGGTTCTCATCGGAGATCGAACCCGGGACCCTTAGCACCTTACCGCATGACCATCCGTCCCCCACAGACACCAGCTATAACGATGTTCTGTATGATAACTTGAAATATGACGCTCACTAGTTAACGGTGTTTGTTATTAGTGTTACAATTTGCTATTTGTTTTTAAAGAATCTGGAGCACCCTAGTTAGTGCAGGGTGGGCCATTAATTTCTACGCTGTGCATAGTGAAGAAACCACTGCATGTAAGTATCTATATAAATAATAATAGCGGTGTGGTTTTTGCGTTAAATCGAAAGTAAAGAATTAATACAACAGTATTCCAGTTTAAAATCGTCAAACGTAAATAATAGTTATAAAAACAAATCATGAAAAAATCGGATCTGTCCGAAACCAAAAATAACCTAGTCTACTGATTAAACCTAAGGGAATATAACTCTATGCAAAGGTTTTTTGCAGGGCACAGCCAGTTAGAAATAATGATGTTAAGAGACACACAGGAAGACTTTCAATTTTTGCACTACTGGAGTAGGAACAGATCATAAGTGTTTTGAAACTGGCACGGCCACTCTGCGTGTAGAAAATAAATAAAACACAGAACTCGTTTAAGAACTCAAAAATTTAGAACAAGTTCAGAACTAAAAAAATTGTTGAATTCTTTTTTTTTTCTCCTTCCTTAAATTGTATTTTTTAAGTTCTGTATCAGTCCGCGGAATCATTTATAGAAATAAAATTATTATTGTTTAGCCAGAGGGGGGGATGCGTTGATTGCGTAAGGACTTGTGAAATAATTTATCAACAAACTTAATCTACTGCCCTCCTACATCCTGTGAGGCTATTTAAAAAAAAAATGACAATAGGCTTTTTCTGGGAGCGGCCCTAACACGGTGTGTGTGTGTGTGAATTGATCTGTGACTTGACACACATAAACACAGACACACACACACATCGTGTGAAACAACTGAATGAAATGTAAACACACAAGTTATAAATACCAGAACGTGTTTAAACTTCTGACGAATGGGGTGCTTTTGTGTGTGTGTATGTGTTTGGCAGGGGGGGGAGGTTTTATGAGGATGTCGCAATGGCTCAGTGGGGTGTAAACAAAGTCACCTCGAACACTGCTACGTTATTTATTATCAGAAAAAAAAGTGCGAGCCATTGGGGCCATACAAGGCCGTAGCCAGGATTTTGTTTGGGGGGGGGCTGTGCGGCTTGGGGGGGGCTGTGCGGAGAGTTTTATATAAGAAAAATTGTAACACAATGATAAAGAAGTATATTTTATAATAAAATTTGATTTTTAGAATTAATTTGGGGGATGGGGAGGTACAGCACCCTTAGCCACCCCCCCCGGCTACGGCCTTGGGGCCATATATAAAATTTTTTGTATTTAATCGATTTCAATAAACAAAAAAAAATGGCAGCTGCAGTGTGTGGGATAATATTAGATAACTTGTAAAAATGTGCAAAATGCCCCCCCCCCTTTTGTAGTCTGTTTTAATATACTTAGCATGCATGTCAAACTGAAGGCATGGGGGGCCTTTTTCGTCACATTTGCTTTATATTGATAGCTGCACAGCAACTTAATTTATGCCATTTAATAAAAAGAAAATATATCTCAAGGTATCCAGTGTTCGGGCAGCAGGTGCGCTTTACTATAGAGCCGAATGGGACCCGCATATTCAGCGTGTGTGTGTGAGCTACACGTCATTTGTAACAGGATACTACCACGTTAACTTCAACCTAAATTTGTTTTGATGGTACATCATTTATCCAGTTTTTTTTCAAACCTATCTATAGACAATAGTGAAATATGGTTGTTGTTCTTCATAATGGTTGTCCCTTTTTCAAGACTTAAAACAGCAGCAGCCATACCTGATGGATTAGTTCTATAATTTAACACCATTTACACCCTGTTAAATCCTGGAACTATATAATTTAGGAATCCATTATGATTGTCTGTGACGGAAAAAATATGCTTAAGTAAATGGTTTTGTACCTAAAAATATATTAAAAAAAAAATAGTTTAAAGAATGAACTAAGTTGGTAATATCTCGAAACAAACCTATTATCACACATACTTTTTAAATATAATTATTTTTCATTTTTACGTAGCAAAAAAATTATACGATTTTAAATTGTTTTTTTTTATTGTAATTGCCCATTTAATTAAATCAGGGGAGGATACTCGAACATGAAAAAAAAAACATCCGTCGGGGTTGTCTTTGTGTCATATAATGGTCATATTGTTATTAATGAGAAAAAAACGTAACCCTTATTATGATACGCGGAGCCCGTTTCGAAATCTTCACCAAAGGTCTCTGTGTGTGTTGCCTGGTCAAATGCCCCCTAATGAGACTGACATACATGGTAGATTGTTTTTTTTTTAAAGGAAATAACCAGCCCTGTCCATTGTTAAGTCATCAGTACTGTAATAAACAAGGCGGCACGTAGCTCCAAAATTAGGTCATGCGTGACTTTGAAATCTTCATCAACAGTCTATGTATCTTGTCAGTCACTCTGTATAAATGGGTGTAACGTTTTTTCTGTTCACGCTTCAGTGGAGGCGGAAGAAGGTGAGGGTTCATGGTGTGGTCAGTTGGTCACTCGTAGGATTAATGCAGGACAAAGAAAGAGAAAAAAAAGTAATACAAAAAAAAATACATCAGTCACTGTGCAAAAAGTGTATAAACTGTAAACCCCATTCACCGCAATACAATATTGTAGCTTGTTAGAACTGCTCATCAATGCCGACCCTGGTACCAGTAGCGGGGTCGGAGGTAGAGAGGATGACAACGGCCCCCCCCATGCTCGACGATAACCCCGCGACACAAGCAGTGGCGTAGCGACGAGGGGTGGGCATCATGCCCCGGGCGCTACTCACAAATGGGCGCCAAATGGTATATTTTACATATAATATTATATGGTTTTCGAATTGGGGGTGGGAGGGGGCGGTGTGGCTAAAAAGGTATTGTGCCCCGGACGCGAGTTAAGCTCGCTACGCCACTGGATACAAGTGTGTTATTGGTGATATATAACCAACAGCCACAGTTCCAGGCCCCTAGTTTGACACTCGTCCTATAGGCCTCGAGCATTAGACACGTAATCCTTAAAACCGCTGTCTGCTGGTACGGAATATTATATTTGTTGTTTTCGTTCGGTAGCCTCGCTGATAAAGAAGACCTGTCCGGCTAAGCTGTTGCGCCGTAAATTACAAAAACAATACGAAATACGACTTTTTGTCTTCCCGATTGAGGTTTACAAAAAAACAACTTTAGGCGAATTGTCTAAGTACTTTCCTACACCCACTCCACTCTCTCTATCTATCTATCTCGCTTTCTCTCTTTCTGCCTCCCCGAATGAAATACGGTTTCTCAATATTTTAGTATGTAGTCGAAATCAGAGCGTAGAATTTCTCAGAGGTATTTATGGCACGTATCAGGAATCAGGATCCAACTGGTAAGAAGAGTTGCATGCCCTTGCTTGACGACGAAGTTAAACTGAATTTCAACCTTTCCACCCCCCCCCCTACTACCCCCACCACCAAAGCCCGACCCACCGAAATGGTTCTCTTATATTATATCGTCACTGAAGTCTTTTTAGGCCACTCCCCTAAACACACACCGTCTTCATTTATATCCCTCATAGTCTCTCTCTCGTATCTTTTTACCACTCATCGATTCGTTATCTACATTCTGTCACTTCGATTCAATGAAATCGTAAACACATACGCCAGACAACATGTGATTTGGATCAGGACAAAAGCCTGACATCCCCCCACCCACTCCACCTCCACCGTGCCGAACTATTACACAATTCAGTCATTGGGGGCTTTATAACAAAATATCCATAACAAGTTCTGTTTTTTAAAAAAAAAATGAATATAATACAGACCCACTCAAAGTCCGATCTAACACCCATGTACCCATTACATTTACCCCTCCACAGCAAACACAAACACTAGTCTCTACTTCTACAGAGTTGGGGGGGGGGGGAGAGTACTAGCTATCCCAAAGTTTCATGACTATTTACCAACTTTTACTTGGTTTTTTTTTTTGGCCTCGTTTGACCTTTCGAGGTCAGCTTAAAAAAAATTCGCAAAATATCCAGACATGGAAAGGGAGAGGAAGGGTTGGGGAGGGAGATAAATGAAGTATATTGATGACAATATCTGGTTTGAGAAATGCTGGTCTAGAGCTAATAGCAAAACTAAATCAATACATACAATTAAAGTGGGATTATAGCATTGATGTAGTCTCATGAATAACCACAATCAAGAGAAGATTGTACTTGTAATTTAAAATACAACACCACAATTTAGATAACACTGGACACAACATTTTATAAACAAACAAGAAGCCCTAAAAAATAGAAGAGGGATGAGAGTAGGCCGAGGGTGGGGGAGAGGGCCGAGAGTGGGGTGGCCGAGGGAAAGAAGTTTACTAATCAATCACGTCAGCTATTGACAATAGTAATACAAATAAAACATCTTTTTTATATAAGATTAAAAAAAAAATTAAAAGTATTCCAATTAAGGTGTTCTGAAACAGGGAGAAATGCAAATATCAAGAAACTAGAAGATTTCATTTAAAAATTAGAATTTAAAAAGATACAAAAGTACTGAATGGTGAATATAATTTTGGTGTTTTTTTTTGTTTAATCGAAGTTTACATTGATATAATAACATACTGAGTGGTTGTTATGCAATACTTTTGATATTATGTGAACTTCATGTTCTTTCTTGAGTTTCATGGCGCCCTAAAGGAGTAATGTGGATGTAAGCCCAAAGTGCCGCTCTTTTAAGTCTTTGTGGGCCCTTGTCAGAGATTTAGGAGATGTGTAAGGGCCCCCTTGGCAATAGTGCCAAAGGTGACATTTGACCTTTGATCCAGATTTAAAGTATATTAATACTGGAAGGGGCCGAATGGAGCTAGGGGCCCTAGGTAGAGATTTTGGAAATGTTTATAGGCTCATTGCAAAAGTGTCAAAGGGGGCCCTCTTTGATCCAGATTTAATATATATTAATACTGGAAGGGGCCGAATGGAGGTAGGGGCGCTAAGTAGAGACTTTAGAAATGTTTATAGGCCCATGGCAAAAAGTGTCTAAGGGGGCCTTCTTTGCATCAGATATAATAGAAATTAATACTAGGAGGGGGCCCATTGGAAGTGGGGGATTTAGGCATAGACTTCAGAGATGTTTATGGGCCCTAGGCAAGAGTGACGTAAAGGGATTTAATAGAAATTAATACAACAAGGGGCCCATTTCGGAAGCGGGGGACCCTTGTTTTCCTACCCATAAAAACCGGCTCTGACAGCACACCCCACACTCTTCTGGTGGGTCAAGTCTCATAGTTTCATTAAAATGTTCATAATTAATAAGTTCATAATTAATAAGCTCATAATTGTCAGGAAGAAGAATTGTTGGATAATACTCAACTGAACTAGTCATTTATATGACCAAGATATAAATCGATAAAAATCGATACATTTTTTTTGTCACGATATGATTCATAATCACATACCATCCAAATATCGCTATTATACTATAACAGAATTTTTTTTTTCAAGCCAGACGTAATTAAGTGTAGCTCACAGAGTATTAAGTGTCAAACTCAAAATTCTCAAATAAAATTAAATTAAAAAAAAAAAAACCTTGAAAAATAACAATATGACCCAACCCCCTCCCACCCCCACCCCCATACACATATAGCACACGTTCAATGAGTGCTCACTCTCTGTCTTACACCATCATGACCACACAAGCATGGCTCACGCTTCTAAAAATATACACTGACTGTTCGAACACGACCGTATGACAGGATTATTTTTTTTTAAAAGTAAAATGAAAATTTAGCTTACCATCTTCAGCATCCCCTTCTACAATCGACAAATTATTTTTTTCCATTCTTTCTTTTTTTTTTTTCAGATGAGTAAATCCAAAAAAAAAATTATAATAATTTCCGAGGAACTTGTGAAGTTGCCGCGAAATCAAATCTACGTCGTTGTGGCTGTAATTTTTTTTTATATTTTATAACAGCTTTGGCCGCTCGAATCAGCGAGCGATCACTCGGTTTAGTCTTGTCAGGTTTTCATTTTCTGATAATAGTCTTTCAGTTGTTCAGCAGACCTCAAATGTGTACTTATTTTCAACAATTAGTGGTAAAACAAACAATACAAAAAAAAAAATTATTCTCCGGTTTTATTCGGAAGATTTTATGCACTAGCGTACGCTTCAGAGGTATCCCGCGAGAGCGAATGTGTACATGTTGGATGTGTGTGGTGGTGGCGGCGCAGACAGATTCCTACGCCACGAGGTCTATAACATTAAAATAAAAAATTTTGTGTGTTGGCTGGTGGATGAGAGGGTCTCGATTCAGTGCGTGTTGGTGGTGGTGGTGGCGAAAGAAGGGAGGGGTGAGGAGGAAAACCTCGTGGAAAAGGCGACTACACAACAATGCGAAGAGAGCTGACGGCCTTCGTCTCTTCCCCCCCTCCTCCCTTCAAAGCGTCACGTTGAGGGCGGAGCATCCAGTTAATAATAATAATAAAAAACCGCGCGAAAAGTAAACCTATAAAACATGGGGGAGATTTTTTTTATAAGTGCAGTTTGCCCTCAATTTGTGCTCATAGAAATGTATGTTGTTTTCATTTCTTTCCCTTTTTTTTTTAGTTAGTTGATACATGTACTGGCTTTAGTCTGCATTTGCAATGCTGGCCCACTGCTAGCAAGTCTAGGGCACAATACAACATGTGGGCCCTTATCAGTGGCGTAGCGAGGGGGGCGGGGGTACATATGTCCCCGGGCGCCGAGGTTCAGGGGCGCCAAATGGTATATTTTACATATAATATTATATGGTTTTCGAATGGGGGGCGCTAAAAAGGTATTAAAAAGGTATAATGCCAGATTTAATATATATTAATACTGGAAGGGGCTTTTATAGCTGCAGTCTGTTTAATTACAGCAGTAAAAATCATTGCATGACCGTATGAATCAATGTAATAGCAGTTTAGCATGAAATAGCAGTATGTATCAGAGTAAAACAGTATATTGCAGTATATATATCGGAGTCTTTAGGACTTTATATAAATGTATAGGAGTCTGTAGGATAGGGTGATAACAAAAAAAATATTTTTATGAAACCACTTGCAATCGAGGAACTTTTATGTGTAATTTAAGAATATCAATTGCATTTTTGATTTTTTTAAAAAAAGTTCCCCCTCCTCCCCCTTTTTCGGAAGAAAAAAGTGGAAAAATATTTCTTTTTTCAAAAAAAGGACATTATTTTTTTTAGCTTAACTCAAAAGAGTAATAATAATAACTAATCAACTTTTATTAACAAATAAGATACAGATCAGTTAGTAATATGTACAGAATGTACAAGAAATGTTTAAAACATATTTTTTCCTATGAACTTCAGATTCAAAAATTGAAATTTTCTCGATTTTGCATGAAGTTCCTCCATCAGTTTCACAGCACGTTCAGCAATTTGGTTAGATCTGGGAATGTCAATTAATGACTTTTCGACTGACCAATGGGTCTTTAAACACTTAATTGCCTTCTTGCATTTTATCCTGATGAGTGAGGTAAACAGTTCATTGAAGGACGCTTCATTATAGTGTTGAGAATGGAACCAAGCATTTGCCCATTCGTAGCAGATGAAGTTGCAGGCAGGAGTGAGGATGTTGCGCCACTCTGGTATCAGAAAAAATGATATAACAGTATATATCGCACGTGAGTTCCATCTTGCCTGGTGTAAATTTGGTAGTTTCCTCCAGTTGATGCGAGGCCAACGTGAAGTTGTTTTGTAATGACGATATGCCTGACATAATTCATATAAGAACTTGAAATCATCTCGCCATCCAGGGTTCTCGTCTGTGCTAACATCATCTGTCGCAACGAGGCGGTAATCAGCCTGAAGAGTGACATAGTTTTGTGTTAATTGGTCAATGAAGGAATAGTTGAGTTTTGGTTTGCTCGTTGGCTCTTGGATAAAAAAATTCATGACATGTTTCAAAAGGAGGTCGAGTACATGGTGCTGACACCCAATATATTGTGGCTTCTGAAAGCCCTTGCTCAAGACATCATCCTGTATGAGCTTTACAATCCCATGCAAACGACCAGTATTTACTGCGGTCGTGTCGCATATTATCATGCCAATATTTTTCCAAGCATCATATTCATCAAGTAGCTGATGTAGTTCCTTGTGAATGGCCGCGGCAGAACCACTCTCACATTTAATAATACCAAGTTTGATTTCGGTTGTCATATTTTTCAGCAGAACTACTTGATACTCTTCCCCTTGAACTCTTTTACCATCAAACTGGAGACAATAGAGTTCTTTGCTTTGAAGTTTTGAACAATTTTGGTTTTCATTTTACGTCCTACAGAGATTACTCGTTTCCAGAAACCCGCCTGACTTGGAACTGGCACATCGTGACCCTGTTCAGCAATGGTTGCAAGAACATCATATGCTTTATGTGTAGAAATGTTGTTTTGCAGTACTAGCAAACCCGCTGTTGTAGTGCTTGCTCTTTGGTATTTCGGTTTGCATTCAGGAGAAGATGACGTGGAAGAATAGGTTGGCAAGTCGGGTGAAGAAGCAGAGGTTTCAGAATCCGAAGATTCTGAGACAGTTGTATGTGTTTGTATAGGTTGCGATTGAGAAGAGCTGGCTTGTGATTGGGTTTTTGATAGTCGGATTCGTTTTCTTGGGTGGATTGATTCCAAAGGGGCTTGTTTGACCATTGAATAACCAATCTTTCCTCCACTCTTAACTTGCCTCTGGTAGAGTTCTTTATCCTCCGTGCTTTTCCATTCTCCATTAACGTTGGTGACATCAAATAACTGAGAAAGTGTTGTAGTAAATTTATCAGACGGATTCTTTTTGTTTTTGTCATATAAATCAATCAGGCAATTGAGTTTCTTTCTGATGAGTGCGCTGGATAATAGTGGAAAGTCTAGAATTTCCCTCCAAAGCAATTCTATATCCGTAATCATAATTTTGATTCGATCCAGTCGCCGTTTCTGGCTATTGAACAGAAAAGTGAAGTTTCCAAGAATTTGACGGTTTGTAGGCATCCGTGTGAGATTGTTTAGCCTATCTGTCTATCTGTCTAACAATATGTCTTTCTATCTATCCATGTCTATCTACTTTCACTATCCTGACAGTAAGACTTGCAATCTTGCACTGAAAACGAGATAGTTTATCCAAAATATTCAAAAATATTCCACAATGTTCTAAAATATTCCAGAATATATATTATATATTTGCACCTGAAACAGAAAATAAAAGAAGTTATAACAAGCTGGGGCGAGTTCAAACTGCGCGATATGTGAACGAAAAATTAAAAATAGGGGGAACTTTTTTCAATTTAAAAAAAAATTACTGTTGCTACTGTCATCTACATATAATTGTTCCTCGAATGTGAGGGGTTTCAGTTTCGTTACGAAAAATAATGAAAATAGTTATCACCCTACTGTAGGACTATTTATTAGTGTATAGAGAAGTATACAGCAGTGTACAGTAATACATAGCAGTGTTTAGTAGTTTCTAGCGGTATATAGCAGTCTATAGCGGTATTTAACACAGTGCCGAATCTAGGGATTTTGGGGCCCGGGTGGGTGGGGGGGGGTGGCTTGGCCTCTTGGAAGCCCTTGCATTTTGACATTCGACACCATGACATGAGATAATGTACTTAATATTTAATGTAAAATACATTTTTTGAACCCCCCCCCCCGCTCAAGCTGGGGGCCCGGGGGACTTTCAAATTTGGACCCCCCACCCTAGGTACGAGTCTTATTTAACAGTTTATATAAGAGTAAAGCAGTCTATTGCAGTGCATATCGGTATTTAACAGTGTATAGCAGAGCTGCGATGTATATATGGCAGTCTAAGGTTAGGCCTATAACTCTACATATCAGTGTATATGTGGTCATGTGTCTATGTTGTCATATGTAGCACGGCATATCTGTAAAAAAAAAAAAGCATATTCATCTGCTGTCTTCTCAACACGAGTCGATTTTTCTTGGTTCACTATAGTAAACAATTAAAATTAGTATTGAACATAGTTTACCAAAGTTTGTTTAATTTCTGCAATATGATACTGTCTATCAAAATATGAATCAATTTATATATAAATATAAATATATTTATTAGCTGGCGCCGCTGAAAAACTGGGAACTCTCTATCCACTGTACGGAAACTATCACCCTCCCACCCCCCATCCCCCTGCGCCCATCTATCTATCTATCTATCTATCTATCTATCTATCTATCTATCTATCTATCTATCTATCTATCTATCTATCTATCTATCTATCTATCTATCTATCTATCTATCTATCTATCTATCTATCTATCTATCTATCTATCTATCTATCTATCTATCTATCTATCTATCTATCTATCTATCTATCTATCTATCTATCTATCTATCTATTTAAACGTTTCTCTGTGTATATAGTTGTTACAAAAAGATTTACTCTGACATTTCAAACCATACTTGATTTATCGTTTGTTTTGTTCCTCCTGAAATAGAGAGAGAGAGAGAGAGAGAGAGAGGGGGGGGGGAGGGAGAGAGAGGGAGAGAGGGATAAAGAGAGAGGGGGAGAGAGATAAAGAGAGAGAGGGAGAGATAAAGAGAGTGAGAGAGATGGAGAGATAAAGAGAGAGAAAGGGAGGGAGAGTTAAACAGAGAGAGATATAAAGAGAGAGAGAGAGAGGGAGGGAGACATAAAGAGAGAATGAGAGGGAGAGAAATAAAGAGAAAGGAAGAGATAAAGAGAGAGAGAGAATGAGAGGGAGAGAAATAAAGAGAAAGGAAGAGATAGAGAGAGAGAGAGAGAGAGAGAGAGAGAGAGATAGAGAGAGAGAGAGAGAGAGAGAGAGAGAGAGAGAGAGAGAGAGAGAGAGAGAGAGAGAGAGAGAGAGAGAAATAATACACGCGTGCCAGAAGTATGTGCGAGTGTGACTGGAGACGTCCTAGGTCGCGAGTACAATCATATAAACTTGAAGTGGACTGTGATCTGTTGTAGACCAGGCCGGTCTCAGTGGCATTGACCAACAGCGCGTGTCGTCCTTCTCCTAGCCAACATTCACAGACACGGGCAGTGGCCTTCACGCCTCAGTCAGGCAGTGGTCCTCACGCCTCAGTCAGGCAGTGGTACTCACGCCTCAGTCAAGCAGTGGTACTCACGCCTCAGTCAGGCACTGGTACTCACGCCTCAGTCAGGCAGTGGTACTCACGCCTCAATCAGGCAGTGGTACTCACGCCTCAGTCAGGCAGTGGTACTCACGCCTCAGGCAGGCAGTGGTACTCACGCCTCAGTCAGGCACACATGCAGTGGTCCTAACTATTCTTTATCAATACCGTTTAACGTAAGTTTAAACAAAAGAAAAAAGGAGGAAAAAAGGGCGGCACATTGCCTTATCGGGTACTCCCCACAACTAAATCAACGTTACACAACCTCTTTAACCATGACGGCCGCATTGAAGTTGTATTCATCTTAGGAAGGTCGATCACATCCGCCGTACACATACCCAGACAGATACACGCACGCACTTACCAAAGCAGCATGACATTAGCTTGTATTGACCATAAAGCAACGAAGGATAAATAAAAGCCTTCGGTCACGCTGACTTGTCCAGCCACTCGGACACACAAACATCTAAACCGAAACATTTCACATTCTTTGGGGGTTTGAACTCTCTCTACTTTGGCATCAAAAAGAAGAGATCCGAAGAGAAATTCAAACCGCAAAGTTTGTTCATGTTCACACCATTCCAATATGTATATGTATTTGAAATGATGTACGCAGACAGACCAGATAGACTGAAAGACAGACCAAACATATAGGGAGACTAATAGATAGAGAGACAGGTAGCCAGATAAATATAAAGATAGATATATAGATAGATAGATAGATATAGATACATACACATACAATAATTATGTTAAACATACATACATACATACATACATACAATACATACATAAATACATGCATACATACATACATACACATACATACATACATACATACAATACATACACATTCATACATACATACATACATACATACATACATACATACATACATACATACATACATACATACATACATACATACATACATACATACATACATACATACATACCAGCTCCGTAGCGTGAATATTCTACAGCAGGGGCCAGGCATTCTACAGCAGGGGCCAGGCAAAACGCAGGGGGGGGCGACCCCTGCCCACCCCCCCCCGCACGCTACGGTCCAGATACATAATACATACATGCATAAATAAACAACGACTATTGAAAGTAAACAATTTTTTCCTACTCGCTATACAAGAAGTAAAACTTCTAGCGAAGTTTTTCTTTTTTTTTTTTTTTAATTTTTGAATTATTTAAAAAAAATATTATTTGCAGTTTCCGTCCTTTTTCTACTTTAGTTTAATTCTTCCATGAACTGACATGCAAAAATCCTACATTTTTAATAGACAAAAAAACCAACCAATCAAACACACGCTCTTACAACATGACTATGTTTATTATTAGAAAAAAAATATGTCAAAAGGTCGCCACAAGTTAAGGTCATGAAAGTCAAAGATTTGACGAGCCACCTGAAAATTTTTTTTTAGACAGCAAGGGGGGGGGGCCCGTATTACTACCAACTGCCAAGTCAATTTATGGTAGATAATGGAAAGCGACGGGAGCTTAAACGCTTGTGACCTTGAAAAGGGTTGACTCCCTATAGCTGGGGGCGGGGGGGGTCTGGTCTGTCACTTTCAGTGGCATAGTGAGGCAAAGGCGGGCATCATACCTCGGGCGCTTCTCACAAAGGGGCGTCAAAGGGTATATTTTACATATAATATTATATGGTTTTCGAACGGGGGGGTGGGGCGCTAAAAATGTATTGAGCCCCGGGCGCGAGTTAAGCTCGCTACGCCACTGGTCACTTTATACATTTAACATTTACCGTGAGCAGATTAAATTACTGATATTCTGGCTGGATAGCGAAGTCCATTGTGATCTCGACTCGCATGTAAAAGGGTACAGGGTTCAAAGCCAAAAGTATTCGCCGCTGACTTGGAGAGGAGATGGGCGCCGCAAATTCTATAAACCCCACAGAGATGACGTTTGATAGCTCGCCTGTCGATTCGTCCATTTGTTCCCCCCAACGGCCACGTCGGTAAAGGGATTTAAAAAAAAAAACAAGGTCAGTCAATACATATGATTTCAACAAATTTAAATTGACTAAATATGTAGACATACCACTCAGGCCCGTAGCGTGAAGGGGGGCAGGGGGCCCCTGCTGTAGAATTTTCACGCTACGGGGCTGCTACCACTATATATATATATATATATATATATATATATATATATATATAATATATATATACATCAAAGCCGTAGCTAGCAATTGTGGCGCCCTGTGAGAGTTACATTTTATAGCACCCTCGTCCCAATGTGAAAAGTGCGAAAACCACAACACCTGAATAGTAGCGAAATCATATTTTGAGCTCCGTTATTAAGTGTTTTGTCTGGCTTGAAATTTCTCTGCAGTTGTAAAAAAAAAAGAAAGGGCGCTTATCAGAAACAAGGAGTGATACAAGTTAAGTTAAAAATTTGGCAATAAAAAGATAATGAAACAAACATAACACCGATTACGGTATGGTGAGGAAGAGAGAGAGAGAGAGAGAGAGAGAGAGAGAGAGAGAGAGAGAGAGAGAATCGATTTGATTGGCTGCACGTGTGGGAGTGTTTGTAGTTACCATTAGGAGATTACGTTCTCTTGTAGCGCCTACCCACAGAATTTCATTGACAGATGATGGAGATCCGGGTTTTCCCGGTATCTAGGAATGAGAGTGCATCATCATCCACGCAGCAATGTTTACATGCACCCCAAGGCAAGGGCAAATCACTCTGTATTCTGCAATTCTCTCCCCCCCCCCCCCCACATTTCTTTATGAAAATACTGTAAATTTATAACGTTAAAAATGTCTGGGTTACAAACACCTCAAGTCACGAACTATTCAAGTTGTTTATAACAATATTTGGAAAAATAAATTTCGGGTAACAAATAGTGCCTTGGGTGACGAACGAAGGCGAAAGAGAGATAGAGAGAGAGGGAGCAAAGTTTGACGTTGGCGACAAACGATCGCGTACACTACAATATAAATCAAGGTCATGCAGTACAGCTAGAGACAGTACAGGGGGAAGGGGGGGAAGCAGTCGTCCGATGATGACGAACCAGTGAATGTTTCAACTGCCAGAATTAAAGAAATTAGTTATAAGTTAAATACTTTATTCTGAGCTATCACCCAAAACAAGCGTATTACTTAAAAGGAAGTAACCCTGATGAATGATGACGCAATGGTCAAATTTCCCTTGATGGTTTCTTGCTTCTGAAAGATTCACAGTCGGATGCCAAGAAACAGAGACAATCAACTCCTGAAACTCAAAATTCATAGAGACAACCTTCCATGCAGTGGCGTAGCGAGCTATAAACTCGCGCCCGGGGCACAATACCTTTTTAGCGCCCCCCTCCCCCATTCGAAAACCATATAATATTATATGTTTTGCGGAACATTTGGCGCCCCTTTGTGAGTTGCGCCCGGGGCATGATGCTCCCTTTGCCCCCCGCCCCCCTCAATACGCCACTGTTTCCATGATCGAATTCTTGGTAAGAAAGATAAACTAATCTGTTTTTGTTTGTTTTACATTTGATTTATTTATTGTTGTTATTTATATTTGTTGTAAAGGTACTTTGTGTTTGGTCAGGTCAACAACCAGAAATTAATTTAAAAACAAAAAAAAAAAGATTATTTCATCTCGAAACAGATTGTGTTTTTTTTGTTTTCATTCATTTCAATGTTCGGGTTATGAACTAAGTTCTCAACCTTAGGTACCACGGTAAAAGTCTTCATTAACGAACAGAGGATTGTTTATGTCAAAAAGTGGCAGATTTGTAAATATAAATCCGTTTTGACATGGCGACACAGACAACAAAAAAAAAGTAACCTCTCCAAGAGGGAGGTGCCAATCTGTAATCGTCCATGATTGTTTTGGTCTAAGTATGACGTGATGTTTGACATTCTGTTGGGCACGGAGTCTATTTTTACATAATCTTGACACGAAACATGCATACTAAGTGCACTGCACACACACACATACACACTCTCTCTCTCACTAGAAAACGAGTGCAGTGTTTATATAAATAATACATATATATATATATATATATATATATATATATATATATATATATATATGTAAATATATATACATAGAAACATCCACATACCTCTATGAATGTTCCTGATAGAGATAGGAATGAATAAATAAATAGACTAATACATAGGTTTGGTCAGGGCATTTCTTATAGATAGGAAACAGGGCTTCCACTCAGGGCCGAACCTTGGGATTTGGGGGCCCCGGGGGTTTGGCCTCTTTGGGGGTCCCTGCATTTTGACATTCGACACCACGACATGAGATAATGTAAAAAAAAATTCGGGAGCCCTCCTCAAGCTGGGGCCGGGGGTACTTTTGAATTTGGACCCCCCTCGCCACCCTAGATACGCCTCTGCTTCCGCTGCTAAAAGGACTCCTGGTGGGACTTTTGTGACAATAACTACGAAGGGTTAAAGTAACACATGCGTGAATAGAGTATCTTAACAGTTAGAGTTATTAGAAGGGACCTTAGTTTTAAAAGATTTTACTGTGCCCAAAATGTATCTTTGCCTGGGGTCCCCAAATGTTCCTATGTGAAGGGTCCCAAATGCTCTCTTGTGAAGGGCCCCCAAATGTTAATTTGTCTAGGGCCCCCAAATATTCATTCACCTAGGGCCTCCAAAATGTATCATGGGTTGAGTGACTGATTTATAGAAATACAGATTAATAGCAAAATAAAGCAATACACAACTGAAATCAATTTTAAAGACTAAATACGTATTCAAATTTTGGACTGATAAGAAGTAAAGACACAAGAGAATTCAGAACAAAAGATGCTACATAATGAAACCATACTCCTGAGATAGAAGTTTGTAATTTTTTCGTACCTGAAATAGGCTACCATATATATGACGACATATTGTTTGATCAAATCAGTGCAGATCATTGGACTTTGGAGGTCCTAGACAGAGACTTTAGAGGTGTTTAGGGGGCCTAGGCAAAAGTGCCTTAGGGTACCTTCTTTGCACAAGATTAAATATAATTTAATACTGGAAGTGGCCCATTTGGAAGTGGGGGCCTTAAGCTGTTGCCTGGTAGTCAATTGTATGCAAAAGGCCTTTGGATCAAATATTCAACGTTAGGTAAAATACTATAGAAATGACCTGAACAATTATATTGTTCCATAGATATATAACATATGACTGTACCATGATAGTGATTTATTATAATATGACAATAGTGGTTTATGACAATAGTGGTTAATGATAATAGTGGTTTATGACAATTGTGCTTTATGATAATGGTGGTTTATGACAATTGTGCTTTATGATAATGGTGGTTTATGAGAACAATACACCACTTACTATTGAACTACGAAGAATAGCCCACAGATTAGTGTGTGGAAGAGCCTTTAAATGACATATTATTAATTTGGCTTCTCCTGTCACGACATTTCAACACATCTCGTTTAGCGCTGACTAATGTTGATAGACGTCTTGGTAAATTGGGTTTTGCTCTAGTGACTAGTCGTATGTTCTGGTTACACTGTAGTTGTTAACAAAGATAGAGAGATAGAGATAGTGAGAGTGAAAGAGAGAGAGAGAGAGAGAGAGAGATTGAATAATGAATGTAAGATATACTTTAGTAAAACAGTGAGGCTGTGTTTGAGAAATGACTGAAATCATGGGCGCAACCAGTATGTTGAAGTTGGTAGGGTCCAAAATATTAGGTAAGATGAAAATTGGTATGTCTGCCCCCAAATTTTGGTAGGGTCGAATACCAGTGGCTTTATTTTTGGTAGGGTCCGGACCAGGCCCGTAGCGTGCCGGGGGGGCATGGGGCCGGGCCCCCCCTGCGCTTTGTCTGGCCCCCTCTGCTAATTTGTTCTACTTAGTAAAGTGTATTACCTGCCCCCTCCCCTCTGCTATTGCCTGGCCCCTGCTGTAGAATGCCTGGCCCCTGCTGTAGAATTTTCACGCTACGGGGCTGGTCCGGACCCGCACGACCCGTACATCTGTTGCGCCCATGACTGAAATGGTACTCCTTCCTACACTGAATTATTGCCAGCACTAAAAAAAAAAAACAATCCTTAAAAGTGTGAAGGCTTTAATGGGAGACAATCACGTTTTTAACAGTGATCATCTCTAAAGTGTGGGAGCTACTTCCCTTTATTATGGTGAACAAAAAGAAATTATTTGTATGACGTTGATAAATATTTTAAAGTGGAAAGAAATATAAACGTATTTTTATTTTAAAATGTTTCAGCAATAATCAATTTACCCTGATAGAGCAAGTGGGCCATTTAAACTAATGGAGAAATACAATACGTGCACGTATATATTTTGGCGGGTGGCGATTAGTGGGTTCCTTGCCACAGCTACAGTAGCGTTGTGGGGAGGGGGGGTTGGGGTTGTGGTGATGGAAGGGAGGGTCACGAGATAGCTTACTGTTCCCGACTGGGTAAGTTATTGTTTTAGGAGTACTCTCTCCCCCGCCCCTTCTCCACACACACACACACACGCAAACACACACACAGACACATTTTGTTGCAAGCGAAGTCGCTCAAATTCCACTTCTGTCCATCCTTAGCTAAAAAAGCTGTTCCGTGACCGCCCCCCCCTCTCCACACCACAACAATCTCCCCCCCCCCCCATCCCGAATAGCTATCTCGTGGCCGCCCAAATGTATACATTCCCAGTGAGTTCCACTTTAATACTCAGCATGTGACATTGCTTTCTACCTTTCGACATTAATTATTCTCCCCCTCCGCGCCCCCCCTCCCTCCCCCGGGAACATCACCACGTACGCAGATCCAGGGTGGAACTCGTACATTTAGGAAATGAATAAGCCACCCATCGACCGTTTGCCTTGGATACATATTTAAAACAACAACAACAACAACTGGGGTCCCTTACAAAAAAAATATTTTGCCCCGGGGGGGGGGGGGGAGTCTTTTCTAAGATAAGAATAGTACCAATAGTCGTTGGTCTATAAAGTCCCTGGGCCCTCATCCGCCGTATGCCGCTCGCCCCCCCCCCCCATAACGTCACCACTGTAGCAGTATCAGGAAACCTGCTAAACACTTTCCCCAGACAGTTTTTCTTTTGTATTTGTTGCGTCCATTTCCCCCCTGTTCTATAATTCTATGGATGTCTTTTGAGGTGTAAAAAAAAACAAACAACTGTCAATCAAATATTACCGACAGCAGTCACTTATCATTATTACCAATGGGACCCCGGAGATGTCTTGCATATAAATACTGCTGTGACTGTAATGACTGGTTACATTGATATTACTTTGATATTACATCGGCATCACACAGACATAACATTGGCATCTCATTGAAATTACGTAGACATCATTCAGACATCGCATGGACATTAAATATATTTTTTATGTCGGCATGACACAGACATTTGATTTACATTACACAGACATTACATTGACATCACATTGACATTTATAGACATAACATTGACATTTATAGACATAACATTGACATTTATAGACATATCATCGGCATTTCGATGGCATTACACAAATATTACAATGACATCATCCCATTGATATCCCGTTGACATTACACGGACACTACACATACGCTACAATGAGATCCCTTTAGCACCACACAGACATTACATTGACATCCTATTGGCATCACACAGAAATCACCCAGACATAACATTTAACATAACCATACACATCTATTGATGTTTATTAAAAGCACGTTTTATTATAATTTTTGAAATAGCATAACCCTAATGAAGGGAGTTGTATTTATTTACAGTATTTATATACATTATGTATAAACAGTATTTATATACATTATGTATATACAGTATTTATATACAGTATTTATGTACATTATTTATGTACAGTATTTATAAACAATATTTATATACATTATGTATATACAGTATTTATATACAGTTTTTATGTACAGTATTTATGTACAGTTTTTATGTACAGTATTTATGTTCAGTATTTATATACAGTATTTATTTATATACAGTAGGCCTATTTATTTATATACAATATTTAAATACAGTATTTATTTATATACAGTATTTATATACAATATTTATTTACAGTATTTATATACATTATTTATGTACAGTATTTATATACAGTATTTATATACAGACAGTATTTATGTTTAAATAGCAGACTATGTTAGAGAATTATCTAAAAAGATAATTGGACTTTTTTTTTATAAATTCATTTTATCTGAGATTGTTTCAGTAATTCCAATGCTATAGGTCAGATTTGGGCAAACCATGGCCCGCCATGTTGCTTGATCCGACTCGCGTTCTGCTCCACCTTGCTTTTTCTTATCGGTGATGTTCAAATTTAATTTCAATAATAACACACTAAAACTTCACCCATCTGTTCTTGGTTCGATTCTTCTGCGGTTCAAAACAATTTGCCTACACCTGGTAATGATATGATATAAGTCTTTGTATTATTAAATTTCTTTAGGGAAATTTACCATTTGAGTAACATGAACAAATATGGAAAGGAAGGGGGTAGTGGGGGACTACGCAAAAAAAAAAAAGGGAATATGATATGTTTGTTTATAGAAGTCTTTTGGCAGATCACATGATAGTCACGTGTCAGGGGTTAATTGCTACACTAATGACCGGGAATGGTTACTGGGTACTTTTTTCCCCCACAAATTCTCAACCCATTCGCTCGAGCTCTACATATCAAGGATAACACATTGTGAGAGTACTTATATCATTGAATAGAGGGCGCAGAGCCGTACATGTAGATGGAGTTTACTTTTTGTAGTTGTGTCTTTTTATGGGGGGGGGGGGCGTATTGTTGTGGCCTTTGGGAGGGGGGTATCATCTCGTAATTTCCAAAGTCCACGCAGCTTAAAGTGGGTCACCCAAAAATGAGGTCGGGAGGGGAAACAATGTGTTGTGTCAGCCATTGTCTTTCCAATATTCCTCGGGGCTTGAGAAACGGACGGACTCTGACCTTCACCCTGACGCCCCCACCACCTATTGACTCTTTTGATCTGTTGCATCGGAATAATTGCTTTCATTGATGGTGAATCATGTGAAGCCATTTCGGTACACATTTTCATACACATTCTTTTTTTTTTTCGACATTTTGGTGCACATTTTATTGCAAATTTTGGTGCACATTTGGGTGAACATTTTGGTGTACATTTTGATGGATATCTTTTTTTTTTTACAAAATTTTTCAAATAAAAGCGATTATAGGAAATAGCAGAAAATTATTGGAAATGAATGTTTCCAAGTTATTTAAGAGAAAAAATAACCAACATTGGTAATATGAACTTGATATTTTATGTGATGGTGTCACTGTTTAAGTGATGTTGTCACTCTCTAGGTGATAGTGTCACTCTTTGAGAGTGATCAGTCTGTATCACTATTTAGGTGATGGTGCTCACTCTTTGATGGTGATGGTGCCCACTGTTTGCAGGTCATTGGTGCCACTGTTTAGGTGATGGTGCACCCTGTTTAGGTGATTGGTTGCCACTGTTTAGGTGATGGTGCCGCTGTTTAGGTGATGGTGCCACTGTTTAGGTGATGGTGTCACTGTTTAGTTGATGGTGCCACTGTTTATGTGATGGTGCACTGTTTATGTGATGTTGTCACTGTTTAGGTGATGGTGCCACTGTTTAGGTGATGGTGCCGCTGTTTAGGTGATGGTGCCACTGTTTAGGTGATAGTGTCACTGTTTAGTTGATGGTGCCACTGTTTAGTTTATGGTGTCACTGTTTAGGTGATACAGGTGCCACTATTTAGGTGATGGTGCCACTGTTTAGCTGATGGTGCCACTGTTTAGTTGATGGTGTCACTGTTTAGGTGATGTTGGCACTGTTTAGGTGATGGTGCCACTGTTTAGGTGATGTTGTCACTGTTTAGGTGATGGTGGCAACCTCTTTAGGTGATGCTGTCACTCTTTAGGTGATGGTGTCACTGTTTAATTGATTAATTGCCACTATTTATGTGATGGTGTCACTGTTTAGTTGATGGTGCCACTGTTTATGTGATGGTGCACTGTTTAAGTGATGTTATCACTGTTTGCGGTGATACTGGTGCCACTTTTTTGCAATATGGTGCTACTGTTTAGTTGATGGTGTCACTGTTTAGGTGATGGTGGCACTCTTTAGGTGATGCTGTCACTCTTTAGGTGATGGTGTCACTGTTTAGGTGATGGTGCCACTGTTTATGTGATGGTGTCACTGTTTAGTTGATGGTGCCACTGTCATGTGATGGTGCACTGTTTATGATGTTGTCACTGTTTAGGTGATGGTGCCACTTTTTAGCTTATGGTGCCACTGTTTAGTTGATGGTGTCACTGTTTAGATGATGGTGCCACTGTTTAGGTGATGGTGCCGCTGTTTAGGTGATGGTGCCACTGTTTAGGTGATGGTGTCACTGTTTAGTTGATGGTGCCACTGTTTATGTGATGGTGCACTGTTTATGTGATGTTGTCACTGTTTAGGTGATGGTGTCACTGTTTAGGTGATTTTGTCACTGTTTAGGTGATGGTGCCACTGTTTAGGTGATGGTGTCACTGTTTAGGTGATGGTGCCACTGCTTAGGTGATGGTGCCACTGTTTAGCTGATGGTGCCACTGTTTAGTTGATGGTGTCACTGTTTAGGTGATGGTGCCACTGTTTAGGTGATGGTGCCACTGTTTAGGTGATGGTGCCACTGTTTAGGTGATGGTGGCACTCTTTAGGTGATGCTGTCACTCTTTAGGTGATGGTGTCACTGTTTAGGTGTTGGTGCCACTGTTTAGGTGATGGTGTCACTGTTTAGTTGATGGTGCCACTGTTTATGTGATGGTGCACTGTTTATGTGATGTTATCACTGTTTAGGTGATGGTGCCACTGTTTAGCTTATGGTGCCACAGTTTAGTTGATGGTGTCACTGTTTAGGTGATGGTGCCGCTGTTTAGGTGATGGTGCCACTGTTTAGGTGATGGTGTCACTGTTTAGTTGATGGTGCCACTGTTTAGGTGATGGTGTCACTGTTTAGGTGATGGTGCCACTGCTTAGGTGATGGTGCCACTGTTTAGGTGATGGTGGCACTGTTTAGTTGATGGTGCCACTGTTTATGTGATGATGCTCTGTTTATGTGATGTTGTCACTGTTTAGGTGATGGTGCCACTGTTTAGGTGATGGTGCCGCTGTTTAGGTGATGGTGCCACTGTTTAGGTGATGGTGTCACTGTTTAGTTGATGGTGCCACTGTTTAGTTGATGGTGTCACTGTTTAGGTGATGGTGCCACTGCTTAGGTGATGGTGCCACTGTTTAGCTGATGGTGCCACTGTTTAGGTGATGGTGCCACTGTTTAGGTGATGTTGGCATTGTTTAGGTGATGGTGGCACTCTTTAGGTGATGCTGTCACTCTTTAGGTGATGGTGTCACTGTTTAGGTGATGGTGCCACTGTTTAGGTGATGGTGTCACTGTTTAGTTGATGGTGCCACTGTTTATGTGATGGTGCACTGTTTATGTGATGTTGTCACTGTTTAGGTGATGGTGCCACTTTTTAGCTTATGGTGCCACTGTTTAGTTGATGGTGTCACTGTTTAGAAGATGGTGCCACTGTTTAGGTGATGGTGCCGCTGTTTAGGTGATGGTGCCACTGTTTAGGTGATGGTGTCACTGTTTAGTTGATGGTGCCACTGTTTATGTGATGGTGCACTGTTTATGTGATGTTGTCACTGTTTAGGTGATGGTGTCACTGTTTAGGTGATTTTGTCACTGTTTAGGTGATGGTGCCACTGTTTAGGTGATGGTGTCACTGTTTAGTTGATGGTGCCACTGCTTAGGTGATGGTGTCACTGTTTAGGTGATGGTGCCACTGCTTAGGTGATGGTGCCACTGTTTAGTTGATGGTGTCATTGTTTAGGTGATGGTGCCACTGTTTAGGTGATGGTGCCACTGTTTAGGTGATGGTGCCACTGTTTATGTGATGGTGCACTGTTTATGTGATGTTATCACTGTTTAGGTGATGGTGTCACTGTTTAGGTGATGGTGCCACTGTTTAGGTAATGGTGTCACTGTTTAGTTGATGGTGCCACTGTTTATGTGATGGTGCACTGTTTATGTGATGTTATCACTGTTTAGGTGATGGTGCCACTGTTTAGCTTATGGTGCCACAGTTTAGTTGATGGTGTCACTGTTTAGGTGATGGTGCCACTGTTTAGGTGATGGTGCCGCTGTTTAGGTGATGTTGGCACTGTTTAGGTGATGGTGCCACTGTTTAGGTGATGTTGTCACTGTTTAGGTGATGGTGGCACTCTTTAGGTGATGCTGTCACTCTTTAGGTGATGGTGTCACTGTTTAGGTGATGGTGCCACTGTTTATGTGATGGTGTCACTGTTTAGTTGATGGTGCCACTGTTTATGTGATGGTGCACTGTTCATGTGATGTTGTCACTGTTTAGGTGATGGTGCCACTTTTTAGCTTATGGTGCCACTGTTTAGTTGATGGTGTCACTGTTTAGGTGATGGTGCCACTGTTTAGGTGATGGTGCCGCTGTTTAGGTGATGGTGCCACTGTTTAGGTGATGGTGTCACTGTTTAGTTAATGGTGCCACTGTTTATGTGATGGTGCACTGTTTATGTGATGTTGTCACTGTTTAGGTGATGGTGTCACTGTTTAGGTGATTTTGTCACTGTTTAGGTGATGGTGCCACTGTTTAGGTGATGGTGTCACTGTTTAGGTGATGGTGCCACTGCTTAGGTGATGGTGCCACTGTTTAGCTGATGGTGCCACTGTTTAGTTGATGGTGTCACAGTTTAGGTGATGGTGCCACTGTTTAGGTGATGGTGCCACTGTTTAGGTGATGGTGCCACTGTTTAGGTGATGGTGGCACTCTTTAGGTGATGCTGTCACTCTTTAGGTGATGGTGTCACTGTTTAGGTGATGGTGCCACTGTTTAGGTGATGGTGTCACTGTTTAGTTGATGGTGCCACTGTTTATGTGATGGTGCACTGTTTATGTGATGTTATCACTGTTTAGGTGATGGTGCCACTGTTTAGCTTATGGTGCCACAGTTTAGTTGATGGTGTCACTGTTTAGGTGATGGGGCCGCTGTTTAGGTGATGGTGCCGCTGTTTAGGTGATGGTGCCACTGTTTAGGTGATGGTGTCACTGTTTAGTTGATGGTGCCACTGTTTAGGTGATGGTGTCACTGTTTAGGTGATGGTGCCACTGCTTAGGTGATGGTGCCACTGTTTAGCTGATGGTGCCAGTGTTTAGTTGATGGTGTCACTGTTTAGGTGATGTGGCCACTGTTTAGGTTATGGTGCCACTGTTTAGGTGATGTTGTCACTGTTTAGGTGATGGTGGCACTGTTTAGTTGATGGTGCCACTGTTTATGTGATGGTGCACTGTTTATGTGATGTTGTCACTGTTTAGGTGATGGTGCCACTGTTTAGGTGATGGTGCCGCTGTTTAGGTGATGGTGCCACTGTTTAGGTGGTGGTGTCACTGTTTAGTTGATGGTGCCACTGTTTAGTTGATGGTGTCACTGTTTAGGTGATGGTGCCACTGCTTAGGTGATGGTGCCACTGTTTAGCTGATGGTGCCACTGTTTAGGTGATTTTGGCACTGTTTAGGTGATGGTGGCACTCTTTAGGTGATGCTGTCACTCTTTAGGTGATGGTGTCACTGTTTAGGTGATGGTGCCACTGTTTAGGTGATGGTGTCACTGTTTAGTTGATGGTGCCACTGTTTATGTGATGGTGCACTGTTTATGTGATGTTGTCACTGTTTAGGTGATGGTGCCACTTTTTAGCTTATGGTGCCACTGTTTAGTTGATGGTGTCACTGTTTAGGTGATGGTGCCACTGTTTAGGTGATGGTGCCGCTGTTTAGGTGATGGTGCCACTGTTTAGGTGATGGTGTCACTGTTTAGTTGATGGTGCCACTGTTTATGTGATGGTGCACTGTTTATGTGATGTTGTCACTGTTTAGGTGATGGTGTCACTGTTTAGGTGATTTTGTCACTGTTTAGGTGATGGTGCCACTGTTTAGGTGATGGTGTCACTGTTTAGTTGATGGTGCCACTGCTTAGGTAATGGTGTCACTGTTTAGGTGATGGTGCCACTGCTTAGGTGATGGTGCCACTGTTTAGTTGATGGTGTCACTGTTTAGGTGATGGTGCCACTGTTTAGGTGATGGTGCCACTGTTTAGGTGATGGTGCCACTGTTTAGGTGATGGTGGCACTCTTTAGGTGATGCTGTCACTCTTTAGGTGATGGTGTCACTGTTTAGGTGATGGTGCCACTGTTTAGGTGATGGTGTCACTGTTTAGTTGATGGTGCCACTGTTTATGTGATGGTGCACTGTTTATGTGATGGTATCACTGTTTAGGTGATGGTGCCACTGTTTAGCTTATGGTGCCACAGTTTAGTTGATGGTGTCACTGTTTAGGTGATGGTGCCACTGTTTAGGTGATGGTTCCGCTGTTTAGGTGATGGTGGCACTGTTTAGTTGATGGTGCCACTGTTTATGTGATGGTGCACTGTTTATGTGATGTTGTCACTGTTTAGGTGATGGTGCCACTGTTTAGGTGATGGTGCCGCTGTTTAGGTGATGGTGCCACTGTTTAGGTGATGGTGTCACTGTTTAGTTGATGGTGCCACTGTTTAGTTGATGGTGCCACTGTTTAGGTGATGGTGTCACTGTTTAGTTGATGGTGCCACTGTTTATGTGATGGTGCACTGTTTATGTGATGTTATCACTGTTTAGGTGATGGTGCCACTGTTTAGCTTATGGTGCCACAGTTTAGTTGATGGTGTCACTGTTTAGGTGATGGTGCCACTGTTTAGGTGATGGTGCCGCTGTTTAGGTGATGTTGGCACTGTTTAGGTGATGGTGCCACTGTTTAGGTGATGTTGTCACTGTTTAGGTGATGGTGGCACTCTTTAGGTGATGCTGTCACTCTTTAGGTGATGGTGTCACTGTTTAGGTGATGGTGCCACTGTTTATGTGATGGTGTCACTGTTTAGTTGATGGTGCCACTGTTTATGTGATGGTGCACTGTTTATGTGATGTTGTCACTGTTTAGGTGATGGTGCCACTTTTTAGCTTATGGTGCCACTGTTTAGTTGATGGTGTCACTGTTTAGGTGATGGTGCCACTGTTTAGGTGATGGTGCCGCTGTTTAGGTGATGGTGCCACTGTTTAGGTGATGGTGTCACTGTTTAGTTAATGGTGCCACTGTTTATGTGATGGTGCACTGTTTATGTGATGTTGTCACTGTTTAGGTGATGGTGTCACTGTTTAGGTGATTTTGTCACTGTTTAGGTGATGGTGCCACTGTTTAGGTGATGGTGTCACTGTTTAGGTGATGGTGCCACTGCTTAGGTGATGGTGCCACTGTTTAGCTGATGGTGCCACTGTTTAGTTGATGGTGTCACAGTTTAGGTGATGGTGCCACTGTTTAGGTGATGGTGCCACTGTTTAGGTGATGGTGCCACTGTTTAGGTGATGGTGGCACTCTTTAGGTGATGCTGTCACTCTTTAGGTGATGGTGTCACTGTTTAGGTGATGGTGCCACTGTTTAGGTGATGGTGTCACTGTTTAGTTGATGGTGCCACTGTTTATGTGATGGTGCACTGTTTATGTGATGTTATCACTGTTTAGGTGATGGTGCCACTGTTTAGCTTATGGTGCCACAGTTTAGTTGATGGTGTCACTGTTTAGGTGATGGTGCCACTGTTTAGGTGATGGTGCCGCTGTTTAGGTGATGGTGCCACTGTTTAGGTGATGGTGTCACTGTTTAGTTGATGGTGCCACTGTTTAGGTGATGGTGTCACTGTTTAGGTGATGGTGGCACTGTTTAGTTGATGGTGCCACTGTTTATGTGATGGTGCACTGTTTATGTGATGTTGTCACTGTTTAGGTGTTGGTGCCACTGTTTAGGTGATGGTGCCGCTGTTTAGGTGATGGTGCCACTGTTTAGGTGATGGTGTCACTGTTTAGTTGATGGTGCCACTGTTTAGTTGATGGTGTCACTGTTTAGGTGATGGTGCCACTGCTTAGGTGATGGTGCCACTGTTTAGCTGATGGTGCCACTGTTTAGGTGATGTTGGCACTGTTTAGGTGATGGTGGCACTCATTAGGTGATGCTGTCACTCTTTAGGTGATGGTGTCACTGTTTAGGTGATGGTGCCACTGTTTAGGTGATGGTGTCACTGTTTAGTTGATGTTGCCGCTGTTTAGGTGATGGTGCCACTGTTTAGGTGATGGTGTCACAGTTTAGTTGATGGTGCCACTGTTTAGTTGATGGTGTCACTGTTTAGGTGATGGTGCCACTGCTTAGGTGATGGTGCCACTGTTTAGGTGATGGTGCCACTGTTTAGGTGATGGTGCCACTGTTTAGGTGATGGTGCCACTGCTTTGGTGATGGTGCCACTGTTTAGCTGATGGTGCCACTGTTTAGTTGATGGTGTCACAGTTTAGGTGATGTTGGCACTGTTTAGGTGATGGTGCCACTGTTTAGGTGATGTTGTCACTGTTTAGGTGATGGTGGCACTCTTTAGGTGATGCTGTCACTCTTTAGGTGATGGTGTCACTGTTTAGGTGATGGTGCCACTGTTTAGGTGATGCTGTCACTCTTTAGGTGATGGTGCCACTGTTTAGGTGATGTTGTCACTGTTTAGGTGATGGTGCCACTCTTTAGGTGATGCTGTCACTCTTTAGGTGATGGTGTCACTGTTTAGGTGATGGTGCCACTGTTTAGGTGATGGTGTCACTGTTTAGTTGATGGTGCCACTGTTTATGTGATGGTGCACTGTTTATGTTATGTTGTCACTGTTTAGGTGATGGTGCCACTTTTTAGCTTATGGTGCCACTGTTTAGTTGATGGTGTCACTGTTTAGGTGATGGTGCCACTGGTTAGGTGATGGTGCCGCTGTTTAGGTGATGGTGCCACTGTTTAGGTGATGGTGTCACTGTTTAGTTGATGGTGCCACTGTTTATGTGATGGTGCACTGTTTATGTGATGTTGTCACTGTTTAGGTGATGGTGTCACTGTTTAGGTGATTTTGTCACTGTTTAGGTGATGGTGTCACTGTTTAGGTGATGTTGGCACTGTTTAGGTGATGGTGCCACTGTTTAGGTGATGTTGTCACTGTTTAGGTGATGGTGGCACTCTTTAGGTGATGCTGTCACTCTTTAGGTGATGGTGTCACTGTTTAGGTGATGGTGCCACTGTTTAGGTGATGGTGTCACTGTTTAGTTGATGGTGCCATTGTTTATGTGATGGTGCACTGTTTATGTGATGTTGTCACTGTTTAGATGATGGTGCCACTGTTTAGGTGATGGTGCCGCTGTTTAGGTGATGGTGTCACTGTTTAGGTGATGGTGTCACTGTTTAGTTGATGGTGCCACTGTTTAGTTTATGGTGTCACTGTTTAGGTGTTGTTGGCACTGTTTAGGTGATGGTGCCACTGTTTAGGTGATGTTGTCACTGTTTAGGTGATGGTGGCACTCTTTAGGTGATGCTGTCACTCTTTAGGTGATGGTGTCACTGTTTAGGTGATGGTGCCACTGTTTTGGTGATGGTGTCACTGTTTAGTTGATGGTGCCACTGTTTATGTGATGGTGCACTGTTTATGTGATGTTGTCACTGTTTAGGTGATGGTGCTACTTTTTAGCTTTTGGTGCCACTGTTTAGTTGATGGTGTCACTGTTTAGGTGATGGTGCCGCTGTTTAGGTGATGGTGCCACTGTTTAGGTGATGGTGTCACTGTTTAGTTGATGGTGCCACTGTTTATGTGATGGTGCACTGTTTATGTGATGTTGTCACTGTTTAGGTGATGGTGTCACTGTTTAGGTGATTTTGTCACTGTTTAGGTGATGGTGCCAATGTTTAGGTGATGGTGCCGCTGTTTAGGTGATGGTGCCACTGTTTAGGTGATGGTGTCACTGTTTAGGTGATGGTGTCACTGTTTAGGTTATTTTGTCACTGTTTAGGTGATGGTGCCACTGTTTAGGTGATGGTGCCGCTGTTTAGGTGATGGTGCCACTGTTTAGGTGATGGTGTCACTGTTTAGTTGATGGTGCCACTGTTTAGTTGATGGTGTCACTGTTTAGGTGATGGTGCCACTGCTTAGGTGATGGTGCCACTGTTTAGCTGATGGTGCCACTGTTTAGGTGATGGTGCCACTGTTTAGGTGATGTTGGCACTGTTTAGGTGATGGTGGCACTCTTTAGGTGATGCTGTCACTCTTTAGGTGATGGTGTCACTGTTTAGGTGATGGTGCCACTGTTTAGGTGATGGTGTCACTGTTTAGTTGATGGTGCCACTGTTTATGTGATGGTGTACTGTTTATGTGATGTTGTCACTGTTTAGGTGATGGTGCCACTTTTTAGCTTATAGTGCCACTGTTTAGTTGATGGTTTCACTGTTTAGGTGATGGTGCCACTGTTTAGGTGATGAGGCCACTGTTTAGGTGATGGTGTCACTGTTTAGTTGATGGTGCCACTGTTTATGTGATGGTGCACTGTTTATGTGATGTTGTCACTGTTTAGGTGATTGTGTCACTGTTTAGGTGATTTTGTCACTGTTTAGGTGATGGTGTCACTGTTTAGGTGATGTTGGCACTGTTTAGGTGATGGTGCCACTGTTTAGGTGATGGTGTCACTGTTTAGTTGATGGTGCCACTGCTTAGGTAATGGTGTCACTGTTTAGGTGATGGTGCCACTGCTTTGGTGATGGTGCCACTGTTTAGCTGATGGTGCCACTGTTTAGTTGATGGTGTCACTGTTTAGGTGATGTTGGCACTGTTTAGGTGATGGTGCCACTGTTTTGGTGATGTTGTCACTGTTTAGGTGATGGTGGCACTCTTTAGGTGATGCTGTCACTCTTTAGGTGATGGTGTCACTGTTTAGGTGATGGTGCCACTGTTTAGGTGATGGTGTCACTGTTTAGTTGATGGTGCCACTGTTTATGTGATGGTGCACTGTTTATGTGATGTTGTCACTGTTTAGGTGATGGTGCCACTGTTTAGGTGATGGTGCCGCTGTTTAGGTGATGGTGCCACTGTTTAGGTGATGGTGTCACTCTTAAGTTGATGGTGCCACTGTTTAGTTTATGGTGTCACTGTTTAGGTGATGGTGCCACTGCTTAGGTGATGGTGCCACTGTTTAGCTGATGGTGCCACTGTTTAGTTGATGGTGTCACTGTTTAGGTGATGTTGGCACTGTTTAGGTGATGGTGCCACTGTTTAGGTGATGTTGTCACTGTTTAGGTGATGGTGGCACTCTTTAGGTGATGCTGTCACTCTTTAGGTGATGGTGCCACTGTTTAGGTGATGGTGCCACTGTTTAGGTGATGCTGTCACTGTTTAGGTGATGGTGCCACTGTTTAGGTGATGTTGTCACTGTTTAGGTGATGGTGGCACTCTTTAGGTGATGCTGTCACTCTTTAGGTGATGGTGTCACTGTTTAGGTGATGGTGCCACTGTTTAGGTGATGGTGTCACTGTTTAGTTGATGGTGCCACTGTTTATGTGATGGTGCACTGTTTATGTGATGTTGTCACTGTTTAGGTGATGGTGCCACTGTTTAGGTGATGGTGCCGCTGTTTAGTTGATGGTGTCACTGTTTAGGTGATGGTGCCACTGTTTAGGTGATGGTGCCGCTGTTTAGGTGATGGTGCCACTGTTTAGGTGATGGTGTCACTGTTTAGTTGATGGTGCCACTGTTTATGTGATGGTGCACTGTTTATGTGATGTTGTCACTGTTTAGGTGATGGTGTCACTGTTTAGGTGATTTTGTCACTGTTTAGGTGATGGTGTCACTGTTTAGGTGATGTTGGCACTGTTTAGGTGATGGTGCCACTGTTTAGGTGATGGTGTCACTGTTTAGTTGATGGTGCCACTGCTTAGGTAATGGTGTCACTGTTTAGGTGATGGTGCCACTGCTTAGGTGATGGTGCCACTGTTTAGATGATGGTGCCACTGTTTAGTTGATGGTGTCACTGTTTAGGTGATGTTGGCACTGTTTAGGTGATGGTGCCACTGTTTAGGTGATGTTGTCACTGTTTAGGTGATGGTGGCACTTTTTACGTGATGCTGTCACTCTTTAGGTGATGGTTTCACTGTTTAGGTGATGGTGCCACTGTTTAGGTGATGGTGTCACTGTTTAGTTGATGGTGCCACTGTTTATTAGATGGTGCACTGTTTATGTGATGTTGTCACTGTTTAGGTGATGGTGCCACTGTTTAGGTGATGGTGCCGCTGTTAAGTTGATGGTGCCACTGTTTAGGTGATGGTGTCACTGTTTAGTTGATGGTGCCACTGTTTAGTTTATGGTGTCACTGTTTAGGTGATGGTGCCACTGCTTAGGTGATGGTGCCACTGTTTAGCTGATGGTGCCACTGTTTAGTTGATGGTGTCACTGTTTAGGTGATGTTGGCACTATTTAGGTGATGGTGCCACTGTTTAGGTGATGTTGTCACTGTTTAGGTGATGGTGGCACTTATTAGGTGATTTTGTCACTGTTTAGGTGATGGTGTCACTGTTAAGGTGATGTTGGCACTGTTTAGGTGATGGTGCCACTGTTTAGGTGATGTTGTCACTGTTTAGGTGATGGTGGCACTCTTTAGGTGATGCTGTCACTCTTTAGGTGATGGTGTCACTGTTTAGGTGATGGTGCCACTGTTTAGGTGATGGTGTCACTGTTTAGTTGATGGTGCCATTGTTTATGTGATGCTGCACTGTTTATGTGATGTTGTCACTGTTTAGATGATGGTGCCACTGTTTAGGTGATGGTGCCACTGTTTAGTTGATGGTGCCATTGTTTGTGTGATGGTGCACTGTTTATGTGATGTTGTCACTGTTTAGATGATGGTGCCACTGTTTAGGTGATGGTGCCGCTGTTTAGGTGATGGTGTCACTGTTTAGGTGATGGTGTCACTGTTTAGTTGATGGTGCCACTGTTTAGTTTATGGTGTCACTGTTTAGGTGTTGTTGGCACTGTTTAGGTGATGGTGCCACTGTTTAGGTGATGTTGTCACTGTTTAGGTGATGGTGGCACTCTTTAGGTGATGCTGTCACTCTTTAGGTGATGGTGTCACTGTTTAGGTGATGGTGCCACTGTTTTGGTGATGGTGTCACTGTTTAGTTGATGGTGCCACTGTTTATGTGATGGTGCACTGTTTATGTGATGTTGTCACTGTTTAGGTGATGGTGCAACTTTTTAGCTTATGGTGCCACTGTTTAGTTGATGGTGTCACTGTTTAGGTGATGGTGCCACTGTTTAGGTGATGGTGCCGCTGTTTAGGTGATGGTGCCACTGTTTAGGTGATGGTGTCACTGTTTAGTTGATGGTGCCACTGTTTATGTGATGGTGCACTGTTTATGTGATGTTGTCACTGTTTAGGTGATGGTGTCACTGTTTAGGTGATTTTGTCACTGTTTAGGTGATGGTGCCACTGTTTAGGTGATGGTGCCGCTGTTTAGGTGATGGTGCCACTGTTTAGGTGATGGTGTCACTGTTTAGGTGATGGTGTCACTGTTTAGGTGATTTTGTCACTGTTTAGGTGATGGTGCCACAGTTTAGGTGATGGTGCCGCTGTTTAGGTGATGGTGCCACTGTTTAGGTGATGGTGCCACTGTTTAGTTGATGGTGTCACTGTTTAGGTGATGGTGCCACTGCTTAGGTGATGGTGCCACTGTTTAGCTGATGGTGCCACTGTTTAGGTGATGGTGCCACTGTTTAGGTGATGTTGGCACTGTTTAGGTGATGGTGGCACTCTTTAGGTGATGCTGTCACTCTTTAGGTGATGGTGTCACTCTTTAGGTGATGGTGCCACTGTTTAGGTGATGGTGTCACTGTTTAGTTGATGGTGCCACTGTTTATGTGATGGTGTACTGTTTATGTGATGTTGTCACTGTTTAGGTGATGGTGCCACTTTTTAGCTTATGGTGCCACTGTTTAGTTGATGGTGTCACTGTTTAGGTGATGGTGCCACTGTTTAGGTGATGAGGCCACTGTTTAGGTGATGGTGTCACTGTTTAGTTGATGGTGCCACTGTTTATGTGATGGTGCACTGTTTATGTGATGTTGTCACTGTTTAGGTGATTGTGTCACTGTTTAGGTGATTTTGTCACTGTTTAGGTGATGGTGTCACTGTTTAGGTGATGTTGGCACTGTTTAGGTGATGGTGCCACTGTTTAGGTGATGGTGTCACTGTTTAGTTGATGGTGCCACTGCTTAGGTAATGGTGTCACTGTTTAGGTGATGGTGCCACTGCTTTGGTGATGGTGCCACTGTTTAGCTGATGGTGCCACTGTTTAGTCTATGGTGTCACTGTTTAGGTGATGTTGGCACTGTTTAGGTGATGGTGCCACTGTTTTGGTGATGTTGTCACTGTTTAGGTGATGGTGGCACTCTTTAGGTGATGCTGTCACTCTTTAGGTGATGGTGTCACTGTTTAGGTGATGGTGCCACTGTTTAGGTGATGGTGTCACTGTTTAGTTGATGGTGCCACTGTTTATGTGATGGTGCACTGTTTATGTGATGTTGTCACTGTTTAGGTGATGGTGCCACTGTTTAGGTGATGGTGCCGCTGTTTAGGTGATGGTGCCACTGTTTAGGTGATGGTGTCACTCTTAAGTTGATGGTGCCACTGTTTAGTTTATGGTGTCACTGTTTAGGTGATGGTGCCACTGCTTAGGTGATGGTGCCACTGTTTAGCTGATGGTGCCACTGTTTAGTTGATGGTGTCACTGTTTAGGTGATGTTGGCACTGTTTAGGTGATGGTGCCACTGTTTAGGTGATGTTGTCACTGTTTAGGTGATGGTGGCACTCTTTAGGTGATGCTGTCACTCTTTAGGTGATGGTGCCACTGTTTAGGTGATGGTGCCACTGTTTAGGTGATGCTGTCACTGTTTAGGTGATGGTGCCACTGTTTAGGTGATGTTGTCACTGTTTAGGTGATGGTGGCACTCTTTAGGTGATGCTGTCACTCTTTAGGTGATGGTGTCACTGTTTAGGTGATGGTGCCACTGTTTAGGTGATGGTGTCACTGTTTAGTTGATGGTGCCACTGTTTATGTGATGGTGCACTGTTTATGTGATGTTGTCACTGTTTAGGTGATGGTGCCACTGTTTAGGTGATGGTGCCGCTGTTTAGTTGATGGTGTCACTGTTTAGGTGATGGTGCCACTGTTTAGGTGATGGTGCCGCTGTTTAGGTGATGGTGCCACTGTTTAGGTGATGGTGTCACTGTTTAGTTGATGGTGCCACTGTTTATGTGATGGTGCACTGTTTATGTGATGTTGTCACTGTTTAGGTGATGGTGTCACTGTTTAGGTGATTTTGTCACTGTTTAGGTGATGGTGTCACTGTTTAGGTGATGTTGGCACTGTTTAGGTGATGGTGCCACTGTTTAGGTGATGGTGTCACTGTTTAGTTGATGGTGCCACTGCTTAGGTAATGGTGTCACTGTTTAGGTGATGGTGCCACTGTTTAGGTGATGGTGTCACTGTTTAGTTGATGGTGCCACTGTTTATTAGATGGTGCACTGTTTATGTGATGTTGTCACTGTTTAGGTGATGGTGCCACTGTTTAGGTGATGGTGCCGCTGTTAAGTTGATGGTGCCACTGTTTAGGTGATGGTGTCACTGTTTAGTTGATGGTGCCACTGTTTAGTTTATGGTGTCACTGTTTAGGTGATGGTGCCACTGCTTAGGTGATGGTGCCACTGTTTAGCTGATGGTGCCACTGTTTAGTTGATGGTGTCACTGTTTAGGTGATGTTGGCACTGTTTAGGTGATGGTGCCACTGTTTAGGTGATGTTGTCACTGTTTAGGTGATGGTGGCACTTATTAGGTGATGCTGTCACTCTTTAGGTGATGATGTCACTGTTTAGGTGATGGTGCCACTGTTTAGGTGATGCTGTCACTCTTTAGGTGATGGTGCCACTGTTTAGGTGATGTTGTCACTGTTTAGGTGATGGTGCCACTCTTTAGGTGATGCTGTCACTCTTTAGGTGATGGTGTCACTGTTTAGGTGATGGTGCCACTGTTTAGGTGATGGTGTCACTGTTTAGTTGATGGTGCCACTGTTTATGTGATGGTGCACTGTTTATGTTATGTTGTCACGGTTTAGGTGATGGTGCCACTTTTTAGCTTATGGTGCCACTGTTTAGTTGATGGTGTCACTGTTTAGGTGATGGTGCCACTGTTTAGGTGATGGTGCCGCTGTTTAGGTGATGGTGCCACTGTTTAGGTGATAGTGTCACTGTTTAGTTGATGGTGCCACTGTTTATGTGATGGTGCACTGTTTATGTGATGTTGTCACTGTTTAGGTGATGGTGTCACTGTTTAGGTGATTTTGTCACTGTTTAGGTGATGGTGTCACTGTTTAGGTGATGTTGGCACTGTTTAGGTGATGATGCCACTGTTTAGGTGATGTTGTCACTGTTTAGGTGATGGTGGCACTCTTTAGGTGATGCTGTCACTCTTTAGGTGATGGTGTCACTGTTTAGGTGATGGTGCCACTGTTTAGGTGATGGTGTCACTGTTTAGTTGATGGTGCCACTGTTTTTGTGATGGTGCACTGTTTATGTGATGTTGTCACTGTTTAGGTGATGGTGCCACTGTTTAGGTGATGGTGCCGCTGTTTAGGTGATGGTGTCACTGTTTAGGTGATGGTGTCACTGTTTAGTTGATGGTGCCACTGTTTAGTTTATGGTGTCACTGTTTAGGTGATGTTGGCACTGTTTAGGTAATGGTGCCACTGTTTAGGTGATGTTGTCACTGTTTAGGTGATGGTGGCACTCTTTAGGTGATGCTGTCACTCTTTAGGTGATGGTGTCACTGTTTAGGTGATGGTGCCACTGTTTTGGTGATGGTGTCACTGTTTAGTTGATGGTGCCACTGTTTATGTGATGGTGCACTGTTTTTGTGATGTTGTCACTGTTTAGGTGATGGTGTCACTGTTTAGGTGATTTTGTCACAGTTTAGGTGATGGTGCCACTGTTTAGATGGTGCCGCTGTTTAGATGATGGTGCCACTGTTTAGGTGATGTTGTCACTGTTTAGTTGATGGTGCCACTGTTTAGTTGATGGTGTCACTGTTTAGGTGATGGTGCCACTGCTTAGGTGATGGTGCCACTGTTTAGCTGATGGTGCCACTGTTTAGGTGATGGTGCCGCTGTTTAGGTGATGTTGGCACTGTTTAGGTGATGGTGGCACTCTTTAGGTGATGCTGTCACTCTTTAGGTGATGGTGTCACTGTTTAGGTGATGGTGCCACTGTTTAGGTGATGGTGTCACTGTTTAGTTGATGGTGCCACTGTTTATGTGATGGTGCACTGTTTATGTGATGTTGTCACTGTTTAGGTGATGGTGCCACTTTTTAGCTTATGGTGCCACTGTTTAGTTGATGGTGTCACTGTTTAGGTGATGGTGCCACTGTTTAGGTGATGGTGCCGCTGTTTAGGTGATGGTGCCACTGTTTATGTGATGGTGCACTGTTTATGTGATGTTGTCACTGTTTAGGTGATGGTGCCACTGTTTAGGTGATGGTGCCGCTGTTTAGGTGATGGTGTCACTGTTTAAGTGATGGTGTCACTGTTTAGTTGATGGTGCCACTGTTTAATTTATGGTGTCACTGTTTAGGTGATGTTGGCACTGTTTAGGTGATGGTGCCACTGTTTAGGTGATGTTGTCACTGTTTAGGTGATGGTGGCACTCTTTAGGTGATGGTGCCACTGTTTAGGTGATGGTGCCGCTGTTTAGGTGATGGTGCCACTGTTTTGGTGATGGTGTCACTGTTTAGTTGATGGTGCCACTGTTTATGTGATGGTGCACTGTTTATGTGATGTTGTCACTGTTTAGGTGATGGTGCAACTTTTTAGCTTATGGTGCCACTGTTTAGTTGATGGTGTCACTGTTTAGGTGATGGTGCCACTGTTTAGGTGATGGTGCCGCTGTTTAGGTGATGGTGCCACTGTTTAGGTGATGGTGTCACTGTTTAGTTGATGGTACCACTGTTTATGTGATGGTGCACTGTTTATGTGATGTTGTCACTGTTTAGGTGATGGTGTCACTGTTTAGGTGATTTTGTCACTGTTTAGGTGATGGTGTCACTGTTTGGGTGATGTTGGCACTGTTTAGGTGATGGTGTCACTGTTTAGGTGATGTTGTCACTGTTTAGGTGATGGTGCCACTGCTTAGGTGATGGTGCCACTGTTTAGTTGATGGTGTCACTGTTTAGGTGATGGTGCCACTGTTTAGTTGATGGTGCCACTGTTTAGGTGATGGTGCCACTGTTTAGGTGATGGTGGCACTCTTTAGGTGATGCTGTCACTCTTTGGGTGATGGTGTCACTGTTTAGGTGATGGTGCCACTGTTTATGTGATGGTGCACTGTTTATGTGATGTTATCACTGTTTAGGTGATGGTGCCACTGTTTAGCTTATGGTGCCACAGTTTAGTTGATGGTGTCACTGTTTAGGTGATGGTGCCACTGTTTAGGTGATGGTGCCGCTGTTTAGGTGATGGTGCCAATTGTTTAGGTGATGGTGTCACTGTTTAGTTGATGGTGCCACTGTTTAGGTGATGGTGTCACTGTTTAGGTGATGGTGCCACTGCTTAGGTGATGGTGCCACTGTTTAGCTGATGGTGCCACTGTTTAGTTGATGGTGTCACTGTTTAGATGATGTTGGCACTGTTTAGGTGATGGTGCCACTGTTTAGGTGATGTTGTCACTGTTTAGGTGATGGTGGCACTGTTTAGTTGATGGTGCCACTGTTTATGTGATGGTGCACTGTTTAAGTGATGTTGTCACTGTTTAGGTGATGGTGCCACTGTTTAGGTGATGGTGCCGCTGTTTAGGTGATGGTGCCACTGTTTAGGTGATGGTGTCACTGTTTAGTTGATGGTGCCACTCTTTAGTTGATGGTGTCACTGTTTAGGTGATGGTGCCACTGCTTAGGTGATGGTGCCACTGTTTAGCTGATGGTGCCACTGTTTAGGTGATGGTGCCACTGTTTAGGTGATGTTGGCACTGTTTAGGTGATGGTGGCACTCTTTAGGTGATGCTGTCACTCTTTAGGTGATGGTGTCACTGTTTAGGTGATGGTGCCACTGTTTAGGTGATGGTGTCACTGTTTAGTTGATGGTGCCACTGTTTATGTGATGGTGCACTGTTTATGTGATGTTGTCACAGTTTAGGTGATGGTGACACTTTTTAGCTTATGGTGCCACTGTTTAGTTGATGGTGTCACTGTTTAGGTGATGGTGCTACTGTTTAGGTGATGGTGCCGCTGGTTAGGTGATGGTGCCACTGTTTAGGTGATGGTGTCACTGTTTAGTTGATGGTGCCACTGTTTATGTGATGGTGCACTGTTTATGTGATGTTGTCACTGTTTAGGTGATGGTGTCACTGTTTAGGTGATTTTGTCACTGTTTAGGTGATGGTGTCACTGTTTAGGTGATGTTGGCACTGTTTAGGTGATGGTACCACTGTTTAGGTGATGGTGTCACTGTTTAGTTGATGGTGCCACTGCTTAGGTAATGGTGTCACTGTTTAGGTGATGGTGCCACTGCTTTGGTGATGGTGCCACTGTTTAGCTGATGGTGCCACTGTTTAGTCTATGGTGTCACTGTTTAGGTGATGTTGGCACTGTTTAGGTGATGGTGCCACTGTTTAGGTGATGTTGTCACTGTTTAGGTGATGGTGGCACTCTTTAGGTGATGCTGTCACTCTTTAGGTGATGGTGTCACTGTTTAGGTGATGGTGCCACTGTTTAGGTGATGGTGTCACTGTTTAGTTGATGGTGCCACTGTTTATGTGATGGTGCACTGTTTATGTGATGTTGTCACTGTTTAGGTGATGGTGCCACTGTTTAGGTGATGGTGCCGCTGTTTAGGTGATGGTGCCACTGTTTAGGTGATGGTGTCACTGTTTAGTTGATGGTGCCACTGTTTAGTTTATGGTGTCACTGTTTAGGTGATGGTGCCACTGCTTAGGTGATGGTGCCACTGTTTAGCTGATGGTGCCACTGTTTAGTTGATGGTGTCACTGTTTAGGTGATGTTGGCACTGTTTAGGTGATATTGCCACTGTTTAGGTGATGTTGTCACTGTTTAGGTGATGGTGGCACTCTTTAGGTGATGCTGTCACTCTTTAGGTGATGGTGTCACTGTTTAGGTGATGGTGCCACTGTTTAGGTGATGCTGTCACTCTTTAGGTTATGGTGCCACTGTTTAGGTGATGTTGTCACTGTTTAGGTGATGGTGTCACTCTTTAGGTGATGCTGTCACTCTTTAGGTGATGGTGTCACTGTTTAGGTGATGGTGCCACTGTTTAGGTGATGGTGTCACTGTTTAGTTGATGGTGCCACTGTTTATGTGATGGTGCACTGTTTATGTTATGTTGTCACTGTTTAGGTGATGGTGCCACTTTTTAGCTTATGGTGCCACTGTTTAGTTGATGGTGTCACTGTTTAGGTGATGGTGCCACTGTTTAGGTGATGGTGCCGCTGTTTAGGTGATGGTGCCACTGTTTAGGTGATGGTGTCACTGTTTAGTTGATGGTGCCACTGTTTATGTGATGGTGCACTGTTTATGTGATGTTGTCACTGTTTAGGTGATGGTGTCACTGTTTAGGTGATTTTGTCACTGTTTAGGTGATGGTGTCACTGTTTAGGTGATGTTAGCACTGTTTAGGTGATGGTGCCACTGTTTAGGTGATGTTGTCACTGTTTAGGTGATGGTGGCACTCTTTAGGTGATGCTGTCACTCTTTAGGTGATGGTGTAACTGTTTAGGTGATGGTGCCACTGTTTAGGTGATGGTGTCACTGTTTAGTTGATGGTGCCACTGTTTATGTGATGGTGCACTGTTTATGTGATGTTGTCACTGTTTAGGTGATGGTGCCACTGTTTAGGTGATGGTGCCGCTGTTTAGGTGATGGTGTCACTGTTTAGGTGATGGTGTCACTGTTTAGTTGATGGTGCCACTGTTTAGTTTATGGTGTCACTGTTTAGGTGATGTTGGCACTGTTTAGTTGATGGTGTCACTGTTTAGGTGATGGTGCCACTGTTTAGGTGATGGTGCCGCTGTTTAGGTGATGGTGCCACTGTTTAGGTGATGGTGTCACTGTTTAGTTGATGGTGCCACTGTTTATGTGATGGTGCACTGTTTATGTGATGTTGTCACTGTTTAGGTGATGGTGTCACTGTTTAGGTGATTTTGTCACTGTTTAGGTGATGGTGTCACTGTTTAGGTGATGTTGGCACTGTTTAGGTGATGGTGCCACTGTTTAGGTGATGTTGTCACTGTTTAGGTGATGGTGGCACTCTTTAGGTGATGCTGTCACTCTTTAGGTGATGGTGTCACTGTTTTTGTGATGGTGCCACTGTTTAGGTGATGGTGTCACTGTTTAGTTGATGGTGCCACTGTTTATGTGATGGTGCACTGTTTATGTGATGTTGTCACTGTTTAGGTGATGGTGCCACTGTTTAGGTGATGGTGCCGCTGTTTAGGTGATAGTGTCACTGTTTAGGTGATGGTGTCACTGTTTAGTTGATGGTGCCACTGTTTAGTTTATGGTGTCACTGTTTAGGTGATGGTGGCACTGTTTAGGTGATGGTGCCACTGTTTAGGTGATGGTGTCGCTGTTTAGGTGATGGTGCCACTGTTTTGGTGATGGTGTCACTGTTTAGTTGATGGTGCCACTGTTTATGTGATGGTGCACTGTTTATGTGATGTTGTCACTGTTTAGGTGATGGTGCAACTTTTTAGCTTATGGTGCCACTGTTTAGTTGATGGTGTCACTGTTTAGGTGATGGTGCCACTGTTTAGGTGATGGTGCCGCTGTTTAGGTGATGGTGCCACTGTTTAGGTGATGGTGTCACTGTTTAGTTGATGGTGCCACTGTTTATGTGATGGTGCACTGTTTATGTGATGTTGTCACTGTTTAGGTGATGGTGTCACTGTTTAGGTGATGGTGTCACTGTTTAGGTGATGTTGGCACTGTTTAGGTGATAGTGTCACTGTTTAGGTGATGTTGTCACTGTTTAGGTGATGTTTGCACTGTTTAGGTGATGGTGTCACTGTTTAGGTTATAGTGCCACTGTTTAGGTGATAGTGCCACTGTTTAGGTGATGGTGCCACTCTTTATGTGATGGCGTCACTCTTTAGGTGATGGTGTCACTGTTTACGTGATGGTGTCACTGTTTAGTTGACGGTGTCACTGTTTAGGTGATGGTGTCACTGTTTAGGTGATGGTGTCACTATTTAGGTGATGGTGCCACTGTTTAGGTGATGTTGGCCCTGTTTAGGCGATGGTGTCACTGTTTAGGTGATAGTGTCACTCTTTAGGTAATGGTGTCACTGTTTAGTTGATGGTGTCACTGTTTAGGTGATGGTGTAACTGTTTAGGTGATGGTGTCGCTATTTAGGTGATGGTTCCACTGTTTAGGTGAAGTTGTCACTGTTTAGGTGATGCTGGCACTGTTTAGTTGATGGTGTCACTGTTTAGGTGATGTTGGCACTGTTTAGGTGATGGTGCCACTGTTTAGGTGATGTTGTCACTGTTTAGGTGATGGTGGCACTCTTTAGGTGATGCTGTCACTCTTTAGGTGATGGTGTCACTGTTTAGGTGATGGTGCCACTGTTTAGGTGATGGTGTCACTGTTTAGTTGATGGTGCCACTGTTTATGTGATGGTGCACTGTTTATGTGATGTTGTCACTGTTTAGGTGATGGTGCCACTGTTTAGGTGATGGTGCCGCTGTTTAGGTGATGGTGCCACTGTTTAGGTGATGGTGTCACTGTTTAGTTGATGGTGCCACTGTTTAGTTTATGGTGTCACTGTTTAGGTGATGGTGCCACTGCTTAGGTGATGGTGCCACTGTTTAGCTGATGGTGCCACTGTTTAGTTGATGGTGTCACTGTTTAGGTGATGTTGGCACTGTTTAGGTGATATTGCCACTGTTTAGGTGATGTTGTCACTGTTTAGGTGATGGTGGCACTCTTTAGGTGATGCTGTCACTCTTTAGGTGATGGTGTCACTGTTTAGGTGATGGTGCCACTGTTTAGGTGATGCTGTCACTCTTTAGGTTATGGTGCCACTGTTTAGGTGATGTTGTCACTGTTTAGGTGATGGTGTCACTCTTTAGGTGATGCTGTCACTCTTTAGGTGATGGTGTCACTGTTTAGGTGATGGTGCCACTGTTTAGGTGATGGTGTCACTGTTTAGTTGATGGTGCCACTGTTTATGTGATGGTGCACTGTTTATGTTATGTTGTCACTGTTTAGGTGATGGTGCCACTTTTTAGCTTATGGTGCCACTGTTTAGTTGATGGTGTCACTGTTTAGGTGATGGTGCCACTGTTTAGGTGATGGTGCCGCTGTTTAGGTGATGGTGCCACTGTTTAGGTGATGGTGTCACTGTTTAGTTGATGGTGCCACTGTTTATGTGATGGTGCACTGTTTATGTGATGTTGTCACTGTTTAGGTGATGGTGTCACTGTTTAGGTGATTTTGTCACTGTTTAGGTGATGGTGTCACTGTTTAGGTGATGTTAGCACTGTTTAGGTGATGGTGCCACTGTTTAGGTGATGTTGTCACTGTTTAGGTGATGGTGGCACTCTTTAGGTGATGCTGTCACTCTTTAGGTGATGGTGTAACTGTTTAGGTGATGGTGCCACTGTTTAGGTGATGGTGTCACTGTTTAGTTGATGGTGCCACTGTTTATGTGATGGTGCACTGTTTATGTGATGTTGTCACTGTTTAGGTGATGGTGCCACTGTTTAGGTGATGGTGCCGCTGTTTAGGTGATGGTGTCACTGTTTAGGTGATGGTGTCACTGTTTAGTTGATGGTGCCACTGTTTAGTTTATGGTGTCACTGTTTAGGTGATGTTGGCACTGTTTAGTTGATGGTGTCACTGTTTAGGTGATGGTGCCACTGTTTAGGTGATGGTGCCGCTGTTTAGGTGATGGTGCCACTGTTTAGGTGATGGTGTCACTGTTTAGTTGATGGTGCCACTGTTTATGTGATGGTGCACTGTTTATGTGATGTTGTCACTGTTTAGGTGATGGTGTCACTGTTTAGGTGATTTTGTCACTGTTTAGGTGATGGTGTCACTGTTTAGGTGATGTTGGCACTGTTTAGGTGATGGTGCCACTGTTTAGGTGATGTTGTCACTGTTTAGGTGATGGTGGCACTCTTTAGGTGATGCTGTCACTCTTTAGGTGATGGTGTCACTGTTTTTGTGATGGTGCCACTGTTTAGGTGATGGTGTCACTGTTTAGTTGATGGTGCCACTGTTTATGTGATGGTGCACTGTTTATGTGATGTTGTCACTGTTTAGGTGATGGTGCCACTGTTTAGGTGATGGTGCCGCTGTTTAGGTGATAGTGTCACTGTTTAGGTGATGGTGTCACTGTTTAGTTGATGGTGCCACTGTTTAGTTTATGGTGTCACTGTTTAGGTGATGGTGGCACTCTTTAGGTGATGGTGCCACTGTTTAGGTGATGGTGTCGCTGTTTAGGTGATGGTGCCACTGTTTTGGTGATGGTGTCACTGTTTAGTTGATGGTGCCACTGTTTATGTGATGGTGCACTGTTTATGTGATGTTGTCACTGTTTAGGTGATGGTGCAACTTTTTTAGCTTATGGTGCCACTGTTTAGTTGATGGTGTCACTGTTTAGGTGATGGTGCCACTGTTTAGGTGATGGTGCCGCTGTTTAGGTGATGGTGCCACTGTTTAGGTGATGGTGTCACTGTTTAGTTGATGGTGCCACTGTTTATGTGATGGTGCACTGTTTATGTGATGTTGTCACTGTTTAGGTGATGGTGTCACTGTTTAGGTGATGGTGTCACTGTTTAGGTGATGTTGGCACTGTTTAGGTGATAGTGTCACTGTTTAGGTGATGTTGTCACTGTTTAGGTGATGTTTGCACTGTTTAGGTGATGGTGTCACTGTTTAGGTTATAGTGCCACTGTTTAGGTGATAGTGCCACTGTTTAGGTGATGGTGCCACTCTTTATGTGATGGCGTCACTCTTTAGGTGATGGTGTCACTGTTTACGTGATGGTGTCACTGTTTAGTTGACGGTGTCACTGTTTAGGTGATGGTGTCACTGTTTAGGTGATGGTGTCACTATTTAGGTGATGGTGCCACTGTTTAGGTGATGTTGGCCCTGTTTAGGCGATGGTGTCACTGTTTAGGTGATAGTGTCACTCTTTAGGTAATGGTGTCACTGTTTAGTTGATGGTGTCACTGTTTAGGTGATGGTGTAACTGTTTAGGTGATGGTGTCGCTATTTAGGTGATGGTTCCACTGTTTAGGTGAAGTTGTCACTGTTTAGGTGATGCTGGCACTGTTTAGGTGATGGTGTCACTATTTAGGTGATGGTGCCACTGTTTAGGTGATGTTGGCCCTGTTTAGGCGATGGTGTCACTGTTTAGTTGATTGTGTCACTGTTTAGGTGATGGTGTAACTGTTTAGGTGATGGTGTCGCTATTTAGGTGATGGTTCCACTGTTTAGGTGAAGTGGTCACTGTTTAGGTGATGCTGGCACGGTTTAGGTGATGGTGCCACTGTTTATGTGATGGTGCACTGTTTATGTGATGTTGTCACTGTTTAGGTGATGGTGTCACTGTTTAGGTGATTTTGTCACTGTTTAGGTGATGGTGTCACTGTTTAGGTGATGTTGGCACTGTTTAGGTGATGGTGCCACTGTTTAGGTGATGTTGTCACTGTTTAGGTGATGGTGGCACTCTTTAGGTGATGCTGTCACTCTTTAGGTGATGGTGTCACTGTTTAGGTGATGGTGCCACTGTTTAGGTGATGGTGTCACTGTTTAGTTGATGGTGCCACTGTTTATGTGATGGTGCACTGTTTATGTGATGTTGTCACTGTTTAGGTGATGGTGCCACTGTTTAGGTGATGGTGCCGCTGTTTAGGTGATGGTGTCACTGTTTAGGTGATGGTGTCACTGTTTAGTTGATGGTGCCACTGTTTAGTTTATGGTGTCACTGTTTAGGTGATGTTGGCACTGTTTAGTTGATGGTGTCACTGTTTAGGTGATGGTGCCACTGTTTAGGTGATGGTGCCGCTGTTTAGGTGATGGTGCCACTGTTTAGGTGATGGTGTCACTGTTTAGTTGATGGTGCCACTGTTTATGTGATGGTGCACTGTTTATGTGATGTTGTCACTGTTTAGGTGATGGTGTCACTGTTTAGGTGATTTTGTCACTGTTTAGGTGATGGTGTCACTGTTTAGGTGATGTTGGCACTGTTTAGGTGATGGTGCCACTGTTTAGGTTATGTTGTCACTGTTTAGGTGATGGTGGCACTCTTTAGGTGATGCTGTCACTCTTTAGGTGATGGTGTCACTGTTTAGGTGATGGTGCCACTGTTTAGGTGATGGTGTCACTGTTTAGTTGATGGTGCCACTGTTTATGTGATGGTGCACTGTTTATGTGATGTTGTCACTGTTTAGGTGATGGTGCCACTGTTTAGGTGATGGTGCCGCTGTTTAGGTGATGGTGTCACTGTTTAGGTGATGGTGTCACTGTTTAGTTGATGGTACCACTGTTTAGTGTATGGTGTCACTGTTTAGGTGATGTTGGCACTGTTTAGGTGATGGTGCCACTGTTTAGGTGATGTTGTCACTGTTTAGGTGATGGTGGCACTCTTTAGGTGATGGTGCCACTGTTTAGGTGATGGTGTCGCTGTTTAGGTGATGGTGCCACTGTTTTGGTGATGGTGTCACTGTTTAGTTGATGGTGCCACTGTTTATGTGATGGTGCACTGTTTATGTGATGTTGTCACTGTTTAGGTGATGGTGCAACTTTTTAGCTTATGGTGCCACTGTTTAGTTGATGGTGTCACTGTTTAGGTGATGGTGCCACTGTTTAGGTGATGGTGCCGCTGTTTAGGTGATGGTGCCACTGTTTAGGTGATGGTGTCACTGTTTAGTTGATGGTGCCACTGTTTATGTGATGGTGCACTGTTTATGTGATGTTGTCACTGTTTAGGTGATGGTGTCACTGTTTAGGTGATGGTGTCACTGTTTAGGTGATGTTGGCACTGTTTAGGTGATGGTGTCACTGTTTAGGTGATGTTGTCACTGTTTAGGTGATGTTTGCACTGTTTAGGTGATGGTGTCACTGTTTAGGTGATAGTGCCACTGTTTAGGTGATAGTGCCACTGTTTAGGTGATGGTGCCACTCTTTATGTGATGGCGTCACTCTTTAGGTGATGGTGTCACTGTTTACGTGATGGTGTCACTGTTTAGTTGACGGTGTCACTGTTTAGGTGATGGTATCACTGTTTAGGTGATGGTGTCACTATTTAGGTGATGGTGCCACTGTTTAGGTGATGTTGGCCCTGTTTAGGCGATGGTGTCACTGTTTAGGTGATAGTGTCACTCTTTAGGTAATGGTGTCACTGTTTAGTTGATGGTGTCACTGTTTAGGTGATGGTGTAACTGTTTAGGTGATGGTGTCGCTATTTAGGTGATGGTTCCACTGTTTAGGTGAAGTTGTCACTGTTTAGGTGATGCTGGCACTGTTTAGGTGATGGTGTCACTATTTAGGTGATGGTGCCACTGTTTAGGTGATGTTGGCCCTGTTTAGGCGATGGTGTCACTGTTTAGTTGATTGTGTCACTGTTTAGGTGATGGTGTAACTGTTTAGGTGATGGTGTCGCTATTTAGGTGATGGTTCCACTGTTTAGGTGAAGTGGTCACTGTTTAGGTGATGCTGGCACGGTTTAGGTGATGGTGTCACTGTTTAGGTGATGGTGCCGCTCTTTTTGGTAAGATCAGGCTGCAGTGTAAATGAAGGCCATCGATTATCGGCAGCGGCTTTGGTAATGTCTTGGATAACTAGTGTCCTACCAATACAGGAATGGGTCATGATGTTTCTTCCTAATTTTCCAAATTCTTTTTGCGGTTAAAAAAAAGTAAATTTGCAAAGAAATGTTAATAATTTTGTGCTAACTCTACGTAGCCTACGAAGTGAAAAAAAATGTTTTGAGCTCGTTTATTTTTGGAGTGCGCACTCACTGCCAGTTGTGGGCAAGCGCACGCTTAGAGTGAACACTGATGGGTTCAGAGGGGGGCAAGACTCGACAAGATCGGCATTAAAACGGCTGTTGACATAACCAACATACATGCTTCACAATACAGCATCGATGCTAACAAGCACGTCACGAAGCGAAGACAACATAGATACTTGCCGATAGGAGCAAACGCTTTATCAACTACGCCGGTTTCCGGTTTCCACAACATGCTATAAAAATGACTTGGCAGTGCCCTATTTTTCAAAGATCTGTGGCTGCTAATCTTTTTGAGGTCGCGTGCCCGAAATTCAATACCCCCCCCCCCCACACACACATACACACTTATTTGTAGCGATGTTCCAACTATCCAATTAAACTTGAAGGAATTGATATTTTTAGTCCCATGCCAACTGACGAGGCTCTGCTTGCCAACTGTGGCTCGCGTGTCATAGGCTCGCCACCACCGACATAGATTGTCAGAGCTCCACCAGCGGTCGAAGAGTTTCTTGTGGCATCACTGATACGAACGCCTTGATATTTATATTCTGCTGTAAACCTAAGGGATACTTTAAAGGAATACATTCAGCTGTATAAACAAGTTAGTTCCTTTTTTTTTTACTTAGAAACAAAGACAACGCAAACTATGAATGAAACATGTTGTTTTTATTGACAAAGAATAGAGGTAAAGGGAGGTAATAGGGAAGAAGGGGCATGAACCGATGTCTTTATTGAACCTACACAAAAAAAAAACCTATACGAGTTGGTAGGAAAGTAATAGGATTGTCCACTTCTACCACCACCGTTTGTACGGCCCCGAGAGTGTGTACAAAGTACGGAGGACAACATCGGTCGGCCGTCCCAGTTGGTCAAGCACGTACCACTTTAGCAGTCACCTGTGACCCCGTCGCGCCATGAGAATTGTTTCTTACCGGGGAATTAGCCAAGAGTGTAACCAGTTTCCTGTTGACGCTGCTGGGAGACAGGGGAGAGAATTCCTGTGAACGACGCGGGATGTATTTAAACAAGGGGCAAAATAGGATTTGTTGATCATTTTTGATGAAAAGTGATGTCGAGAAAGACAGTAAAAATATATATATTTATGTACACAGTTTTTTTTTTTTTAGGATTTTAGTTTGTTAAAATAATAAACCCAAAATAAAGCTCAGTATAAAAGTTCACTTTGCTCACTGCCGCAAAGTTTTTGCGGTAAATTTATTTTTTTAGCTGAAATAATTATTGAAAACTGTTTTCCCCATTTTGAAATAAGAAATGGGCTTAAGGCGAGGGTGTTTGTTTAATTACTTTAGTTTTCTCATATTAGGTAAGTACGATCTCATTACTAAATTTTTTGTTTTATGATAATTGATTATTTTACCTGCCTTTTAGAATATTATGTCCCCAAAGTTAAATTTTAGCATTTTGACGATGATTAAAGGCAGTGCTTTTTTTGTGCCGGTACGCACCGGTACGGCGTACCGGCACCTTTTTTAATGTGGGGAAAAAATTACTACTTTTCTTGTATTTTAACGTTTATTATTAATTTATTAATTTGTTAAAATTGAATTATTTTAAAATTGCGCGCAATAAGAATTAAAATGGTTAGCGAACTGGTAGTTAAAAGTTAGGCAATCCATCACAGAGTACCGGCACCTATTTCTTTACAAAAAAAGCACTGATTAATGGTATGCATAATGTGTATGATTTTTAGAGCATTTTCGAAAAAAAATGCTCTATTGTCCCCGTTTTGTCTGTCTGTCTGTCTGTCTGTCCGTCTGTCCGTCATCACCCTAGATCTCAACAACCATAAGTCCTAGACCCATGATGTATATATCATTTTGTAGGTCTTGACCTGCCAAGAAATGACTTTTTTCCATTTCGCGATCTGACCTCTCATGGCCGTAAAAGGGGCCTTATAAAGTACCGTTTTTTACTATATAAGCTATATTAATAATGGACCGCCCTATATCTCAGCAACCATAAGACCTAGACCCATGATGTATATATCATTGTGTAGGTCTTGGCCTGCCAAGTGTACATCAAAAGTCCATTTCGCGATTTGATCTCTCAGGGCCAAAATATAAGAGTTTTTTATGTACCGTTTTGCTTATATTTTAAATATAAATAATAAAAGCTAATCAAAGGGGCGTAATCATTATTTATTTTTGTAACAGTTATTCAACATGACTTACTTCCCGTACTTTATATAAACATTCAACAATTGACGGAGTTTTCGGGCAATTAAATGACTACAATTTAGAATGTTTCAATTATGAGTCCTATTTCAGTGACCACAAACCACTTGTAGTTAGATTTAAGAGAAAATAATTTTGTTTTCAAATATAAAGAAACGTCCTTTTAATATCTTTTTTCAGATATATGCATTACACAATTGAATTTACAAACATTTCCAAAATTTACAAATATTTACTGAAAGATAACAAACGTACTGATACATAACACGAAAATGCGCTAACACGTCCTGTGTCCAGAATGGAACAGGCTTAATTGCTTGTTTATGCTTTCTTATGTAACAAATTACAATTGAACTAATTATCAAAACAAAATATGCCGATTCGTTTTAATAAATATCAAATACTTTTTTTTTTAAATGTACAACTATTTGTTGAATAAATTACTTAAAATACTTATACAATATCTTTGATCTAATTCATTCAAGGCATAAATATTTAAATAACAATTTTTTTTTGAATTGTCATGGTGAATTCTTTCTACATCCTGGACTAGTCTGTACTATTTTTTTTTCGTATACATCTTAGCCGTTATTTACTAAGGCTCATTATTTCGTTATCCATATTTATAAATCATTATGGAAGATAAATACACAAATAATCGAGTTAATTTTTTTTTCAAGCTCTAATTGTTTTATATTGCAGTAATCGTATTCGCCGAGACAGGTGGCAAGTTTACTGGAGGTAGCGATTACGAGAGCAGACGATACGAAACAGACAACAGCGGCTCCACCGGAAAAACGTACGGCTCTTTTGACGGGCTCGACTCCAGCAGTTCCAGCACCAACAACAAGAAGAACAAAATCGAACTGTCTCCTTTCAGTTCTTACAGCAGCGGTTCTCAATCGTCTGAAGACTCGGGAAAGAAAGGTCCGCTCTTTGAACCTATGGGGGACGGAGAGATTGGGGGAAATAGAGGGAAACTATCTGGAAAGTTATCTGCGGAATATTCTTCAGGAGAAGGTTTCAGTTCTGGCTTAGGAAACGGAAGAGGCTTCAAACCTAGCGCCTCGAGCGGAAAGTTTATAGACAGTGGATCCGGAGGCTTCAACGGTCAGAAATCCAGCAGCGGCTCTGGGTTTTCAGATTTTCAGGAGGGAAGCAGTGGGGCCGTGCATAAATTGGTGGGATCCGCTGGGGACTATGGTGACTTGAGCTACGGAGCAGGCGATTACGAGTCGAAGTCTTCTGGTAGCTACGGATCTAAGAGCTCTGGGGTTGACGGAAATGGAGCTAAAGGGTTTGACAGCGGAGCCACTAGCTTTGAAAATGAGGATATTGTTTCTGGGTTTAAAGGAGTTGGAGCTTCAGGGATAGACTTTGGAGCCAAGATCCAGGGCAGCGTTGGAAACGGGGGCAAAGGTTACGGAAGTGGTGGTGAGGGCGTCGGCGGCAGCAGCTTGGGGTTGAAAGGTTTCGTTGACAGCGACAGCATATATATGTCAGATTTGATCAGCGGCGAATCAGAGAGCGGGAATTCAGGGTCTAAGGGCCTTGGAGATATCAGCAGCGGAGCCGGCTACAAAAGCTCCGACAACAAGAATAACGGTAACAAAGGTTATGGCAACTTAGACAGTGGCAAAGGCAACAGAGGCTTTGGCAGACAAGACAGCAGTTATGGTAACTCTGGCTTAGACAGCTCGGGAGGCTACGGGCACAAACAGCTGGAAGGCTCCGGCTCGATAGACAGGTTCCCTAACACCATCAGCTCCGGAGCCGGAGGCAGCGTCGCTAAATCTGACAGCGGCTATAGCAACGACAAAATTTCAGCCCCCGACAACATTTACGACGGCAAGAAAAACAACGAGTTTTATTCCGGACAGAAACAGTCAGGATTCACCGGCTTCGACGAAGAAGACTCAGACAGCTTTAAAAGTTCCCCCAATAATGGTGAGAGTTCTTTCTCCAGCCAAGATTTCGGGGAAGTTGACAACAAATTCAAAGGACCTGCTGTAAAAAATAATAAGGACATTAGCAGCAAAGGTTTCGACGGTTTAGGCGCTGATGGTAAAGATGGGTCAGGTGAAAGCTCAAGAGGTGGTAAATTCGCTGGTGGCTTCAGCGGTGGGAAGACTGGTTACAGCAGCGAAAACAGCGATTTTGGCGGAGGGAAAACGGGTTATATCAGCGAAAACAGCGACTTTGGCGGTGGGGAAACGGGTTACAGCAGCGAAAACAGCGACTTTGGCGGAAGGAAAACGGGTTATATCAGCGAAAACAGCGACTTCGGCGGTGGGAAAACGGGCTACAGCAGCGAAAACAGCGACTTTGGCGGGAGGAAAACAATCTCAAGCGGAGGTAAGAAAGACTACGGCGGCGGTAAGATCGAAGATGCCAGCGCGGCTGATGAGTACTCAGACGACAAGTCCTTGTACAGCGGTGGTAAGAATGACTATATCAAAGGTAAGACTGACCAAGGCAGCGTCAAGAATGACCAAGGCAGCGTCAAGAATGATTACGGTAGCGGCAAGGCTGACTACGGTGGTGGAAAATTTGATTTTGACGGCGGGAAAACCGACTACGCCGGCGGCGGCGTTTCAGATTACGGGAGCAGCAAGACGGACCTGTACAGCAGCAAAGTCTTAGGCGGAGGCAAGGGTGGGCTCGGAGGCAAATTCCTGTACGGCTCCAGCAAGCAGTCGGGCGGCTCGTCCGACAGCTCCGGGAAAGATTACGACGAGGTCTATTCCCAGGGCGGTCAAGGGAAGCAGATGACGTCTGATGACGTTGACGAGAGCAGCGGCAAGAAGTTTCAGACCGGCAGCGACGAGTTTGAGTCGAATGGATTGGACAGCAAGGGTGTGTCTGACAATGGGGGAGATTATGACGCAGTGGAACAGATCGACGACAACACAGTCTGTCAGTCTGGGGTAAGTTGACATGATCCGGGACATCTAGAAATATGGGAAGCTAACGGTTAATTATTTTTTAAATAATTTTTTGATTATTCTCTTTGCTTGGAAAGTATGAGATTAAAAAAAAGTTACATTTGTCGTGTTTTTATAAAAAAAAATTATTATTTTAAATTTTCGTTCAGCCAGGCAGCGCCAGTTTCTTGTTGAAATGTAGTTTTTAAGTGCTTCAGTAATTCTGTGCTTTGAGTGCGTTTGGACTCACCTGGTTTTCAAAACATGTTTCATAAAACCTTTCTTAGGATGGTATAATTAATTCACGCGCAAACACAAAAAAAATATTTTGTCAAAAATTTACTCGAAAAATTAAAATGTCCTTATCGTATTGACGTGGCGTTTAAACGGAGAAGTCAACATATCAAGGTAGTGTATGTAGCACTATGTCTAAACATGTGTAATTCATAATGTGTTACAGGTGGAGTTCGCACCCCATCCATTGTACTGCAACAAGTTCTTCCAGTGCGCTAACAAGAAGCCATTCATGATCATCTGCCCTAAAGGTCTCCTGTACAACTCAAAGTACCACATCTGTGACTGGCCGTCTAACGTGGACTGTACGTTTGATTCTGACATATCCGTCATGGTCAGTAGACAACTGGTAATTAGTTATCTCTGAATTTTTTCTAGTTATTTATTATAATTATTTTGGACCATTATTACACAGCCCAACAAAAAAAAAAATTTTGTGAATTACCAAGAATGTTTGAATGAATTTATAGCAATTCATGGGTGCTGATTTCAAAACTGCCACTGCTTTTGCTGAATTGGCTCTAGTTTCTGAGATATTGGACACCCTTGAAAATATGATTGTACCCTTTGTGTGAAACAAATGCAATAGGTTTGGTGTCTGTTGTTTAATTAAACTATACCAAGTTATAACTTGGTTTTTTTTCTATTTTATCTCTGCTTTCTAAAGACATCATGAGTTCATCACGAAGATGCTGCAAAAATAATCAGAATGTATTCTGTTACATCTCTGGACAATACATGATTGAAAAGCAAAGAAGAAATATAACCGACTTTGTGCAGCAGGCATATTTGGCTTATTTCGATGTGAAGCTGGGAGACCAAGACATGTCTTGGGTTCCCCATAAGGTCTGCAAAAACTGTGTGGAGAGCCTACGGCAGTGGACAAATGGTGAGAAGAAAAGTCTAAGTTTCGGTGTACCAAAAGTATGGCGAGAGCCGAAAGACCATTTTGGTGATTGTTATTTTTGTATTGTGAATGTTAAAGGCTTCAATCGCCACAAGAAATCTAAGTGGGATTATCCTGATCTTGAATCTGCAAGGAGACCAATTCCACAGTGAAGCTCCTATGCCAGTGTTTACTGGATTAGAGCTTTCACCATCAGACTCCTACGAGGGGCAAGATCTTGAGTTTTTGGCAGGTGAAAACAGTGGAAGCGATTATTTCTTCAACACCTCAACCATTCAGCCAAAGAAGAATTCAATGACCTAATACGAGACCTAAATCTGTCCAAGCAAGCATCTGAGCTTTTGAGCGTCCAGGCTCAATGAAAGAAATTTTCTCAAACCAGAAGTTAAAATAACATTTTATCTGAAAAGAGAAGAGTTTCTTCTTCCATATTTCAGCCAAGAGGAAGATCTTGTTTACTGTAATGACATCCCTGGACTTCTGTTCCGAATGGGACTACAAGACTACCATTCCGAAGACTGGCGTCTTTTTATAGACAGTTCCATCAGAAGCTTGAAATGCGTTCTGTTACACAATGGTAACCGTTATGCATCTCTTCCCATTGCTCACTCAACAACACTTAAAGAAGAGTATGAGAATATATATCAAAACAGTATTGCAGAAAGTCCGTTATTATGAGCATCAGTGGAGAATTTGTGTTGATCTAAAAATGGTAAACTTCTTGCTTGGATAGCAGTCAGGATACACAAATTACTCATGCTTCATGTGCCTTTGGGATAGCAGGGCAAGGTAAGATCATTGGACAAGAGTGGCATGGCCTGCAAGGGAAACCATGACTATAGGGAAAGAAAATATCATCAGCAAGCCACTGGTTGACAAAAATAAGATCATTCTCCCACCGCTTCATATCAAATTAGGTTTAATGAAACAATTTGTTAAGGCTTTGGACAAATCTGGCAATTGCTTCAAGTATATTTGCAGATCATTCCCCGGATTGAGCATGGAGAAGCTGAAAGCTGAGATTTTTTACGGTCCTCAGATTTGTAAACTCATCAACGATCGAAATCACCTTGAAGCTTCTTCATGGAACAGTTTTGTTTCAGTTGTCAGGAACTTCTTAGGTAATAAAAGAGCAGAGAATTACGAAGAACAGGTGCAAGATATGCTAGCTAACTTCAGTGGAAACAGTGGAACAAATATGAGCACAGTCATTTAGACAAATTTCCAGGTAACCTTGGGGACTTCAGTGAGGAACAAGGCGAGAGGTTCCATCAGGATATGACGGTGATGGAGGAGAGATATCAAGGAAGATGGGACATACATATGATGGTTGACAACTTTTGGAGCCTCCAGCGCAATTGCACCAACGACACATACAAAAGGAAGTCGAGCGAACAGCTTTTTGCTAATGCATTACCATAGACAATTAACATATTAATTAATTAATTAGACATAATTAGTTTTTCAAATGAAAATGTTTTCTTCTATAACACTATTACACATATTTTTAAACAAATTTCTGCATGACTATTAACAGTTTCACTACTGTTTGTTAGTATACTATTATACTTCATGCAATTCTTGACAAATTCCAAACACGGTGCATACATTATTTAATTAATTTTAATTATCTCGTAAAATAGAGCCAATCTAGCAAAAGCACTTACATATTCTAAATCAGCATAGTTGACTTTGTATAAAATGATTCAAATATCACTGGCAATGAATTCACTGTTTACCAGTGTTATCTATTCAGCATTGCAGGGGAAATAAATGTTGATGTAAGGGGAACAACAGCTGAAATATCGATTCTAAAAAGTAAAGAATGAATTAACTCCTCTTAATTCAACAGCTTACATGCCTAACAACTTAGTGACAGCACACTAACAATAAAAATAAAATAAGATCCACTGAACCTAGGGATTTGGGGGCCCGGGGGCTTGACCTCTTTGGGGGACCCCTTCATTTTGACATTCGACACCATGACATGAGATATTGTACTTAATATTTACATTTATTTTGGTAATATATATAGAACTCGATTTGAAACATGTACATGTAGTATAATTGATGCAAGGGAAGTATCCCATTTATTAGTCATGTTCGTCACTGCTAAAAACGGTTATGTCCCTTAATTTTTTGTGATTTTTTTTTCGTACTCGTATTTGTCGAAAATAAATTAAAAAAATTAAATAATTGCAAAATTAGTTATTGAATACTGCATTGTCTTAGAGCAAAAACATTGTATGCTAAATTTCAAGAAAGATCTCAAAAACAAAAAATAAAAAGAAATTTTGAGTTAAGAAAACAGTTAGAAAAATGATACATGATGATAGTAGAAATCGTTACACAGATACATCAAAATACTATATTTCTTAACGTTCTTAACCGTGGTTGTCTCGTATTTATACTAATACAGCAGTGATTGCTAAAAAAATTTTGTTACGAATCCGAATGGAAAAAAAAAAGGAATACAAACTCAAGCAAATTTTGGGCTCTCAATCTTTCCCAATTGCCCCCCCCCCTCTTTTTCGTATACAGTCATTTAGCTAGGGGCCCCTGATAAGTGTTTAGATTTCCCTTCCTTGATGGGAAGCCTGTGGTCAGGATGTGAAACTCGCCCACAGCATGTCGTTTAGAGCAAATATGGCCCTTACATTTGAAGTAACAAGATGTTTCAGAAAATTTGTGTTTTTCTTTTTTTTTTAAAGTAGAAAAATTATTGAAAATTAAATTATTCAACTATGTCAAAATACCCCCCACCCCCCTCCAACTCCTCACCTCACTTTTCCCAAGAAGCGCTGACGCCTTGTTAGCATTTCTATACCTATCGTCATATGTATTCCTCTTTTAGGACAAGTTCTTGAATGATGATGTACTATAATGACGTCATCATTGTGTGTGTAAAAGCAAGTATGTTTTCTATTGGTAAACACAGTCACCGGGCCCAAGCCATGGACCTGGGGAAACCATGAAGTTCTTTTAAATTTATTTCATGGAGAGAGCTCTTCTCAATATGTGGGCAGTTCCCAATAAGGCAACCTTCTTCATTTCATATGAGTTGAATTTTCCTGGCACCCTATCGATGATGTTTTCTATTATTTTTTTGAAGTACATCCAGCGCCCCCCACGACAAGGGGCACTGTGGTGGTTCTCCTTCCCCACATTCTCTCAATTCCTAGGTCATTTATACTTGGGACAGTTTATCTACGTGTTTCAATGACGTGTTCTCTGTCAGAAGGGGGCGCCCAATCAATTGGCTTGCATGCTTCTGTCTATTTCACTTTTAATAACGATATCTGGCCTATTATTATCATTACTAGTTGAAAAGCCGTGCTGAAGCTGGCTACTCCCTGCGAGTGGTAGCTTTACTAAATAAGGGATATAACCGTGTTCAACTATGACGAACTTCTAATAAATGGGCTATTTCCCTTGCGACGGGGACACAAGCATAGGTTAGACCAGTGATGCTAAACCTTTTTTTTCTGTGGGCCATTTTGTCTGCCAAAAACATTTGGAGGGCCAAAAATATAATTTTTATATATGTACATATATAATGAGATGTTATTTTTTTAAACTTGTGGGGGCCAAAAATTTATTTAAAAGGGCCAAATTTGGCCCGCGGGCCAGTATTTTAGCATCACTGGGTTAGACGATTATGTATTTAAGGATATTCATTGTTGTCCTCAGCACCTTCCAAGCTCCAGGCACCCTAGAGACATGCTCACCCAGGTTAAGACGAAGAAGCTCCAGTCTCCGAAACCCGTACAGTCCCCGGCGCCGTCTCCGAAGGCCAGCAGCAAGCCGGAGCCGCTGAAGCTCCAGCCCATGACGGAGTACTCATCCCCGGAGAGCAGCAACATCTACAGCGACAGCAAGGAGGGGGAGAAGAAGAGCGGTGATGACGAGAACGAGGCCAGCTACTACACGCTCGGCGATGACGACAGAGATTACGTAGACAGCAAGGGAGATGACTGGGGGAAACCGTCGTACAGCGCCCCTGCTCAGGGAAGTGGAGGAGTTTCCTGCTCTTACGGGGTGAGAAAAAATCGGGCCCGTACATTGGTTACGTCAAAAACTCTGGGGGGAGGGGGGAGGTCTAAACAGGTTTGACAGTTGTTGGCAGGACCGGCCTTACAAAATTGAGGGGCTAAATTTAACGGATGCTTTCGAGCCTCCTCTTCTAATATTTTTTCTCACAAGCCTGTGACAAGAGCCATGACAGATAGTGATATGCTAAATGTAAATTTCGGGGGCCCTTCCAATTTGGAGCAATCGTCCAAATCGGCCCTGGTTGTTGGAGCTATTCTATTTACTACATATCTCAGTGTATTTTTAAGTATTATACTCTTGGACATTTTGACTTACATTCTTTCTAGAATACACACACACACACACATTAAGAAAAATATAATGTATCTCAAATAAAAAAAAAGATTTTTCACATTTCATTACAATGTAAATAAACATATTTTCATTGATTTATTTAAAGCGATAAGTGTATTAATGTATGACGTTAAATCATGAACTTACATCATTATATCACCAATGAACTTACATCATTATATCACCGATGTTGGTGAAGCTAAGATTAAATTTTCTTCTTAATTTATGTTCGTTGGCTTACACATTTTATAAAGGGAGAGAATAAAAAAAAATCAAACATTTTTTATTTTACGTAAGACATGATGAAAGAACATTTGCCGGATACTATGAACTACAGCTATGAAATATCGTCCTTGGATGAATACAATGTGGCGCTGACATCTTACCCGTGAATGTGTGTGCGCGCATGTGTGTCTTACCCGTGAATGAATGTGTGTGTGTGTGGGCGCGCGCGTGTGTGGAGGCAGTAATCATTTTCCCTAATCCAAAATCCAATGTCGTCTAACTCTTTGTGTCGACAGGGGAAACAAAAAACAACAACCCACAATATAAATTAATCATGGCTGCTCCCCCCCTCCGTCCTCCTTGACAAGCCCCATTAACTGAGGGAACCTCTGGTTGCACCCATCCACCGAAATTGATGTCTTTTATAGCACATCATCACTGAAGCCAACGGGGTACATTTAGTGGGTTTCCCCCCTGATATGTGTTTACATTTTTTTAAATTCTCGTAATCTTTACGTTTACAGGTGAAATTCATCCGACACCCCAACGATTGCACCAAGTTTTACCAATGTGCTCACTCCAAGCCCTTCTTAATGAGCTGCCCCGCAGGGCTGTACTTCAATACGGACATTGACGTCTGTGACTGGCCATCTAACGTCGACTGCTCTGGATCGGTAACTCTCTGTTTTGTTTTTGTTTTTTTATATAAATCATATCAGCATTAAGATATTCAGGGGAACACAACCCCGTCTAGCAGTAAGTCAGTGGTGTACATGGAGTGGTCGTTCCTAGATTTTAGTTTTAGCTCACGGATGCCACTGTAGGGTGTCATTCTTTAGATATGGTGAGTGACTCTACTAATAGATTTAAAAAAAAAAGTACTTCCCCACCTCTTTCTTTTTTTTCACAAATAATCATAGGATAAAATCATAGGATAAGATCTTCACATTTGTTTCTTATAACAAATGTATAGGAATAATAACTAAGAGAATAACACGTGAATTTAAATAGATATGGTAATGGTAAGTCTGAAGGTAAATCTGTAGATAAATTTGTTGTGTTTAGAAAAATCTGTCATTTACTTAAAAAGACCCCCCTCCCCCTCTCCCACAATTCATCAATTACATCTTCAGGGTCAGACACGCCAGTCTACGGATTACGACTCCGGCTACAGCGACAACAGCTGGCCATCACAGAGCTCCGCCCACCACAAAGACAAGTCCGCCTACATCCCGACTGTCTACAGCGCCCCGCCCTACAGCAGCTCCGACTCCAAGTCTCAGGAGCCTTCTTACTACCAGCCTCCACAACCACTCAGCTTCGACAGCAGCAGCAGTAGCGGCGGCAGTGGTGGCAGCGGTTACCCGATGGCGCCCGGTGGCGGCCATTCCATGCCAGGCTTTTTCCCCATGAGCCCGTTCCACTATCCCATCATGCCCGTCTTCCACCCGCCCATCTTTCAGCCAATCGTTCCGTACTTTCCCAAACAGAACCCTCTCACCTACCAGACATCCTCCTCCAAGGCCAACGAAAAGGGGGACAACGGCGGAGACGATAATAAGAGTAAGAAGGAGGAGGAAGAAGTCGACGATGACGGGGCAGAGGAAGAGGATTCTATAAAAGGGAGTCAGGATAGCTACGACTCCAAAGGGGGCCAGGAGTCAGACGACTCAAGTCGCTCGTACGACCACAAGCAGTCGACGGATGAGTCGTCGTTTGACTACTCCTACCAACAAGGTTCACAGAAGTCAGAAGGTCAAGACAGCTCCAACACTAAATTCGTCAGAAGACCACAAAAAATGTAAGCAAGTAGTTCAAAGTAATACATTAAGGTATCACGGCTTTTGTTTTTAATTTCAAAGGTGATTTTTTGTTTAAAGCAAATGTTACTTCTTACTTGGGGGACTGTCTCGCGCATTGAACACCAACGCAAAGGCCGCCATGTGGTGGATATAAAATGGAGGTCTTCCATTTACGCAATATTTCCCACATGATTACGGCTAAAATGGTAAAATGTAATGACATCTGATTGATGACCTTACCTTCCGTCATTCATTTTCGACCCGATTACTTCCCCTTACATGCAGTGATTGAATTAGATAAATGACACTTTGTCCTGGTTTCAATGGGATGAACAGTTTTACTATCATGGCCATATGCTGCACTTTTTTTACGTAGTTTATATATTGCTTGTTTATAATATGGTAAGTTACAAAAGTAACAGGCAGCTCGCTACTCATTTACATTTTTTTAGCCTTATTAATTTCAGTATTATGTTGATTAAATATAAACTAATTTTTTTTTTAGAAATAACTTTGAACTTAAACATTCCGTTCTTCCTTCAGAAATTCTAACGACTACCAGAACAACAAAAACTTCAATCGAAACTATAACAACAACAATAATAATAATAACAACAATAAAGGTTTATATTACTACGACTACGACTCCGTCAGCAACTTTAACAAAAACAACAATAACAATTACGGCAACAAGAAAGTGTTCAACAACAACAACAGCAACAACAAGAAGGGGGAAACTGGCACGGGAGGTAACAACAAAGGTATCTATTACTATTACTATGACAGCTCCAACAAGAATGGTAACGCCAAAGGCAAGCAGGGCGATTACGGCTACTACTACGATTACGATACCTTCTTCAGCGGCAGTGGCGGTAATGGTGGCAGCAACATGTACGATTACTTCACCTACGATTATGGGGGCAAGGCGCAGGATTACGGCTCATCATTCTTCCAGAGCTCTGGAAATAAAAGGTGAGTAACGACCAGGGAACTAATTACCATGGAACTAATTACCAGGGAACTGATTACCAGGGAACTAATTACCAGGAAACTAATCATCTGGGAACTAATTACCAGGGGACCAATCACCAGGGAACTAATTATCAGTGAACTAATTACATTGGAACTAATGACCAGGGAACTAATTAACAGGGAACTAATCATCTGGGAACTAATTACCAGGACAATAATTACCAGGGGCTAATTACCAGTGAACTAATTACCTTGAAACTAATTACCAGGGAACTAATACATTGCGAACTAATGATCAGGGAATAAAATACCTAGGAACTAATTACCGGGGAACTCATTACCAGGAGGACTAATTACCAGGGAACTATTTACCAGTGAACTAATCACCTTGGAACTAATTTCCAGGGAACTAATACCTCGCGAACTAATGACCAGGGAACTCATGACCAGGGAACTCATGACCAGGAAACTAATGACCATGGAACTAACGAGCCGGGAACTAATGATCAGAGAGCTAATAAGCAGGAAACTATTGACCTGATCATTAATGTGAGCTAATGACCAGGGAACTAGGCACCAGGATTATCTCAGGGACACTTGACGGAGATTACACGAGTGAGTGGTGCTCCGCCACAGTGTCTTGCTCATGGGCCTTCAAGGCTTGAAAGACGGCCCTGCCAGCCAGTTGTAAATTTAAAAAAAAAAAAACTAAACAACTAACGTTTTAAAATTATATTTTGCTAAATTAAAAAAAAATTTATTTGTTTTCGCCTCAAACTCAGATTTTTTATTTGTCTCAATGTAAATATTTTTGTTCTAATAAAGTTTAACTACGTTTATTTTTCCCGCTTCCATTAAATTCCATTTTTTTAAAAAAAACTACAAACCAAATGTATTTTTTCCCCCAATTTCTATTTAATTTTTTGCATTGGTTTCCATCTCTCTCTCTCTCGCTCTTTTTTTTTTTTTACACGTGCAACATTTCTTATTATTCTATTACCATGACAACGGGCTCAGAACATAATGGGAATTTGTTTGTTTTATTTTATTTGCATTCAGGAAACAGCTCAAGAGCGGAGCGTTGAACCAACCTCAGTATTTCGGAAGTGCGTTCAAAGAATTGTCCAAGTACAAAAACCTGCAGCAGTCACTGAAAGTAGGCCAATATATATGTATATATCCTATTAATAGTTTAGCCCGAACTAAGTAATTCATCCATTCATATTTGACCTATCGATCTGCCATTATGTTGCAATCAAGACCCTGTCTTACAGATGGGCGATCTTGGGGGGGGGGGGCTGGCGAGGGGCCCACATTGCCAAAAACCCCCTCATACCAAAATTAATTCATACTAAATATGATGCTAAGAGAGCCCCGGCTATTACTTTTGCTGAGGGCCCCTTCATTTCTCTTGAAGTCTCCCCCTATGGCTCCCAACGACATGAGTACGGCTCTGGTATCATCAATAAAAATTACTAAATAAATCTATCTGACCAATTAACAGAAAATCAATGACGCCAATGATGACGTAGAGTACATCCACTTTGACCACACCGGGTCAGGGTCAAGTAAAGGTAGCCAAGGACACGGCCACATGCACGACAGCGGCCTCAGTTCACTCCTGCCGCTCATTTTGCTCGGTTCATCCCAAGGGCAGCAACTCATTCTGACGTCTGCGATACTTTCTAAATTGAAGGGTGTCTCCAGTGAGTTATCTCTCTTCCTTTAAATGGAAAAAGTTAATTAGGCACAAATAGACAGACATATTTTTAAAAAGTTAATTAGGCACAAATAGACAGACATATTTAATACAAGGAAAATTAATGTTTTAATTATGTAACTTTCAATAAATGAACTAATTAATATCCACAGGTTCCATGGGCGGTAAAGGTAAATTTACTGTTTAAATTTCTACTTCAGTATAAAGTTTTACTAGGCAGGGAACTTTTTTTTTTAAATTAGAAGTTCAGTAGCTATATTATCTTGTTATTTCCTTCAATTTGTATGAATTAGAATTAAAAAAACGAACAAAACAAATTAGATATTTTAAAATATAAAAACAATGTTTTAAATTTTATTTTTAAAGCAAAGTTAGAATTGATTTAAGATAGTTTATTTTGTTATTTAGAACTTTAGAAGCATTGTAAATGTAAACTGAACATCTGTGTGTTAATGTTCATCTCTTTAAGAAAAGAAACCATTGTTAAATGATTGGTTAAAATTGACCAACAGTTTTGTATGATAATTGTCTTTAAGTAATTATAACCAAACGGAAACATTTATTATTGTGTCACTACACTGTATTTCTTTAATTTAAACAGGTGATAGTCTCATTGACACTAAAGGTACGTAAACTACTGATACATGAATCTACCAACTTTTTGCTATAAATCTCATTAGCAGAACGGGAGGAGGGGCAGGATGAGTGTCACATGCGGAGAGGGGAGGCAGGAAGAATGTCATATGCAGCAGCACCGGACGGGTGTTTTATGGGGGCCCCCCTCCTACATTGCTCTTGATTTACTTACTTGACTTAATTCCTTGAACTCCTTGCGGTTCAAAGGTCCTCTGCAGCGCACTCTGTTTCTGGAGGCCTTTTTTTTCACCCCCCCTCCCATGTTTGGTTGCCACTTATCATCTACTGCTGGCACCAACAAGACCTTCTCCAAGTGGTCTTTGTGCGGCCAAATTTTCTCTGGCACTGCGGGTTCCACTGCTGAGCCATTTTCCCCCACATTGCTTTTGAATCAACGTTTAATTCTGTTACTGTTAGTCAACGAAAGAATTTCGCATCACTGGTCCCCCCCCCCCTTTAGACGTGGGGGCCTGTTGTGACAGTTATCAGCCCTTAAAACCGTCACCGGCGACATCTCTTAATGCCCCTCCCCCAACCCCACCCACACCCTTTTAAAAAAAAATTTAAGATGAGATTCTAATTTATTGATACAGTGTCGGGACCCCATGACCAACAACATACCTGCATACCTCACCACCAGCTATCAGAGCCGTTCCTAGTTAATTAGGCGCCCTAGGCAGAGACTTCCGCCTAAGAGGTTTAAGATCCCACCGGGGCCTCACATCTGGTCGATATTTATACCTTTAGTGGGTCCGGCACTTGAGGGTGGCTGCCTACTTTTCTGATCAGAGAGAGAGATCAGCCCTGATATCCGAGGCTAGCGCCGGGCCCCTGTAAGTGCCGTAGATGGGGCACATTTTGGCCAATGCGATTAAAAAAGATGACACCCATACTGATGCTATCGTGAGTACGAACGATGTCACGTGACAGGGTAACACGAGTTTTGACATACGCTCGAATGGTAATTAATGCTGATTTCCAGACACCGCTAGGATGTCGTTTGATCAAAGCAAGAAGACATTTTGTCTTAAAATGATAATACGACAGATGGATAGATTTCACAATATCGACACCACAACTGAGCTAAACCATCACCTGTTCGACTCACTCACGTGTTTGATTTGAAAATTTCATTGACCTGTGTGTGCTTTCAGTTGGTTTTTCTTTGGACGGTTTGACCTCATTTATTACTTGCACATGTAAATACAAGAGACACTTTTCTATATATTACGGTAATGTGGTGAGAAGTATGTGTGTGGATGGGCGTATTCATTTTGAAAAAAATGTCATATGAGAGGGGGCATTTGCTCCCCCCCCCCCTTACATTTAAAAAAAATGTCATAAAGTTGTTATTTGCCCCCCCCCCGGAAAATTTTTGCCCCACCCCCTGGAAAAATTCCTAGCGACGCCCATGTGTGTATGTATGTGTGTTTGTGTGTGGGGGGGGAGTTGTTCTCTGTAGAGAACTCTTAAAATATGTTCTAAATGTGGTCTTGAATTTGGATATGGATCGCACTTGATATATCCAAATAAACAGATCCGACTTAAATCTGATAGGGGTGGAGGGATGGGGGACGAGACAGAGACGTACCCAAATATTTGTGGGCCTCAGATAAATTTACCTAAGTGGGCTCTAATTATTAACTCTAAACCCATATCACAAGATTTCATGGGTGCTAAATCTTAAAGGGGACCCCTTTGAAATTGGGAGCGTATAGACGTTAACGTAGTTGGCCCATTCATGAGGGGGGGGGTCTGCTAACAAGAACCTCAATGTAAAGAAAGTACGATTGAATTATTTAATATCATGATGAACGTATGATTTGATTACATCGTTAACGTGCAGAGAAATAATGTTTTGATGTGCTTACATGTCTATTGGGTGGATCATGTAATAATGCTTTGACGTGCTTACATGTCTATTGGGTGGATCATTTAATAATTTTGTGATGTGCTTACAGGTCTATTGGGTCGATCATGCAATAATGCTTTGACGTGCTTACATGTCTATTAGGTGGATCATATAATAATGCTTTGACGTGCTTACATGTCTATTGGGTGGATCATGTTATAATGCTTTGACGTGCTTACATGTCTATTGGGTGGATCATTTAATAATTTTGTGATGTGCTTACAGGTCTATTGGGTCGATCATGCAATAATGCTTTGACGTGCTTACATGTCTATTAGGTGGATCATATAATAATGCTTTGACGTGCTTACATGTCTATTGGGTGGATCATGTTATAATGCTTTGAGATGTTTAAAGGTCTATTGGGTGGATCATTTAATAATTTTGTGATGTGCTTACAGGTCTATTGGGTCGATCATGCAATAATGCTTTGACGTGCTTACATGTCTATTAGGTGGATCATGTAATAATGCTTTGACGTGCTTACATGTCTATTGCGTGATCATGTAATAATTTTTTGATGTGCTTACAGGTCTACTGGATCGATCATGTAATAATGCTTTGATGTGCTTTCAGGTCTACTGGGTGGAAGCAAGGGCGGCAGCAGCGATCTCATAAAGACGCTCTTCCTCCTGAGGCTCCTGTCAAACTCTCAGACCACCACCACCACGACCACCACCACGGCCACTCCTCTGACTGTCACACCGAATATCCAGTTCGTCGGGCCAGGGTTCGTCACCATAGCGACCGGTGCGCCGGTAGTATTCATCGACCCCATTACCGGACAGCAGGTGGCTGACGCCAATGTGGCCATAGATCCCATTTCAGGTAAGGGTAATCCGATCCCCTTGCATACAAATTTGAAAGTATCCAACGCCAATATTCCGTGAGCTAAGTCGAATGATTTAGTTAAGAATCATTCATCTGTCTGTCTGTCTGTCTGTCTGTCTGTCTGTCTGTCTATCTATCATAAATCTTCTGTCATTTTATCTTTCTGTCTGCCTGTATGTCTGTCTGTCTGCCAAATGTCTTTATCTGTGTACTATTTTATCTTTTATACATTTATCGAAGTACTGTCTTTCGGCTATCTAGCCATGCATCCATTCTTAGAACAGTTCATCCATTTATACATCCATATACCCACAATTCTCACATAAACTCGTACATCGGTAATTTATATCCATATAAAACATCCATTAGTCCATTTATATACGAAAATAGACATAAATGCATCCATCTATTCTTTCTTGTATCTTTCATCCAATCATCTAACCCTCCAATATGTGGTCAACCAGTGGTTCTCAAACTTCTGCGATTTGCGACCCAATAAGAAACATGTTTTCGTATTTCGCAACCCACCCTTTAAAGAAAGGAAAAACAACCAGCTAGAATTAAGTGTATATTTCTTCACCAAGTTAAGCATTGGCAATTTTGGCAACGTGCGCATGTTCTCTAAATTACTGACCAGCGACTCGAATCGGGACAAACAAACAAAGTGGTCTCTCTCTCTCTCTGTCCCCCCCCCACCCCCCCAATGGTATCTATAGGTGCAACAAAAAACTTTTACCAACGACTCAATATCGATAGTATGGCGGTGACCATGTTTACTGTGTGTTGTGTCCACAGGTGCCGTGTTTGACGTAACCACCAACAGAGTACTGATGTACCAGGATCCTACCACTGGACAGCTCACCCAGGCCTTCGCTGCCGCCGTCACCACGGTGCCCTTAGGTAATTATTAATTACATTCTACATCACAGACAATATAACTAATACCTTTGGAATCAAATAACGAGCTAAACAGGTGTTTGAATAATGATAGCAAGTGTTTGAATGATGACAGCCAGTGTTTGAATGATGATAGCAAGTGTTTGAATAATGACAGCCAGTGTTTGAATGATGACAGCCAGTGTTTGAATGATGATAGATTTAGCGAGCAAAGCCAGTGTTTGAATGATGATACTTTTAGCGAACATTGTCAGAGTTTAAAAATACTATACCTTTGATAAATTCATCATTTAAACACTGGCTTTGCTCACTATAACTATCATCAGTGAAAATAAATTCCGAAAATGTGTGTACATCTTAACCACCTGGCGTTTGCATATATCAAAAATCAAACTCTGTTGTTCTTTTTAAAAACAAAAAAAAAAACAAAATATTTCAAAAAGTCTATCACTTAATTCCTAAACAAATCTACAAGCCATTGAGTTATCCATTCAACCACTTTTAAATGTGGACGTTTAATGCTAAGTGAAAATGCAACATTTAAATGGCCCGCAAAACAAAATTATACAAACGCAATCATATACCTAAGCGCAGTTGATTGAATGTAAACAAACCCTTGCTGATATTTGTTTATAATTTAATAACACACACGGGAAAACAAGGTTTACATTTCGCGGTGTCTATAGGATTGAAAATTAAATTAAGAATTTAGTGGTGTCCGAAGAAAGGAAAATTATGAATTTACTGGTTCGCGGGAATTAAGGTCACCAGTTAAGTGGTCCGTGATGTCTGATAGGTTGCCGACCGCTACTTAGAGAGAATCATTATTACATGTTTAAAAGTATTTTTTCCATTAGCGAATCCATGCAATGAACCTAAATCCTGAAGGGACCATAAAGTTTATCTTAATATTATTATTATTATAACTAGCTGTACCCTGCAAAACCTTCGAATAGTTATATCCCCTTAGGCTTAATCGCTACGCTAGGTTATTTTTTATGTTTCAGGCAGATCCGATTTTTTTCATGATTGCATTTTAAACTAGAATACTGTTGTATTAATTCTTTACTTTCGATTTAACGCAGAACCCAAATCGCAATTATTTTATTAGATTTTATAATTTGTTTTTTTATCTTCATAAATAGAAAATGTTTTCTTACTAATATTTTTTTTATTACTGGGCATAAAAAATATCTGTATCCTACATTTATGCTTTTAAAAGTTTGACTATTTACCATTGCATCGTAGATAATGTATCATACAGATCATGCTTCATATGTCCGCATATTTTAATCTAGCCACTGCCAGGTCATTGAATCCAGCGACTAACGTCATCAGACGAGCCCTGCAGAGGAACCCACTGACCAACCTACTGAATGTGGGCAACAGCAACAATCGAATAGTCTCTGTGGTCCAGCCACCCACAGTGTCACCCGCGGGTAACCATTTGGTCTCTGAGCACTCTCTCTCTCTCTCTCTCTCTCACTCTTTCTCTCTCTCTCTTCCTCTTTCTCTCTCTTCCTCTTTCTCTCTCTTCCTCTTTCGCTCTTCCTCTCTCTTCCTCGCTCTCTTCCTCTCTCTCTCTCTTCCTCTCTGTTCCTCTCTCTCTCTTCCTCTCTCTCTGTTCCTCTCTCTTCTTCTCTCTCTTCCTCTCTCTCTTCCTCTCTCTTCCTCTTTCTCTCTCACTCTCTTCCTCTTTCTCTCTCTTCCTCTTTCTTTCACTTCCTCTCTCTCTCTCTCTTCCTCTCTCTTCCTCGCTCTCTTCCTCTCTCTCTCTTCCTCTCTCTTCCTCTTTCTCTCTCTCCACCTCTCTCTCTCTCTTCCTCTCTTTTTCTCTCTCTTTTTCTCTCTCTCTCTCATTCTTTCGCTCTCTCTTCTCTCTCTCTCTCTTCCCCCCTCTCTCTTCCTCTCTCCTCCCCCCACCTCTCTCTCTCTCTCTCTGTGCGTGTGTTTGAAAACTGCATCTCCTTCATTTAGCGTTACTCTTCTGTTTTTGTTTGATCTAACCACTGTAATCGATGGACTAATTAGATCATTGTTTTCAATTAACGTTGTGTATTTATTGATGTGTCCTTGCTGTGTATGTTTTTTTGTGTGTGTTTGACGTCATTCAGGAACGGTTACCGGACGTGATGCCATCAATCTGATCTTCTTGTCTCCCCTGACGCCGTCTTCCCTGCCTCCCCCCGTTGTGGGACACGACGGGGGCGCCACGATGATCCGGGGCTCCCTGAGGGACATACTGGGAGATGACCTCACAAGATTTATCAACAACGCCCAGCTGGTGCCCGGTCAGGGACTGCCCAACTCTCCAGCGGGCAGCCACAAACGTAAGTCCAGTGCATGCTAAAAATAGCTTAACCTTTAGACGGCAGGGGGGGGGGAGTTCCTAAAAAACAGCTCTACACAGATTCCCATAATGTTGTTTAACCGGTCCCGATTCAAACGGCAAAGCTAACAATAGCTTTTTCATCCTTAGGGATAATCTCAGTAAAATATTGATTCCATAATATCGTTGTAACTGAATCCCGAAGAAAGGCACTTTTGTAAGAGACCCTTGGTTATGCATTATTTATAATGAATAACATCAGATATTCATACAGGAGATTAATGGGAAATAACAAAAAGGTCATGGTCAAGCCTAGTAGCAAGGGTAGACAACTTCAGTAATTATCGTTCTTTGAAATAAAATATTTTCAAGTAATAAATAAAGCATACAACATAATCTATATACTAGTATCATCAATCTAACAGACAGTTAAAAAAAAATTGGCTATGCCTTTAATTATTATCGATCTGTGAGGAAAGATAACTGTTTTGTTTAGTATGTCTTGATCTACATAAATACAAAAGTTCTTCGCCGATTGCCTTGAAATTTTTGGCACAACATTGCAGCCAATATACTTATTATATAGATATCACTCCTGTTATATTCCAAAATAGTATTCAATCAATCGTTTTGGTATAATTATCTCTTTACTTTGCTTTTTTTTTTTCATAACCAAGGGGAGGTAAATCAAAAGTCACCGAGTGCTAACTGATATTTTTTTAAAATTCAAAGTAGGTTAAGCCACACAAAGTGTGGTCGGGTACAGCTAATGTAAAAATGCAAAACAAACAGTGCTGACCCTAATCCTAACCCCTATAGCTGAATGTGGCTTTGGAAGTTAAAAGCCCGCGTTTGACTGTCAGCATATTGCATATCTTCATCTACGTCAGTTCATCCATCTAGATGTGGTTTGAACAAGAGCTCATCTATTTATAGAATAACGTTTTTTTTTTCTACTCGCGTTTTTAAATCTACACAGTTTCATGTCATCATTGTTTACGTTGCTATGGAAATCAAACTATACATATAACTACTACTTCTGTAATGGTCATCCGGTATAGGTGTATATATCAACATATTTTTAGCATATCCCCCAATAGGTGTCATTAGGACAAAATTTTGTCAACACTGACCTAACATCTGTCATACATAGTCACGTGGGAGTGGTAGTGCTAGGGGTACGGCCGCACAAGGCGCCAAAATGGCGCTTTTCAACTTTTTAGTCTTAACTTTTCAGATCCATTAGAGGTTGGCAAATATTTTAAGTTGCACCCGGCGCCATAATAGCTACCTATGGCTCTGAATCGCTACATATCGCTCTGAATCGCTACTAATTGCTCTGAATAGCTACATATCACTCTGAATAGCTACATTAGGCTCTGAATAGCTACCTAAGGCTCTGAATAGCTACCTAAGGCTCTGAATAGCTACCTATGGCTCTGAATCGCTAGCTATGGCTCTGAATATCTACATATGGCTCTGAACAGCTACCTATGGCTCTGAATAGCTACCTAAGGCTCTGAATAGCTACCTATGGCTCTGAATCGCTACCTATGGCTCTGAATAGCTACCAATTGCTCTGAATAGCTACCTATATCCCTGAATAGCTACCTATGGATCTGATCAAACCTATTGATCAGTCATTTTGTCAATGAGTTAAAATCACCATTTCTATACAACTGTACATGCCTTAAAAAAGCAATACTATTGCAGTAAAATCTTTTATAACCACTGAACTCGATCTAATATTACCCCCCCCCCTCCACCCTTTTCCAATATACTTTCCCCAGCATGCGCCGTGGTCCGCAGCGGAGAGACAGTTCCATACAAGGTCAGCCCAAGAGCTGGGCGACGCCTGACGTCCGAAGAGTGCCAAGCCATGGGTCAGCTCCTGGACAAGTTCATCCCCACCTTCCTTCAGAACTTTGTGCCAAGTGACGCCGCCTTTGCCGGATTCGGCGCCAATCAGAGAAATAACAACAACAACAACAACAGCAACAACAGCAGAAACACTCCGTTGCAGCCCGCCTCCTCGGGCAACACTCTGGAAGGCTCCAGCGTGATCGACATCTTCGGCGGGGCGTTGAACCCGATCAGCCCGACACCTGGTCGGCCCGACGCTACACCAACAGCAGCGAACAGCCTGAACCAGTACATCAACATACGCAACGACCGAGAAGGTTGCACCATCGCTGTTCCCAACATCATTCCGCAGTGTTAGTGACGATTGCGCACCAAGGTGCGAAAGAAAAAAAAAACGAGCAGCGCGATGCGGCACTCTCTATTCAAAATGAAGTGCAATGTGATTGGATGAATAACGCTTAGCCTTTAAAAGGTCAAGGTGAGGTCATCGGTCGATTACATTTTATCGCTCTGACCTTTTTTATTTTTGGAATCATACGACAAATTTAACTAGTTATGCTGAATTTTTTTTTTTCATCCATGTACAATAATGCGATGTCAGCTAATTATTCAAAAATGAAATGTGATGAACTCTGTTAAGACGATTTGTACGAGAATCAGCAGAATTTTTATTCTTTTGTGTATTTTTTTTTGTTCACATGAAGAATTACCTTTTTTTTTCATTCTGTAATACAAACCTTTTGTTCAACCTTTTCTCTTCTAAAAATTTTTTTTATTTTTTTTTTTTATTTCTCACACATGGCAACTTTTGATACAAATCTCAGCACTGTTAAAAATTATGGTATTTGTTATTCATCTCCTTCATTATCCACTAGTCATACAGAAAAATTTCAATTATGTTTGAAAATATTTATATTAATAGCTTGCATCCTTCATTATTAACAAACTTTTTTATTTGACTTAATAATTAATATGCGATGAATATCGTTTATTATTGTATTTATGTGAACTAATTTTATTTCATATTTCAATCAACCAAACAATGCTTCGTCTTGGTGGATACTATTGATATGTAAATATATTGATTTATATATTGATTTTTTCTTTACCGTGAAACATTCATAATGTGAAATGTAAACTTTGATTTTTTTTTTCAAATTATCCATATCTAATTTATTTTTATATAGTGTACTATAACCCATTTCTGTCAGAGTGAATTAGACAACTATATGGTATTATGATGATTATGCGATGGAACATTTTTGATACGCTTGGCCGATTATTGGATATATTTATATATATTTATATGTATTTGTGTCTGGTTTTGTGCTTATATTAATGGCTGCCTGTGTTGTTACACACTGTGTATGTATGCTATTTTTTTTCAGATTGTGTAACATGTGGTGTATGTACAAAAAGCATGGACCAATAATAAAATTGTTTACTTATTTAAAAAAAACCGTTTCCCTTGTTTTTATCGAATTGTAAATTGAGTAATTACTTAACTTTACAGTCACGCTTCAACTGTCCCATTGCGTATTTAAAAGGGGGGGGGGGCTAGGGAATGGCGGCCCGACAAAAGGGGCAGGTACTTAGCTTTCACCCAGGTGCGGCGAAAGTGGTTGTTTTGATATCTATCTATCTATCTATCTATCTATCTATCTATCTATCTATCTATCTATCTATCTATCTATCTATCTATCTATCTATCTATCTATCTATCTATCTATCTATCTATCTATCTATCTATCTATCTATCTATCTATCTATCTATCTATCTATCTATCTATCTATCTATCTATCTATCTATCTATCTATCTATCAATCTATCTATCTATCTATCTATCCATCTACCTACCTACCTACCTTCCTATCTACCTTCCATAGGTATGATCTAAGAAATAAAATCTCATCTGTACTTCTCTACAGGGACCATGCACAATTTGCTTTATTTCTCTACGAACAATTCGAATGTACCATTAACATTTATAAACAAAACAAAATGTGCCCCAGTCCCATCATGCTAGTAGTGGTCCACAATTTGCACTCAAGTTATTTAGATGCTCCACACATTTTATCTCCTTAAGCCTTGAAAAAAAGTTTCCCATCCTTAATCAGATTCCGAGCTGAATATTTCGGGTTTTTATTAAAAAAAGAGGAAAGCCCTGTCAAATCAACCAGTTGAAATCTTCAATTTTTGGGGGGCGTCAATATTTTCACTATGTAAGCATTAATTTAAAAAATAGAGCAGTTTGTTTTTGATTGAGAATTGCACACGGATGTGTGTAATAGGGCACAAGACTATGTGACCAAAATCCAGGAATTCACACCTCCAGCTGAAACGTAAGCACAAATAATTTGAGTGCTATCCATCACACTTTGGAATCACTGATATAAAAATCAATGACTTTGTGTTTCTAGATTAACTTTGTTGTTATAACGATTTTTTTTGGTTTTCTAACCTTAATGTATTAGCTGAATGCACTGGAATGTTAATTACAAGGGCGGGGGGGGGGCGGGGGATAGGTTGGTGGTTGGGATGGGTGGGGTAGGGTAAATGATATGATTCATCAATGGCTTCAGTAGGTATATACAGAGCAGGGGTCCTCTAACCTTTACATTTATTGACCCCCCACCTGTACATAATATATGTATAAAGTTACAGTTATGAACTCATCACCTCATCAGATGTTTATCTGTAAAGTTACTGAAAGAAGAGATGTTCATCTGTAAAGTCACTAAAGGAAGATATTATATATTACCAACGGTCCAGGCCGAACTGCCATTCGTCGCGTTGTGTGGGTCGCAACCCACCACTCTGAGAGCCGCTGGTATAGAGGAATCAGACTCCCTAGATACATGAATCTTGTTTTGTTTTTGTGAACTATTGAGATCAGGAGTGAGTGTGTCCGAGTGAATGTTTACATTAGGTTATTACTGGAAAGTACATTTAGTTTAGAGTAACTTTCCTGCTGTATGGACGGAACTGGGTGCTGACGCGAGAGATGACAGCTAGTGTTAGTGTTAGTGAATTATGTCTTCTGATGACTATGCACATGTGTGTGTGTGTGTGTGTGTGTGTGTGAGTGGATGTTTGATTGAAAATATGTGTGCGTTAACGTGTTCTGTTGTGTGGTCTGTGTGAATGTTTGTGAACGTACGTGGTCAAATGTTTGCGCTTGTGCGTGTTTGTGTGTGTGTGTGGGTGAGCATGGGGGAGTACGCGTTTTTTTTTTAAATATATGCGTGCACATGTGTTTGTATGTGTAAGTCTGTTGAGCTGTGTATGCACATATGCGTTTGTATGTGATGTTTGTTGAGTTGTGTATGCACATATGTGTTTGTATATGCCAATGTGTTGAGTTGTATATGCACACATATGTTTGTATGTGCTTGAGTGTTGCGTTGTGTATGCACATATGTGTTGTATATGTTAGTGTGTTGCGTTGTGTATGAACATATGTGTTTGTATGTGTACATTTATGCGTATAATGGACATTGAATTCATTTATGTATGCAAACGATAAATATACTGCACTCTTAGGACGATACAAACATGTCGAAGCCTTTCTTATAAAGCCCGTCCAGTCAACACCGACTCTCCTGATTTCAGTATATGACCCCAGTTAGTCTCTGGTCAGAGTCCAGTAGAAGACACGTGAATTTTAGGACCGGCACTTATGAGACAGACAGAATAGTTAGAATGGTTTATTTGGGGCCCCAGGGAACGACGTTGCCGGGCCATTGAAGACCCTAGATAGGGACGTTGCCATGTTTTTCGGAGGCCCTTCGCCAAAGCCACTAACGGGGCCCTGGAATGTATAGCTTTTCTGGATTTTATATCCACTTAACATTATTACCATACGGTACTGCTATCGGAGCTGGTGAAGTGTAGACTTCACCTGTTCCTGTAACCATGGAGCATAAAGGGCCCCCTTCAACGCCCAGCCGCATTTACTTCCCCCTACTATTGTCGGGTAGCCGTTTAAAGCTGTGCGGACTTTTAAACCATATTTTGACCTGAAAAAATTCACTTGGTTCCCACCGAGGATCGAACCCTGTACTCTAATGTCAACAGTTGAGCGCTTTATATCGCTCGGTCAGCAATCATAAATAAGATTTGTTTAAACCTTAATATAATTTACTTTTTTTGGATAACGCAAAGCAGAAATGTAATAAAAATCCAGCTGGAGCCCCCCCACGCCCTTAACATTGGGTTGGGGGGTGGCTCTGGGGGGCCTCATGGTTCCTGTATCCTTTGATACGGTCCTTTCAATAGCTGTCAATGGAATCGACCGCCGATTGTCATCAAGCAACAGTTTAAAAAAAATAGCTTTTGTGTCCTGAAAAACCCTCTCATGGAGCGATGTTTCATTATATTTTTTTAAACACACTTTAATATTAGAGCTGCATTAACTATCAGCAGCACTAAAACAAAACAGTTTTTTTTTTCTTCATAGCCACATTGTCTTTGTGGATGTGGCAGTGGGGGTGGGGGACTGGTGGGGTGGTGTGAGAAGGGCAAGCGGGGTTGGCTGAGTAAGAAAGTATCACTCCAATTTTTTTTTTAACAGTCAACTGCTCACACACAGCCACCAGACGCAGCGCGCGTGCTGTCACGCGAGCCTCGTTCCAGATGCCGGTCACATTGACGAGACCATTCAGTCAAAATAAAGTTTTAGTTAACTGTGTGTGTGATAACTTCAATATCAGAGGCGAAAGTACAAATGAATATTGCGTCACACTACTTCAGTTTTATCAACAGACGAGGAACTTGTTGTGTTTCTTAAAACGAAGCTAGACATTCCGTGAGGCATAAATAGCACGTAGACAAATCAGAACAGCAAACAAATTAATGTTTGGAATATTATTAATATTCAAGATGAGTCATACATACAAAACAACAACAACGATAGAAAAACGTCATGTATAATGTCAATAACAAATTTATATCTTTTTGTGTTCATTAGAATATTTCTGATTGGATTAAAAAAAAATACAGAAGATAATTTCAAGAAGTTTTTGCCGTGAGAGTAAGTATAAAATAAAAATAAACCATTTTTGTGAGTCTTTAAGCCCGAAAGCCCCAAATTCTGTAAAATATGTTAAGACTAAAAGATGACCAGTTCTCGGCATTTTTTTAGGGGTGGGGTGGGGGGGGGTGAGGTGGACGTTGTCAGATAATTGTTCAGCTATTTAGTGCGTCTTAGTCCAACGTAAATATAAGGCTCGACTAACACCAGATACCTGTGACAGGTCCATTTATGGATAGGATATTTATCCGTGAGGTCCATGTAGGGATAGGATGTTTAGCTGTAAAGTCACTGAAGGGTGGGATGTTTATTTGTAAAATCACTGACGTGTGGGATGTTTATCTGTAAAGACATTGAAGGAAGAGGTTTTTATCGCTTAGATCAGAGGTTCTTAAACTTATGTACTCCGCGAACCCCCATTTGAAAAAAAAATTTTTGACGGACCCCATCCCAACTTTAGGTACTTTATATATGTATATATTTTACGATGATT
>JAGDYQ010000021.1:8112803-8192434 GCA_021962125.1 Bulinus truncatus
CCTCTTCGCTCAATGTCTTTACAAGTCACAACAACCCCACTGTAAGTGACTTTTCATTCAACTGTCACGCCTTCAATGTTTTTCAGTCATTATCCCACATAGTGACTTCCGTCAAACATCCCATACTTCGGTGACTTTACAGATACATATTACCACACTGCTGGTGAGCTTTTTGCTTGTGCTCTACTTCAATGTTTTCAGCTTCATATCCCACACCCCAGTGACTTTACAGATACACATCCCACACTACAGTGACTTTACAGATACACATCCCACACTACAGTGACTTTACAGATACACATCCTATCCCTACATGGACCTCACGGATAAATATCCTATCCATAAATGGACCTGTCACAGGTATCTGGTGTTAGTCGAGCCTGATATTTACGTTGGACTAAGACGCACCAAATATCTGAACAATTATCTGGCAACATCCACCCCACCCCACCCCCCCTAAAAAATGCCGAGAACTGGTCATCTTTTAGTCTTAACATATTTTACAGAATTTGGGATTTCGAGCTTAAAGACTCACAAAAATGGTTTGTTTTTATTATTTTATACTTACTCTCACGTCATAAACTTCTTGAAATTATCTTCTGTATTTTTTGTTTAATCCAATCTCAGAAATATTCTAATGAACACAAAAAGATATAAAATTGTTATTGAAATTATGCATCACGTTTTTCTATCGTTGTTGTTGTTGTTTTTATGTATGACTCATCTTGAATATTAATAATATTCCAAACATTAATTTGTTTGTTGTTCTTATTTGTCTACGTGCTATTTATGCCTCACGGAATGTCTAGCTTCGTTTTAAGAAACACAACAAGTTCCTCGTCTGTGGATAAAACTGAAGTTGTGTGACGTAATATTCATTTGCACTTTCGCCTCTGATATTGAAGTTATAACACACACAGTTAACTAAAACTTTATTTTGACTGAATGGTGTCGTCTATGTGACCAGCATCTGGAACGAGGCTCGCGTGACAGCACGCGCGCTGAGTCTGGTGGCTGTGTGTGAGCAGTTGACTGTAAAAAAAGAAAAATTTGGAGTGATACTTTCTTACTCAGCCAACCCCGCTTCCCCTCCTCACCCCACCCCAGCACCACTCCCCCACCCTTACCGCCACATTTACAAAGACAAAATGGCTATGAAGAAAAAAAAACTGTTTTTTTTTTGTTAGTGCTTCTGATAGTTAATGCAGCTCTAATATTAAAGTGTGTTTAAAAAAGAAATGAAATATCTCTCCATGAGAGAGTTTTTCAGGACACAAAAAGTTATTTTTTTTAAACTGTTGCTGCATGACAATCGGCGGCCGATTCCATAGACAGCTATTGACAGGACCGTATCAAAGGATACAGGAACTAGGAGGCCCCCTAGAGCCCCCCCCCCCCAATATTAAGGGGGGGGGAGGCGCTCCAGCTGGATTTTTATTACATTTCTGCTTGGCGTTATCCAAAAAAGTAAATTATATTAACGTTTAAACAAATCTTATTTATGACGGTTGGCCGAGCGGTATAAAGCGCTCAACTGTCGACATTAGAGTACAGGGTTCGATCCTCGGTGGGAACCAAGTGAATTTTTTTTAGGTCAAAATATGGTTTAAAGTCACTGGCTTTACAACCGGCTACCAAGGCAATAGTAGAGGAAGTAAATGCGGCTGGGCGTTGAAGGGGGCCCTTTATGCTCCATGGTTGCAGGAACAGGTGAAGTCTACACCTCATCAGCTCCGATAGCTGTATCGTATGGTAATAATGTTAAGTAGATATAAAATCCAGAAAAGCTATACATTCCAGGGCCCCGTTAGTGGCTTTGGCGAAGGGCCTCCAAAAAACATTACAACGTCCCTACCTAGGATCTTCAATGGCCCAGCAAAGTCTTTCCCTGGGGCCCAGGGGCGCCGAGAGCCAACACGGGCCCCAGGCATGACATCATTTCGGGCCCCTTAATAAACAATACGTCGTGAAAAAATTGACATGGTCGGGGCGGCCGGAGCCCCACTTGGATACCGTTTCTTGACTGACCCCTACTTACCTCTCAGCCATGCCTGCTGAGGCCCCAATCAAACCATTCTAACTATTCTGTCTGTCTCATGAGTGCCGGTCCTAAAATTCACGTGTCCTCTACTGGAGTCTGACCAGAGACTAACTGGGGGGTCATTTACTTAAATCTGGAGAGTCGGTGCTGACTGGACGGGCTTTATAAGAAAGGCTTCGACAGGTTTGTATCGTCCTAAGAGTGGTTTGCATACATAAATGAATTCAATGTCCATTATACGCATACATGTACACATACAAACACATATGTGCATACACAACTCAACACATTGGCATATAAAAAACACATATGTGCATACACAACTCAACAAACGTCACATACAAACACATATGTGCATACACAACGCAACACACTAACACATACAACACATATGTGCATACACAGCTCAACAGACTTACACATACAAACACATGTGCACGCATATATTTTAAAAAAAAACGCGTACTCCCCCACGCTCACACACACACACACACAAACACGCACAAGCGCAAACATTTGACCGCGTACGTTCACAAACATTCACACAGACCACACAACAGAACACGTTAACGCACACATATTTTCAATCATGCAAACATCCACTCACACACACACACACACACACACACATGCGCATAGTCAGCAGAAGACATAATTCAATAACACTAGCTGTTATCTCTCGCGCCTGCACCCAGTTCCGTCCATACGGCAGGGGGGAAGTTACTCTAAAACTAAATGCACTTTACAGTAATAAAACCTAATGTAAACATTCACTCGGACACGCCCACTCCTGATCTCAATAGTTCACAAAAACATTACAAGATTCATGTTTCTAGGGAGTCTGATTCCTCTGTACCAGCGGCTCTCAGAGTGGTGGGTTGCGACCCACACACAACGCGACGAATGGCAGTTTGGCCTGGACCGTTGGTAATATATAATCTCTTCCTTCGGAGACTTTACAGATAAACATCTCTTCCTTCAGTGACTTTACAGATAATCATCTGATGATGTGATGAGTATCATAACTGCAAATTTATACATATATTATGTACAGGTGGGGGGGGTCAATAAATGTAAAGGTTAGAGGACCCCTGCTCTGTATATATATATACTGAAGCCATTGATGAATCATATCATTTACCCTACCCCACCCATCCCAACCACCAACCTATCCCCCGCCGCCCCCCCACCCTTGTAATTAACATTCCAGTGCATTCAGCTAATACATTAAGGTTAGAAAACCAACAAAAAAAAATCGTTATAACAACAAAGTTAATCTAGAAACACACAAGTCATTGATTTTTTATATCAGTGATTCCAAAGTGTGATGGATAGCACTCCAATTATTTGTGCTTACGTTTCAGTTGGAGGTGTGAATTCCTTGGATTTTGGTCACATAGTCTTGTTCCCTATAACACACATCCGTTTGCAATTCTCAATCCAAAACAAACTGCCCTTTTTTTTTAATTAATGCTTACATAAAAATTGAAGATTTCAACTGGTTGATTTGACAGGGCTTTTCTTTTTTTTAATAAAACCCGAAATATTCAGCTCAGAATCTGATTAAGGATGGGAAACTTTTTTTCAAGGCTTAAAGGAATAAAATGTGTGGAGTATCTAAATAACTTGAGTGCCAGGTTGTGGACCACTACTAGCATGATGGGACTGGGAACACATTTTGTTCTGTTTATAAATGTTAATGGTACTTTCGAATTGTTCGAAGAGAAATGAAGCAAATTGTGTATGGTCCCTGTAGAGGAGTACAGATGAGATTTTATTTCTTAGATCATACCTATGGAAGGTAGGTAGGAAGGTAGGTAGATAGATAGATAGATAGATAGATAGATAGATAGATAGATAGATAGATAGATAGATAGATAGATAGATAGATAGATAGATAGATAGATAGATAGATAGATAGATAGATAGATAGATAGATACTATCAAAACCATGACTTTCGCCGCCCCTGGGTGAAAGCTAAGTACCTTCCCCTTGTGTCGGGCCGCCATTCCCTAGCCGCCCCCCCCCCCTTTGAATACGCAATGGGATAGTTGAAGCGTGACTGTAAAGTTCAGTACTTACTCAATTTACAATTCGATAAAAACAAGGGAAACGTTGTTTTTTTTTTCTAAATAAGTAAACAATTTTATTATTGGTCCATGCTTTTTGTACATACACCATATGTTACACAATCTGAAAAGAAATAACACACATACACACTGTGTAACAACACAGGCAGCCATTAATATAAGCACAAAACCAGACACAAATACATATAAATATATATATATATAAATATATCCAATAATCGGCCAAGCGTATCAAAAATGTTCCATCGCATAATCATCATAATACCATATAGTTGTCTAATTCACTCTCACAGAAATGGGTTATAGTACACTATATAAAAAAAAATTAGATATGGATAATTTGAAAAAAAAATCAAAGTTTACATCTCACATTATGAATGTTTCACGGTAAAAAAAATCAATATATAAATCAATATATTTACATATCAATAGTGTCCACCAAGACGAAGCATTGTTTGGTTGATTGAAATATGAAATAAAATTGGTTCACATTAATACAATAATAGACGATATTCATCGCATACTAATTAGTAACTCAAATAAAAAGTTTGTTAATAATGAAGGATGCAAGCTATTAATATAAATATTTTCAAAACATAATTTAAATTTGTCTGTATGACTAGTGAATAATGAATGAGATGAATAACAAAAACCATAATTTTAACAGTGCTGAGATTTGTATCAAAATTTGCCATGTGTGAGTAATAAAAATAAATTTAAAAAATTTATTTTAGAATAGAAAAGGTTGAACAAAAGGCTTGTATTACAGAATGAAAAAAAAAGGTAATTCTTCCTGTGAACAAAAAAAATACACAAAAGTATAAAAATTCTGCTGATTCTCGTACAAATCGTCTTAACATAGTTCATCACATTTCATTTTTAAATAATTAGCTGACATCGCATTATTGTACATGAAAAAAAAAATTCAGCATAACTAGTTAAATTTGTCGTGTGATTCCAAAAAAAAAAAGGTCAGAGCGATGAATAGCTTTTAAAGGCTAAGCGTTATTCATCCAATCAAATTGCACTTCGTTTTGAATAGAGAGTGTCGTATCGCGCTGCTCGTTTTTTTTTTCTTTCTTTCACACCTTGGTGCGCAATCGTCACTAACACTGCGGAATGATGTTGGGAACAGCGATGGTGCAACCTTCTCGGTCGTTGCGGATGTTGATGTACTGGTTCAGGCTGTTCGCTGCTGTTGGTGTGGCGTCGGGCCGACCAGGCGTCGGGCTGATCGGGTTCAACGCCCCGCCGAAGATGTCGGTCACTCTGGAACCTTCCAGAGTGTTGCCCGAGGAGGCGGGCTGCAACGGAGTGTTCCTGCTGTTGTTGTTGTTGTTGTTGTTGTTGTTTCTCTGATTGGCGCCGAATCCAGCAAAGGCGGCGTCACTTGGCACAAAGTTCTGAAGGAAGGTGGGGATGAATTTGTCCAGGAGCTGACCCATGGCTTGGCACTCTTCGGACGTCAGGCGTCGCCCAGCTCTTGGGCTGACCCTGAATGGAACTGTCTCTCCGCTGCGGACCACGGCGCATGCTGGGGAAAGTATATTGGAAAAGGGATGAGGGGTATATTATTAGATCGATTTCAGTGGTTATAAAAGATTTTACTGCAATATTATTGCTTTTTTTAAGGCATTTACAGACAGTTGTATAGAAATGGTGATTTTAACTCATTGACAGAATGACTGATCAATAGGTTTGATCAGAGCCATAGGTAGCTATTCAGAGCCTTATGTAGCTATTCAGAGCAATTGGTAGCTATTCAGAGCCATATGTAGCTATTCAGAGCAATTGGTAGCTATTCAGAGCCATAGGTAGCTATTCAGAGCAATTGGTAGCTATTCAGAGCCATATGTAGCTATTCAGAGCAATTGGTAGCTATTCAGAGCCATATGTAGCTATTCAGAGCAATTAGTAGCGATTCAGAGCCATATGTAGCGATTCAGAGCCATAGGTAGCTATTATGGCGCCGGGTGCAACTTAAAATATTTGCCAACCTCTTATGGATCTGAAAAGTTTAGACTAAAAAATTGAAAAGCGCCATTTCAGCGCCTTGTGCGGCCGTACCCCTAGCACTACCACTCCCACGTGACTATGTATGAAAGATGTTAGTCATCGTTGACAAACTTTCGTCATAATGACATCTATTGGGGGATATGTTAAAAATATGTTGATATAGACACCTACACCGGATGACCATTACAGAAGTAGTAATTATATTTATAGTTTCATTTCCGTAGCAAAGTAAACAATGATGACATGAAATTGTATAGATTTAAAAACGCGAGTAGAAAAAAAAACGTTATTCTATAAATAGATGAGCTCTTGTTCAAACTACATCTCGATGGATGGACGAACTGACGTAGATGAAGATATGCAATATGCTGACAGTCAAACGTGGGCTTTTAGTTTTTACTTCCAAAGCCACATTCAGCTATAGGGGGGGGGGGTTAGGATTAGAGTTAGCACTGTTTGTTTTGCATTTTTATATTAGCTGTACCCGACCACGCCTTGTGTGGCTTAACCTACTTTGAATTTTAAAAAATATCAGTTAGCACTCGGTTAGAAATATTAGTTAGCACTCGGTGACTTTTGATTTACCTCCCCGTGGTTTTTGAAAAAAAAAGCAAAGTAAAGAGATAATTATACCAAACCGATTGATTGAATACTATTTTTTTGAAAATAACAGGAATGATATCTATAAAATAAGTATATTGACTGCAATGTTGTGCCGAAAATCTCAAGGCAATCGGCGAAGAACTTTTGTATTTATGTAGATCAATACATACTAAACAAAACAGTTATCTTTCCTCACAGGTCGGTAGTGATTAAAGGCATAGCCAATTTTTTTTTTAAACTGTCTGTTAGATCGATGATACTAGTATATATAGATTGTGTTGTATGCTTTATTTATTACTTGAAAAATATTCGATTTCAAAGAACGATAATTACTGAAGTTGTCTACCCATGCTACTAGGCTTGACAATGACCTTTTTGTTATTTCCCATTAACTTCCTGGATGAATATCTGATGTTATTCATTATAAATAATGCATAACCAAGGGTCTCTTACAAAAGTGTCTTTCTTCGGGATTCAGTTACAACGATATTATGGAATCAATATTTTACTGAGATTCTCCCTAAGGATGAAAAAGCTGTTGTTAGCTTTGCCGTTTTTTAAACTTTAGCTGTAGTTTGAATCGGGACCGTTTAACAACATGATGGGAATCTGGGTAGAGCTGTTTTCTAGGAACTCCCCCCACCCCCACCCCATTACAAATATAACTCAAAGAATAATCTATCAGCGTGGTACTCATGGGGCGCTCTAAAATTAAATTATTATAAATATGGGCTCCCGTAAACCTGGGGCCTCTATACACCTGACGCCCCTATGCACCTGGGGCCCCCTATACACCTGGGGTCCATATATACATGGTTCTTATACTTCTGAGCTTCTATAAACCTGCAGCCCGTACAAACCTGGGTTCTCATTTTTACACCTGGGGTCCCTATACACCTGGGGTCCCTATACACCTGGGGTCCCTATACACCTGGGGTCCCTATACACCTGGGGTCCCTATACACCTGGGGTCCCTATACACCGGTAACCAACCCCCACCCCCCCACCTGCAAATGCCCTAACAGCAATGATGTGAACAAAGTTTACTTTAAGGCTGCCGTCTAAAGGTTAAGCTATTTTTAGCATGCACTGGACTTACGTTTGTGACTGCCCGCTGGAGAGTTGGGCAGTCCCTGACCGGGCACCAGCTGGGCGTTGTTGATAAATCTGGTGAGGTCATCTCCCAGTATGTCCCTCAGGGAGCCCCGGATCATCGTGGCGCCCCCGTCGTGCCCCACCACGGGGGGAGGCAGTGAGGACGGCGTCAGGGGAGACAAGAAGATCAGATTGATGGCATCACGTCCGGTAACCGTTCCTGAATGACGTCACACACACACAAAAAAAAAACATACACAAGCAAGGACACATCAATAAATACACAACGTTAATTGAAAACAATGATCTAATTACTCCCCCTGATTACAGTGGTTAGATCAAATAAAAACAGAAGAGTTGCGCTAAATGAAGGAGAGGCAGATTTGAAACACGCGCACAGAGAGAGAGAGTGGGGGGAGAGAGAGAGGAAGAGAGAGGGGGGAAGAGAGAGAGACTGAGAGAGAGGGGGAGAGACAGAGAGAGATAGAGAGAGGGAGAAAGAAAGAAAGAGAGACTGAGAGAGAGAGGGAGAGAGAGAGACTGAGAGAGAGAGAGAGAGACTGAGAGAGAGAGAGAGGGAGAGAGAGAGGCTGAGAGAGAGAGAGACAGAGAGAGAGACTGAGAGAAAGAGAGAGAGAGACTGAGAGAGAGAGAGGGAGAGAGAGAGACTGAGAGAGAGGGGGAGAGATAGAGAGAGATAGAGAGAGAGAGACTGAGAGAGAGGGAGAGAGAGAGACTGAGAGAGAGAGGGAGAAAGAGAGAGACAGAGAGAGGGAGAGAGAGACTGAGAGAGAGAGAGAGACAGAGAGAGAGAGAGAGAGACTGAGAGAGAGAGAGAGACAGAGAGAGAGAGAGAGAGAGAGAGAGAGAGGGAGAGAGAGAGAGAGAGGGTAGAGGGAGAGAGAGAGTGAGAGAGAGGGGGAGAGATAGAGAGAGATAGAGAGAGAGAGACTGAGAGAGAGAGGGAGAGAGAGACTGAGAGAGAGGGAGAGAGAGAGACTGAGAGAGAGGGAGAAAGAGAGAGACAGAGAGAGGGAGAGAGAGAGACAGAGAGAGAGGGGGGAGAGAGGGAGAGAGAGAGACTGAGAGAGAGAGGGGGAGAGAGAGAGACTGAAAGAGAGAGGGAGAGAGAGAGAGAGAGGGGAAGAGAGAGAGAGAGAGAGAGAGTGCTCAGAGACCAAATTATTACCCGCGGGTGACACTGTGGGTGGCTGGACCACAGAGACTATTCGATTGTTGCTGTTGCCCACATTCAGTAGGTTGGTCAGTGGGTTCCTCTGCAGGGCTCGTCTGATAACGTTAGTCGCTGGATTCAATGACCTGGCAGTGGCTAGATAAAATATGCGGACATATGAAGCATGATCTGTATGATACATTATCTACCATGCAATAGTAAATAGTCAAACTTTGAAATGTCAACTTTTAAGAGCATAAATGTAGGATACAGATATTTTGTATGCCCAGTAATAAAAAAATATTAGTAAGAAAACATTTTCTATTTATGAAGGTAAAAAAAAAACAAATTATATAATCTAATAAAATAATAGCGATTTGGGTTCTGCGTTAAATCGAAAGTAAAGAATTAATACAACAGTATTCTAGTTTAAAATGCAATCATGAAAAAAATCGGATCTGCCCGAAACCAAAAAAATAACCTAGCGTACCGATTAAGCCTAAAGGGATATAACTATGCAAAGGTTTTTGCAGGGTACAGCTAGTTATAATAATAATAATATTAAGATGAACTTTATGGTCCCTTCAGGACTTAGGTTCAATGCATGGATTCGCTAATGGAAAAATACTTTTAAACATGTAATAATGATTCTCTCTAAAGTAGCGGTCGGCAACCTATCAGACATCACGGACCACTTAACTGGTGACCTTAATTCCCTTAATTTTCCTTTCTTCGGACACCACTAAATTCTTAATTTAATTTTCATTCCTATAGACACCACGAAATGTAAACCTTGTTTTCCCGTGTGTGTTATTATTAAATTATAAACAAATATCAACAAGGGTTTGTTTACATTCAATCAACTGCGCTTAGGTATAGGATTGCGTTTGTATAATTTTGTTTTGCGGGCCATTTAAATGTTGCATTTTCACTTAGCATTATACGTCCACATTTAACAATGGTTGAATGGATAACTCAATGGCTTGTAGATTTATTTAGGAATTAAGTGATAGACTTTTTTGAAATATTTTGTTTTTTTTTATTTTTAAAAAGAACAACAGAGTTTGATTTTTGATTATATGCAAACGCCTGGTGGTTAAGATGTACACACATTTTCGGAATTTATTTTCACTGATGATAGTTATTGTGAGCAAAGCCAGTGTTTAAATGATGAGTTTATCAAAGGTATAGTATTTTTAAACTCTGTCAATGCTCGCTAAAAGTATTATCATTTAAACAGCCATAACTATCATCATTCAAACACTGGCATTGCTAGCCATAACTATCATCATTCAAACACTGGCATTGCTAGCCATAACTATCATCATTCAAACACTGGCTGTCATAATTCAATCACTTGCTTTGCTCGCTAAAGCTATCATCATTCAAACACCTGTTTAGCTCGTTATTTGATTCCAAAGGTATTAGTTTTATTGTCTGTGATGTAGAATGTACTTAATAATTACCTAAGGGCACCGTGGTGACGGCGGCAGCGAAGGCCTGGGTGAGCTGTCCAGTGGTGGGATCCTGGTACATCAGTACTCTGTTGGTGGTCACGTCAAACACGGCACCTGTGGACACAACACACAGTAAACTTGGTCACCGGCCATACGGCCATACTATCGATATTGAGTCGTTGGTAAAGTTTTTTGTTGCACCCATAGATACCATGGGGGAGGGGGGGGGAGACCACTTTGTTTGTTTGTCCCCATTCGAATCGCTGGTCAGTAATTTAGAGAACATGAGCACGTCGACTAAATTGTCAATGCTTAACTTGGTGAAGAAATTATACACTTAATTCTAGCTGGTTGTTTTCCTTTCTTTAAAGGGTGGGTTGCGAAATACGAAAACATGTTTCTTATTGTGTCGCAAATCGCAGAAGTTTGAGAATCACTGGTTTACCACATATTGGAGGGATAGATGATTGGATGAAAGATATAAGAATGAATTGATGGATGCATTTATGTCTATTTTCGTATATGTAGTATGAATGGACGAATGGATGTTTTATATGGATATAAATTACCGATGTACGAGTTTATGTGAGAATTGTGCGTATACGGATGTATCAATGGATGAACTGTTCTAAGAATGGATGCATGGCTAGATAGCCGAAAGACAGTACTTCGATAAATGTATAAAAGATAAAATAGTACACAGATAAAAGACATTTGGCAGACAGACAGAAAGACATACAGGCAGACAGACAGAAAGATAAAATGACAGAAGATTTATGATAGACAGACAGACAGATGAATGATTCTTAACTAAATCATTCGACTTAGCTCACAGAATATTGGCGTTGGATACTTTCAAATTTGTATGCAAGGGGATGGGGTTACCCTTACCTGAAATGGGATCTATGGCCACATTGGCGTCAGCCACCTGCTGTCCGGTAATGGGGTCAATGAATACTACCGGCGCACCGGTCGCTATGGTGACGAACCCTGGCCCGACGAACTGGATATTCGGTGTGACAGTAAGAGGTGTGGCCGTGGTGGTGGTGGTGGTGGTGGTGGTCTGAGAGTTAGACAGGAGCCTCAGGAGGAAGAGCGTCTTTATGAGGTCGCTGCTGCCGCCCTTGCTTCCACCCAGTAGACCTGTAAGCACATCAAAAAATTATTACATGATCCACCCAATAGACATGTAAGCACGTCAAAGCATTATTACATGATCCACCCAATAGACATGTAAGCACATCAAAACATTATTTCTCTGCACGTTAACGATGTAATTAAATCATACGTTCATCATGATATTAAATGATCCAATCCTATTTTCTTTACATTGAGGTTCTTGTTAGTAGACACCCCCCCCCCAACCTCATGAATGGGCCAACTACGTTAACGCCTATACGCTCCCGATTTCAAAGGATTTAGTACCCATGAAATCTTGTGATACGGGTTTAGGGTAAATAATTAGAGCCCACTTAGGTACATTTATCCGAGGCCCACAAATATTTGGGTACGTCTCTGTCCCGTCCCCCCCTCTACCCATACCCCTATCAGATTTAAGTCGGATCTGTTTATTTGGATATATCCAGTGCGATCCATATCCAAATTCAAGACCACATTTAGAACATATTTTAAGAGTTCTCTACAGAGAACAACTCCCCCCCCCTACACACACATATACACACACACATGGGCGTCGCTAGGAATTTTTCCGGGGGGGGGCAACAATTTTCCAGGGGGGGGGCAAATAACAACTTTATGACATTTTTTTTAAATGTAAGGGGGGGGAGCAAATGCCCCCCCTCTTATATGACATGCACACACATACTTCTCACCACAATATACATAGAAAATATATAGAAAAGTATCTCTTGTATTTACATGTGCAAGTACTAAATGAGGTCAAACCGTCCAAAGAAAAACCAACTGAAAGCACACACAGGTCAATGAAATTTTCAAATCAAACACGTGAGTGAGTCGAACACATGACAAATTTAGCTCAGCTGTGGTGTCGAGGTTGTGAAATCTATCCGTGTAGCGTATTATCATTTTAAGACATAATGTCTTCTTGCTTCGATCAAACGACATCCCGACGGTGTCTGGTAATCAGCATTAATCACCATTCAAGCATATGTCAAAACTCGTGGTACCCTGTCACGTGACATCATTCGTACACACGGTAGCATCAGTATGGGTGTCATCTTTTTAAATCGCATTGGCGAAAATGTGTCCATCTATGGCACTCACAGGGGCCCGGCGCTAGCCTCGGATATCAGGGCCGATCTCTCTGATCAGAAAAGTAGGCAACCACCCTCAAGTGCCGGACCCGCTAAAGGTATAAATATCGACCAGATGTGAGGTTCAGGAGGTGGGGGGGCCCAACTAGTACTTTGGCCTCGGGTATCTTAAACCTCTTAGGAGGAAGTATCTGCCTAGGGCAGGGATCGGCCACCTTTTCAGACACAACAGGCCCCCACGTCTAAAGGGGGGGGGGAGACCAGCGATAATAAAATCTTTCGATGAATGAGCTGTGACAGAATTAAACGTTGGTTCAAGAGCAATATCCGAAAATGGCCCTGAAGTGGAACCCGCAGAGCCAGAGAAAAGTTGCCCGCCCAAAGACCACTTGGAGAAGGTCCTGTTGGTGCCAGCAGTAGATGACAGGTGGCAACCAAACATGGGAAAGGAGGGGGGGTGAAAAAAAAGGCCTCCAAAAAACAGAGTGCGCTGCAGAGGACCTTTGAACCGCAAGGAGTTCAAGGAATTAAGTCAAGTAAGTAAATCAAGAGCAATGTAGGAGGGCCCCCCCCCCATAAAACACCCGTCCGGTGCTGCTGCATAAGACATTCTTCCTGCCTCCCCTCCTCCCGTTCTGCTAATGAGATTTATAGCAAAAAAAAAGCTGGTAGGTTCATGTATCAGTAGTTTACGTACCTTTAGTGTCAATGAGACTATCACCTGTTTAAATAAAAAGAAATACAGTGTAGTGACACAATAATGAATGTTTCCCATTTTGGTTATAATTACTTAAAGACAATTATCATACAAAACTGTTGGCCAATTGTAACGAATCATTTAACAATGGTTTCTTTTCTTAAAGAGATGAACATTAACACACAGATGTTCAGTTTACATTTACAATGCTTCTAAAGTTCTTAATAACAAAATAGACTATCTTAAATCAATTCTAACTTTGCTTTAAAAATAAAATTTAAAACATAGTTTTTATATTTTAAAATATCTAATTTGTTTTTTTTTTAATTCTAATTCATACAAATTGAAGGAAATAATAAGATAATATAGCTACTGAACTTCTAATTTTAAAAAAAAAAAGTTCCCTGCCTAGAAAAACTTTATACTGAAGTAGAAATTTAAACAGTAAATTTACCTTTACCGCCCATGGAACCTGTGGATATTAATTAGTTCATTTATAGAACGTTACATAATTAAAACATTAATTTTTCTTGTATTAAATACGTCTGTCTATTTGTGCCTAATTAACTTTTTTCCTTTTTAAGGGAAGAGAGATAACTCACTGGAGACACCCTTCAATTTAGAAAGTATCGCAGACGTCAGAATGAGTTGCTGCCCTTGGGATGACCCGAGCAAAATGAGCGGCAGGAGTGAACTGAGGCCGCTGTCGTGCATGTGGCCGTGACCTTGGCTACCTTTACTTGACCCTGACCCGGTGTGGTCAAAGTGGATGTACTCCACGTCATCGTTGGCGTCATTGATTTTCTGTTGATCGATCAGATAGATTTATTAGTAATTTGTATTGATTCTACCAGAGCCGTACTCATGTCCTTTGCAGCCATAGGCGGAGACTTCAAGAGAAATTAAGGGGTCCCTCAGCAAAAGTTACAGCCGGGGCTCTTTAAGCGTCATATTTAGTATGAATTAATTTTGGTATGAGGGCGTTTTGGTACTGTGGGCCCCTCGCCAGTCCCCAAGATCGCCCATCTATAAGAAAGGCTCTTGATTACAACATAATGGCAAATCGATAGGTCAAATGAGAATGGATGAATTACTTTGATCTGGCTAAACTATTTATAGGATATACCTACTTTCAGTGACTGCTGCAGGTTTTTGTACTTGGACAATTCTTTGAACGCACTTCCGAAATACTGAGGCTGGTTCAACGCTCCGCTCTTGAACTGTTTCCTGAATGCAAAAAAAAGGATTTTAAAAAAAATGTCATATAAGAGGGGGCCATTTGCTCCCCACCCCCTTACATTTAAAAAAATATTTCCATTATGTTCTGAGCCCGTTGTCATGGTAATAGAATAATAAGAAATGTCGCACGTGTAAAAAAAAAGGAGAGAGAGAGAGAGATGGAAAGCAATGCAAAAATTAAATAGAAATGGGGGAAAAATACATTTGGTTTGTAGTTTTTTTTTAAAAATGGAATTTAATGGAAGCGGAAAAAATAAACGAAGTTAAACTTAATTAGGAAAAAAATATTTACATTGAGAGAAATAAAAAATCTGAGATAGAGGCGAAAACAAATAATGATGATTTTTTTTTTAATTTAGCAAAAAATAATTTTAAAACGTTAGTTGTTTAGTTTGTTTGTTTTTTTTTAATTTACAACTGGCTGGCAGGGCCGTCTTTCAAGCCTTGAAGGCCCATGAGCAAGACACTGTGGCGGAGCACCACTCTCTCGTGGAATCTTTCTCCGACAAGTGTCCCCCCTGAGATAGTCCTGGCGCCTAGTTCCCCGGTCATTAGCTCACATTAATGATCAGGTCAATAGTTTCCTGCTTATTGGCTCTCTGCTCATTAGTTCCCGGCTCGTTAGTTCCCTGGTCATTAGTTTCCTGGTCATGAGTTCCCGGGTCATTAGTTCGCGAGGTATAAGTTCCCTGATAATTAGTTCCAAGGTAATTAGTTTACTGGTAAATAGTCCCCCTGGTAATGAGTTCCCTGGTAATTAGTTCCTAGGTAATTAATTCCCTGGTCATTAGTTCGCGATGTATTAGTTCCCTGGTAATTAGTTTCAAGGTAATTAGTTCACTGGTAATTAGCCCCCTGGTAATTAGTGCCCTGTTAATTAGTTCCCAGATGATTAGTTCCCTGTTAATTAGTTTCCCTGGTCATTAGTTCCAAGGTAATTAGTTCACTGATAATTATCTCCCTGGTAATTGGTCCCCTGGTAATTAGTTCCCAGACGATTAGTTTCCTGGTAATTAGTCCCCTGGTAATCAGTTCCCTGGTAATTAGTTCCATGGTAATTAGTTCCCTGGTCGATACTCACCTTTTATTTCCAGAGCTCTGGAAGGATGATGAGCCGTAATCCTGCACCTTGCCCCCATAATCGTAGGTGAAGTAATCGTACATGTTGCTGCCACCATTACCGCCACTGCCACTGAAGAAGGTATCGTAATCGTAGTAGTAGCCGTAATCGCCCTGCTTGCCGTTACCATTACCATTCTTGTTGGAGCTGTCGTAGTAATAGTAATAGATACCTTTGTTGTTACCTCCCGTGCCAGTTTCCCCTTTCTTGTTGTTGTTGTTGTTGTTGTTGAACACTTTCTTGTTGCCGTAATTGTTATTGTTGTTTTTGTTGAAGTTGCTGACGGAGTCGTAGTCGTAGTAATATAAACCTTTGTTGTTGTTATTATTATTATTGTTGTTGTTGTTGTTGTTGTTGTTATAGTTTCGATTGAAGTTTTTGTTGCTCTGGTAGTCGTTAGAATTTCTGAAGCAAGAACGGAATGTTTAAGTTCAAAGTTATTTCCAAAAAAAAAAATAGTTTATATTTAATCACCACATTAGTGAAATGAATAAGATAAAGAAAAATGAAAAGGATAAGAGAGCTTCCTGTTAGCGTGCAACTTACCACATTATAAACAAGCAATATATAAACTACGTTAAAAAAAAGTGCAACAAATGGCCACGATATTAAAACTGGTCATCCCATTGAAACCAGGACAGTGTCAATTATTTAATTCACCCGCTGCATGTAAGGGAAAGTATTCGGTCGGAAATCAATGACGTAACAAAAGGTCATCAAACAGGTGTCATTACATTTTACTAGCTAGCCGTAATCATGTGGGAAATACATGTATTGCGTAAAGGAAAGACCTCCATTTTATATCCAACTCAGGCGGCCTTTGCGTTAGTGTTCAATGCGCGGGACAGTCCCCCTAGTAAGAAGTAACATTTGCTTTAAACAAAATCACCTTTGAAATTTAAAAAAAAAAACGGGATACATTAATGTATTACATTGAAGTAATTGCTTACATTTTTTGTGGTCTTCTGACGAATTTAGTGCTGGAGCTGTCTTGACCTTCTGACTTCTGTGAGCCTTGTTGGTAGGAGTAGTCAAACCACGACTCATCCGTCGACTGCTTGTGGTCGTACGAGCGACTTGAGTCGTCTGACTCCTGGCCTCCTTTGGAGTCGTAGCTATCCTGACTCCCTTTTTTAGAATCCTCTTCCTCTGCCCCGTCATCGTCGACTTCTTCCTCCTTACTCTTATTATCGTCTCCACCGCTGTCCCCTTTTTCGTTGGCCTTGGAGGAGGATGTCTGGTAGGTGGGAGGGTTCTGTTTGGGGAAGTACGGAACGATTGGCTGAAAGATGGGTGGGTGGAAGACGGGCATGATGGGATAGTGGAACGGGCTCATGGGGAAGAAGCCTGGCATGGACTGGCCGCCACCGGGCGCCATCGGGTAGCCGCTGCCACCACTGCTGCTGCTGCTGTCGAAGCTGTGTGGTTGTGGAGACTGGTAATAAGAAGGCTCCTGAGACTTGGAGTCGGAGCTGCTGTAGGGCGGGGCGCTGTAGACTGTCGGGATGTAGGCGGACTTGTCTTTGTGGTGGGCGGAGCTCTGCGATGACCAGCTGTTGTCGCTGTAGCCGGAGTCGTAATCCGTAGACTGGCGTGTCTGACCCTGAAGATGAACATATGTAATTGATGAATTGTGGGAGGGGGGTCCTTTTAAGTAAAGGACAGATTTTCTAAACAGATTTTCTCCAGATTTACCTTCAGTTTCACCGTGACCATACCTATTTAAATTCGCGACTTACTCTCTTAGTTATTATTCCAATACAAAATGGCTTAATAAGTTACAAATGTGAAGATCTTATCCTTTGATTATTTAAAAAAAAAAAAAGAAAGAGGTGGGGAAGTACTTTTTTTTTTAATTTATTAGTAGAATGACTTAAATAGATTTAAAGAATGACTTAACCTTCAGTGGGATTAGTGAGATAAAAATAAAATCTAGGTACGACCACTCTATGTACACCACTGACTTACTGCGAGACGGGGTTGTGTTCCCCTGAATATCTTAATGCTGCTATGAATTACAAAAAACAAAAAAAAGAGAGTTACCGATCCAGAGCAGTCGACGTTAGATGGCCAGTCACAGACGTCAATGTCCGTATTGAAGTACAGCCCGGCGGGACAGCTCATTAAGAAGGGCTTGGAGTGGGCACACTGGTAAAACTTGGTGCAATCGTTGGGGTGTCGGATGAATTTCACCTGTAAACGTAAAAGTTACGATATTAATAAACAAAATTAAAACACATGTCTGAGGGCCACTGGAGGGGTCAAGTCGGCTGCAATGATGATGTGCTATAAAATCAACTAGATGGGTGCAACCAGTGGGTCCCCCAGTTCATGGAGCTTGTCAAGGAGGAGAGGGGAGGGGGCGGAGCATATCACTATCAGGCATGGCTCTTGTCACAGGCTTGTAAAAAAATAATTAGAGAAGGGCAGCGGCGTAGCGAGGAGGGAGGGGGCATCATGCCCCGGACGCTACTCACAACGTGGCGCTAAATGGTATATTTTACGTATAATATTGTATGGTTTTCGGATGGGGGGGGCGCTAAAAAGGTATTGTGCCCCGGGCGCGAGTTAAGCTCGCTACGCCACTGGAGAAGGGGGATCGAAAGCATCCGTTAAATTTGGGCCCCGCATTTCGTAAGGCCGGTCCTGCCAACAACTGTCAAACCTGTTTAGACCTCCCGCCCCCCAGAGTTTTTGACGTAACCAATGTACGAGCCCAATTTTTTCTCACCCCGTAAGAGCAGGTAACTCCTCCACTTCCCTGAGCTGGGGCGTTGTACGACGGTTTCTCCCAGTCATCCCCCTTGCTGTCTACGTAATCTCTGTCGTCATCGCCGAACGTGTAGTAGCTGGCCTCGTTCTCGTCATCACCGCTCTTCTTCTCCCCATCCTTGCTGTCGCTGTAGATGTTGCTGCTCTCCGCGGATGAGTACTCCGTAATGGGCTGGAGCTTCAGCGGCTCCGGCTTGCTGCTGGCCTTCGGGGACGGCGCCGGGGACTGTACGGGTTTCGAAGACTGGAGCTTCTTCGTCTTAACCTGGGTGAGCATGTCTCTAGGGTGCCTGGAGCTTGGAAGGTGCTGAGGACAACAATGAATATCCTTAAATACATAATCGTCTAACCCAGTGATGCTAAAATACTAGCCCGCGGGCCAAATTTGGCCCTTTTAGATAATTTTTTGGCCCCCACAAGTTTAAAAAAAATATAAAAATTATATTTTTGGCCCTCCCAATGTTTTTGGCAGACAATAATGGCCTACAGAAAAAAAAAAGGTTTAGCATCACTGGTCTAACCTATGCTTGTGTCCCCCTCGCAAGGGAAATAGCCCATTTATTAGAAGTTCGTCATAGTTGAACACGGTTATATCCCTTATTTAGTAAAGCTACCACTCGCAGGGAGTAGCCAGCTTCAGCACGGCTTTTCAACTAGTAACGATATATATATATTACCAAAATAAAGGTTTACATTAAATATTAAGTACATTATCTCATGTCATGGTGTCGAATGTCAAAATGAAGGGGTCCCCCAAAGAGGTCAAGCCCCCAGGCCCCCAAATCCCTAGGATCAGTGGGTCTTATTTTATTTTTATTGTTAGTGAGCTGTCACTAAGTTGTTAGGCATGTAAGCTGTTGAATTAAGAGGAGTTAATTCATTCCTTACTTTTTAGAATCGATATTTCAGCTGTTGTTCCCCTTACACCAACATTTATTTCCCCTGCAATGCTGAATAGATAATAATGGTCCAAAACAATTATAATAAATAACTAGAAAAAATTCAGAGATAACTAATTACCAGTTGTCTACTGACCATGACGGATATGTCAGAATCAAACGTACAGTCCACGTTAGACGGCCAGTCACAGATGTGGTATTTTGAGTTGTACAGGAGACCTTTAGGGCAGATGATCATAAATGGCTTCTTGTTAGCGCACTGGAAGAACTTGTTGCAGTACAAAGGATGGGGTGCGAACTCCACCTGTAACACAATATGAATTACACATGTTTAGACATAGTGCTACATACACATGTTTAGACATAGTGCTACATACACTACCTTGATATGTTGACTTCTCCGTTTAAACGCCACGTTAACACTATAAGGACATTATAATTTTTCGAGTAAATTTTTGACAAAATATTTTTTTTTGTGTTTGCGCGTGAATTAATTATACCATCAAAGAAAGGTTTTATGAAACATGTTTTGAAAACCAAAAAACAGACCACTTCGATTAACTAATTCTGCCGGGTGAGTCCAAACGCGCTCAAAGCACAGAACTACTGAAGCACTTAAAAACTACATTTCAACAAGAAACTGGCGCTGCCTGGCTGAACGAAAATTTAAAATAATAATTTTTTTTATAAAAACACGACAAAATGAAACTTTTTTTTAATCTCATACTTTCCAAGCAAAGAGAATAATCAAAAAAAATATTTAAAAAATAATTAACCGTTAACTTCCCATATCTCTAGATGTCCCGGATCATGTCAACTTACCCCAGATTGACAGACTGTGTTGTCGTCGATCTGTTCCACTGCGTCATAATCTCCCCCATTGTCAGACACACCCTTGCTGTCCAATCCATTCGACTCAAACTCCTCGCTGCCGGTCTGAAACTTCTTGCCGCTGCTCTCGTCAACGTCATCAGACGTCATTTGCTTCCCTTGACCTCCCTGGGAATAGACCTCGTCGTACTCTTTCCCGGAGCTGTCGGACGAGCCGCCCGACTGCTTGCTGGAGCCGTACAGGAATTTACCTCCAAGCCCACCCTTGCCTCCGCCTAAGACTTTGCTGCTGTACAGGTCCGTCTTGCTGCTCCCGTAATCTGAAACGCCGCCGCCGGCGTAGTCGGTTTTCCCGCCGTCAAAGTCAAATTTTCCACCACCGTAGTCAGCTTTACCGCTGCCGTAATCATTCTTGACGCTACCTTGGTCAGTCTTACCTTTGACATAGTCATTCTTACCACCGCTGTACAAGGACTTGTCATCGGAGTACTCATCAGCCGCGCTGGCATCATCGATCTTACCTCCGCCGTAGTCTTTCTTACCTCCGCTTGAGATCGTTTTCCTTCCGCCAAAGTCGCTGTTTTCGCTGCTGTAACCCGTTTTCTCACCGCCAAAGTCGCTGTTTTCGCTGATATAACCCGTCTTCCTTCCGCCAAAGTCGCTGTTTTCGGTGCTGTAACCCGTTTTCCCACCGCCAAAGTCGCTGTTTTCGCTGATGTATCCCGTTTTCCCTCCGCCGAAGTCGCTGTTTTCGCTGCTGTAACCAGTCTTCCCACCGCTGAAGCCCCCAGTGAATTTACCACCTCTTGAGCTTTCACCTGACCCATCTTTACCATCCGCGCCTAAACCGTCGAAACCTTTGCTGCTGATGTCCTTATTATTTTTTACAGCAGGTCCTTTGAATTTGTTGTCAACTTCCCCGAAATCTTGGCTGGAGAAAGAACTTTCACCATTATTGGGGGAACTTTTAAAGCTGTCTGAGTCTTCTTCGTCGAAGCCGATGAATCCTGGCTGTTTCTGTCCAGAATAAAACTCGTTGTTTTTCTTGCCGTCGTAAATGTTGTCGAGGGCTGAAATTTTGTCGTTGCTGTAGCCGCTGTCAGATTTAGCGACGCTGCCTCCGGCTCCGGAGCTGATGGTGTCAGGGAACCTGTCTATCGAGCCGGAGCCTTCCAGCTGTTTGTGCCCGTAGCCTCCCGAGCTGTCTGAGCCAGAGTTACCATAACTGCTGTCTTGTCGGCCAAAGCCTCTGTTGCCTTTGCCACTGTCTAAGCTGCCATAACCTTTGTTACCGTTATTCTTGTTGTCGGAGCTTTTGTAGCCGGCACCGCTGTTGATATCTCCAAGGCCCTTAGACCTTGAATTCCCGCTCTCTGATTCGCCGCTGATCAAATCTGACGTATATATGCTGTCGCTGTCAACGAAACCTTTCAACCCCAAGCTGCTGCCACCGACGCCCCCGCCACCACTTCCGTAACCTTTGCCCCCGTTTCCAACGCTGCCCTGGATCTTGGCTCCAAAGTCTATCCCTGAAGCTCCAACTCCTTTAAACCCAGAAGCAACATCCTCATTTTCAAAGCTTGTGGCTCCGCTGTCAAACCCTTTAGCTCCATTTCCGTCAACCCCAGAGCTCTTAGATCCGTAGCTCCCAGAAGACTTCGACTCGTAATCGCCTGCTCCGTAGTTCAAGTCACCATAGTCCCCAGCGGATCCCACCAATTTATGCACGGCCCCACTGCTTCCCTCCTGAGAATCTGAAAAGCCAGAACCGCTGCTGGATTTCTGACCGTTGAAGCCTCCGGATCCACTGTCTACAAACTTTCCGCTCGAGGCGCTAGGTTTGAAGCCTCTTCCGTTTCCTAAGCCAAAACTGAAACCTTCTCCTGAAGAATATTCCGCAGATACCTTTCCAGATAGTTTCCATCCATTCCCCCCAAACTCTCCGTCCCCCACAGGTTCAAAGAGCTGACCTTTCTTTCCCGAGTCTTCAAACGATTGAGAACCGCTGATGTAAGAACTGAAAGGAGACAGTTCGATTTTATCCTTCTTGTTGTTGGTGCTGGAACTGCTGGAGTCGAGCCCGTCAAAAGAGCCGTACGTTTTTCCGGTGGAGCCGCTGTTGTCTGTTTCGTATCGTCTGCTCTCGTAATCGCCACCTCCAGTAAACTTGCCACCTGTCTCGGCGAATACGATTACTGCAATATAAAACAATTAGAGCTTGAAAAAAAAAATGAACTCAATTATTTGTGTATTTATCTTCCATGATGATTTATAAATATGGATAACGAAATAATGAGCCTTAGTAAATAACGGCTAAGATGTATACGAAAAAAAAATAGTACAAACTAGTCCAGGATGTAGAAAGAATTCACCATGACAATTCAAAAAAAAATTGTTATTTAAATATTTATGCCTTGAATGAATTAGATCAAAGATGTTGTGTAAATATTTTAAGTAATTTATTCAACAAATAGTTGTACATTTAAAAAAAAAAGTATTTGATATTTATTAAAACAAATCGGTATATTTTGTTTTGGTAATTAGTTCAATTGTAATTTGTTACATAAGAAAGGAATACTAAATTAGGACAGCTAAAGAATCATACACATTATGTATACCTTTAATCAGTGCTTTTTTTGTAAAGAAATAGGTGCCGGTACTCTGTGATGGATTGCCTAACTTTTAACTACCAGTTCGCACCTATTTTAATTCTTATTGCGCGCAATTTTAAAATAATTCAATTTTAACAAATTAATAATAAACGTTAAAATACAAGAAAAGTAGTAATTTTTCCCCACATTGAAAAAGGTGCCGGTACGCCGTACCGGTGCGTACCAGCATAAAAAAAGCACTGCCTTTAATCATCGTCAAAATGCTAAAATTTAACTTTGGGGACATAATAGTCTAAAAGGCAGGTAAAATAATCAATTATTATCATAAAACAAAAAATTTAGTAATGAGATCGTACTTACCTAATATGAGAAAAATAAAGAAATCAAACAAACACCCTCGCCTTACCCCCATTTCTTATTTCAAAAGGGGAAAACAGTTTTCAATAATTATTTCAGCTAAAAAAATAAATTTGCCGCAAAAACTTTGCGGCAGTGAGCAAAGTGAACTTTTATACTTGAGCTTTATTTTTGGTTTATTATTTTAACAAACTAAAATCCTAAAAAAAAAAAACTGTGTACATAAATATATATATATTTTTTACTGTCTTTTCTCGACATCACTTTTCATCAAAAATGATCAACAAATCCTATTTTGCCCCTTGTTTAAATACATCCCGCGTCGTTCACAGGAATTCTCTCCCCTGTCTCCCAGCAGCGTCAACAGGAAACTGGTTACACTCTTGGCTAATTCCCCGGTAAGAAACAATTCTCATGGCGCGACGGGGTCACAGGTGACTGCTAAAGTGGTACGTGCTTGACCAACTGGGACGGCCGACCGATGTTGTCCTCCGTACTGTGTACACACTCTCGGGGCCGTACAAACGGTGGTGGTGGTAGACGGGGGGGACAATCCTATTACTTTCCTACCAACTCGTGTGGGTTTTTTTTTTTGTTGTTGTTGTTGAGTGTGTGGGTTCAATAAAGACATTTGTTCACGCCCCTTCTTCCCTATTACCTCCCTTTACCTAAACTCTTTGTCAATAAAAAAAACATGTTTCATTCATAGTTTGCGTTGTCTTTGTTTCTTTAAAGTATCCCTTAGGTTTACAGCAGAATATAAATATGAAGTTGTTTGTATCGGTGATGCCACAAGAAACTCTTCAACCACTGCTGCAGCTCTGACAATCTATATCAGTGGTGGCGGAACCTTTGGCTCATCAGTTGGCCCGGGACCAAAAAAAATATAGCTTCCTTTAATTTTAATTGGAGTGTTGGGGGCTTCGCTATAAATAAGTAGGCTTTTTTTTTTATTATTGAGTTTTGGGCACGCGCCCCCCCCCCCCCAAAAAAAAGATTAGCCGCCACAGATCTTTGAAAAAATAGGGCACTGCCAAGTCATTTTTGTAGCATGTTGTGGAAACCGGAAACCGGCGTAGTTGATAAAGCGTTTGCTCCTGTCGGCAAGTATCTGTGTTGTCTTCCCTTCGTGACGTGCTTCTTAGCATCGATGCTGTATTGTGAAGCATGTATGTTGGTTATGTCAACGGCCGTTTTAATGCCGATCTTGTCGAGTCCTGCCCCCCTCTGAACCAATCAGTGTTCACTCTAAGCGGGCGCTTGCCCACAACGTGCAGTGAGTGCGCACTCCCAAAATAAACGAGCTAAAAACCTTTTTTTTTCACTTAGTAGGCCTACGTAGAGTTAGCACAAAATTATTAATATTTCTTTTGGAAATTCACTTTTTTTTTTACCGCAAAAAGAATTTGGAAAATTAGGAAGGAACATCATGACCCATTCCTGTATTGGTAGGACACTAGTTATACAAGACATTACCAAACCCGCTGCCGATAATCGAGGGCCTTCATTTACACTGCAGCCTGATCTTACCAAAAAGAGTGACACCATTACGTAAACAGCGACACCATCACCTAAACAGTGACAACATCACCTAAAGAGTGACAACATCACCTAAACAGTGACACCATCACCTAAACAGTGACAACATCACTTAAAGAGTGACAACATCACCTAAACAGTGACAACATCACCTAAACAGTGACAACATCACCTAAACAATGACAACATCACGTTAACAGTGACAACATCACGTTAACAGTGACAACATCACGTAAACAGTGACACCATCACCTAAACAGTGACACCATCACCTAAACAGTGACACCATCACCTAAACAGTGACACCATCACCTAAACAGTGGCACCATCACCTAAACAGTGACACCATCACCTAAACAGTGGCACCATCACCTAAAGAGTGACACCATCACCTAAACAGTGACAACATCACCTAAACAGTGACACCATCATCTAAACAGTGGCACCATCACCTAAACAGTGACAGCAACACCTGAACAGTGACACCATCACCTAAACAGTGACACCATCACCTAAACAGTGACACCATCACCTAAACAGTGGCACCATCACCTAAACAGTGGCACCATCACGTAAACAGTGACAACATCACCTAAACAGTGACACCATCACCTAAACAGTGACAACATCACCAAAACAGTGACAACATCACCTAAACAGTGGCACCATCACCTAAACAGTGACAACATCAACTAAAGAGTGACAACATCACCTAAACAGTGACAACATCACCTAAACAGTGGCACCATCACCTAAACAGTGACACCATCAGCTAAACAGTGATACCATCACCTAAACAGTGACACCATCACCTAAACAGTGACACCATCACCTAAACAGTGACACCATCACCTAAACAGTGACACCATCACTTAAAGAGTGACAACATCACCTGAAGAGTGACACCATCACATAAAATATCAAGTTTATATTACCAATGTTGGTCTTTTTTTTCTTAAATAACTTGGAAACATTGATTCCCAATAATTTTCTGCTATTTCCTATAATCGCTTTCATTTGAATAATTTTGTAAAAACAAAAAGATATCCATCAAAATGTACACCAAAATGTACACCAAAATGTACACCCAAATGTGCACCAAAATTTGCAATAAAATGTGCAACAAAATGTGAAAAAAAAAATGTGTATGAAAATGTGCACCGAAATGGCTTCACATGCGACACCATCAATGAAAGCAATTATTCCGATGTAACAGATCAAAAGAGTCAATAGGGGGGGGGGCGTCAAGGTGAAGGTCAGAGTCCGTCCGTTTCTCAAGCCCCCGAGGAATATTTGAAGAGACAATGGCTGACACAACACATTGTTTCCCCCTCCCGACCTAATTTTCGGGTGACCCACTTTAAGCGGCGTGGACTTTGGAAATTACGAGATGAACCCCCCCCCCAAAGGCCACAACAATACGCCCCCCCCCATATAAAAAGACACAACTACAAAAAGTAAACTTCACCTACATGTACGGCTCTGCGGCCCTCTAGTCAATGATATAAGTACCCTCACAATGTGTTATCCTTGATATGTAGATTTATAGCCAGCTCGAGTGAATGGGTTGAGAATTTGTGGGGGGGGGGGAGGGGGGGGAAAGTACCCGGTTACCATTCCCGGTCATTAGTGTAGCAATTAACCCTTGACACGTGACTATCATGTGATCTGCCAAAAGACTTCTATAAACAAATATATCATATTCACTTTTTTTTTTTTTGCGAACCCCCCCTCCCCCTCCCCTCCCCTCCCAAGTCCCAACCCCCCTCCAATCCTTTCCATATTTGTTCTTTTTCTTCAGTTTCCTGGTAAAATTCCCTAAAGAAATTTAATTATTCAAAGACATATATCATTATCAGGGGTAGGCAAATTGTTTTGAACCGCAGAAGAACCGAACCAAGAACAGATGGATGAAGCTTGTGTGTGTGCGTACTAATTGAAATTAAATTTCAACATCACCGATAAGAACGAGCGAAGTGGAGCAGAACGCGAGCCGGATCAAGCAACATGCCCAAATCTGACCTATAGCATTGGAATTACTGAAACAATCTCAAATAAAATGAATTTGTAAAAAAAAAAAGTCCAATTATCTTTTTAGACACTTTTCTAACATAGTCTGCTATTTAAACATAAATACTGTCTATATATAAATACTGTGTATAAATACTGTACATTAGGGTTAGTACTTTTTTTCATTTTTTTTCAGAATCTAATTTTACATGGCATTTTTTAATGAACAATTGTGAACAAAATATGAAAATAATATTCATTTATTTTTCACTCAAAAAAACCTTCCCCACCAACGCCATCTTGTGTTTACATATAAGAAGCGTTTTTCAATAAAATTACTTCTTTGAGGGATTGCGCAATAACAAATATTTAATTACATTAATTACATCCAGGAACTTTATAGGGTATTTTTTACCTCCATGTCTGAAACAAAATTAAAAAAAAAGTTAATTTTAAATTTAAAGTGCATTGTTTTAATGTATTATGCGTCTACTGCAACTTTATCAAAAATGGTCAAATCTTATGAACCTTTGTTTGGTAATTGTCACGAAAGGTCTGCTTGGAATTTGGAAAGTCTTCTTGTTTGATTTGGGAATATTGTATTCTTCTATTTCAATTTTATTCAATTGTAATCGTCTGCTTGAAATAAATTTTGTAGGAAAGCAAATTTGTCAATAAATAAAGCTTGTAAAGTATTAAAAATATTAAGCGAACACTCCGCCAATATTGAAGCTCCTTCGCAGTCAGGAGTGTATAAGGCAACCCATAAAGAAGCAGAATTGTTGAAGTTGCAGTTTAAAAACAGCTTACAAAATTTGAATGGTGCATACATTTTGACAGAAAAAGAATAGAAGGAGAAAAACAAGTTGTTTTACTGAAAAACGTTGAAAAAGAAAAATTGATTAGCCATATTGTCTCTGACAAATGGAAAAGCAGAGACAATATTTACAGCGAATAGGGCTGTTCTAGCTGAATACGTACTCTATTCATGTTTTCGAGTAATTATTTGCGATACAAGGAATACAAATTCTGGCAACAAAAATGGTGTGGTACGCAAGCTGCAAAATTACTGTCAACAGAACAGTGGACAAATCCCTCAGTACATAGGCTGCCAGCTTCATGTTTTAAGCCTAGTACTCAAGCATGCTATAGATTCTGTTTTCGGCAGGGAAACGTCTAATCCAAACATTTCATATCCATTTGTTGCTGAAATTAGCGCAAATTACGAGTCAGTTAAAGAGTCACTTGATTCTCAAGATAGTAGTTCAGAAATCATGTGAGAAAACAAAGGATGGAAAGACGACATGAAGTTCTTAATCATTTGACGCAAGTATTTCACTGTTACGAATTAAATAAAACCTTTCCAGTAATTCACTTCCAGAGACTGACGGCTTTAAGTAATGCTCGTTGGAATTCAAGTGCAATACTAGCACTTCTGGCATTCCGGAAAATAGAAACGAGAAATTTTAACTTGTGTGTACTTTCATTGCGAGGACATGCATGGTCTGAAGTATGGTTTTCAGATCAAAGGGACTGAAAAATAGGAAAAGAGATTTTAGCACCTGCTTTGCATATATACACTGAAGCAGAAAGATGCTTCTTGAGGCACTGGGTCTGTGAAGATTAAGCAATACCTGGTATAGAACGAAGTAATTGCTATGCAGAAAGAGCTATACCAATAATGCAAGATATTGTTCCACGTTGTGAGACTTCAAAGACACTATTAACTGTTTTATTCTCACTAATGATGAAGCATAAAACTTAATTTATGTTTCCTATGCTGTCCTTTATTATCATTTCACATTTTGGACATCTCTATACTCATGCTTACATGCATTGCACTTGTTGTTCTTATGTAACTTTCCATTACAGTGTTGTGTTATATATATTAATATATAATATTCGTTTTATGGTTTGGTGGGGAAGGTTTTTCAAATATTTTCAGAAAAGGTTATTTGTGTCATAATACACTGTACATAAATACTGTATATAAATACTGTATATACATAATGTATATAAATACTGTTTATACATAATGTACATAAATACTGTAAATAAATACAACTCCCTTCATTATGGTTATGTTATGTGACGTGTAGATTTTGTGTAGAATTACCCCCCACCCCCTCCCATGTACTAACGCCCCATCCTAACGGTCATTCTGCACATTCCAGGTTCACCGCTGGGTCGAGGTCCCAGCAGTTAAAATATTTGGTAGTAACGTTTGCCACGCCCCCCCCCCCCCCCCCACCGTAGCTTGACCTGATGTTTTGACAGGATGCTAGGGACCTTGGACTTTTTATTTTTGAGTACGGTGCTGACAGTCATACGAGTCGGACGTAGTTAGAGTAGTGTAGATAGTTGGAGTTCGGTGTAGTAGTTGTAGATTGTAGTGTAGTAGTAGACGTAAGGACATAACTAGACAAGGACTTATGTTATATATTGTATATCTATTCATCTATGTTAGTAACCATTAAAGTATATGTTTTGTGTTGGTAGACCAAGCGTTGGCGTTGATATATTAGTATATATATATATATATATATATATATATATATATATATATGTTGTGGCTGCGTAAAGTATAAAGAAACATTCACAACGTCACATATATGATTTACAACATTACATATCACACTTGAACGTAACATATTTGGCGAGCCTGCCCAAAGATATAGGAGCTTCTGAAAAGTTGTCGGAGCAGTTGGATATATCTACTACAGAGATAGAGGAGTCACACTGACTCATAGTGAATCTACCAGAGGTCTCACCGACTCAACAGCAGCTAAGAGAGCAAATAGAGGAGTTACACTGACTCATAGTGAATCTACCAGAGGTCCCACCGACTCAACAGCTCGCCAGAGTCACACCGACTCACATAATCTAAGAGAGCAGATAGAGGAGTCACACCGTCTCACAAAATTTAAGAGAGCAGATAGAGGAATCACACCGACTCACATAATCTAAGAGAGCAGATAGAGGAGTCACACCGACTCACATAATCTAAGAGAGCAGATAGAGGAGTCACACCGACTCACAGAATCTAAGAGAGCAGATAGAGGAGTCACACCGACTCACATAATCTAAGAGAGCAGATAGAGGAGTCACACCGACTCACAGAATCTAAGAGAGCAGATAGAGGAGTCACACCGACTCACATAATCTAAGAGAGCAGATAGAGGAGTCACACCGTCTCACAAAATTTAAGAGAGCAGATAGAGGAATCACACCGACTCACATAATCTAAGAGAGCAGATAGAGGAGTCACACCGACTCACATAATCTAAGAGAGCAGATAGAGGAGTCACACCGACTCGCAGAATCTAAGAGAGCAGATAGAGGAGTCACACCGACTCACATAATCTAAGAGAGCAGATAGAGGAGTCACACCGACTCACATAATCTAAGAGAGCAGATAGAGGAGTCACACCGACTCACAGAATCTACGAGAGCAGATAGAGGAGTCACACCGATTCACAGAATCTAAGAGAGCAGATAGAGGAGTCACACCGACTCACAGAATCTAAGAGAGCAGATATAGCAACGAGAGGAGTCAGTCAGTCTGTGCTAACACCTTCTAAAACCAGATAAGTTTTACTATTTTATCTTAGTGCACTATCAAATGTCTCGTTTATCTTGAATCTTTCTAAATATTTTGTTAGTATTCTCTCCCTGAGGACATCTTTGTTACTTGTGTAACAGAGTGGCAAATCGATGCTCGGAGAGATTACATAACATTTATTTGTTAGATCGTTTACGTCTAGTTTGTACTTGTATGACAGTATTATAACATATGGTCATTGTTTTATGTGTTGTGCCTATCGGTTCTTATCTGCCTTATGTATAGTTAATTTCGTTCTGTATTTGTACCTGGAAATTTATTTAATTAGCTTGTGTGTGATAGATTGTTAGATAATAAGTATTTCATTACTCTTATTTAGCTCAGGTAATATTAAGGTAAGTCAAAGTAACGCATTTAGTTGTAGATCATAATTCATAACTGAGAATGTCATCATTCGAACACTTCGTCACATTAGGACAAACATTAGGGGTAGAGCCAAAAAAATTAGAGAAATGGGCGCAGGATAAGTTAGACAAGGAACAGGATAGATTAGAAAAGGAGCGTAGTCTAGAAATAGCTCAAACCCAACTAAAAATCAAAGAATTAGAATTAGAAAAAGAGAAACGTGTTAGAGCTAAGATACAAGAAGAAAATGAAAAACTACGATTAGAACATAAACAACTTAGATCAGAGAAAGATATGTTGCAGGCTGAATTAAATAGATTGATCATGGACAATGAAGCACATAGTAAACTAAAGACTAGCAGTTCTTTAGAAGGCCTACCACTTAGGGTGGATGCTATAGAGAAATTTTTAAATAAACTTGTTAAGAAAATAGAAGTAGTTGATCTAGTTGCAGCCTCTCAAACAAAGATTGACCAAAGTTTGAATAACGTAATTAACAGGCTGAACAAAGTAGAATCGCCAGTGGTTGTACACAAAGAATATAAAGAGGCTAACCATGGACAAGCACTTAACAGTGCTATACACACAAGTAAATATGATAAACTACTGAACCCAGAGAATAGAGCAAGAGAACACATAAGTAAAGAAATAAAATGTAAACATTGTGCTACAATTTCAGTTTTGAAACATTCAGTTCCGTCTACTACTGAACGTCACAGAAAACACTATATGTCTAGGAACCCCCAAACCCCAAGAATAATTATTTTGAAAGAAAGAAATAACTCTTATTGTCACAGAGACAAAAACTACAGTGTACCCAATGAACGCCGCAATAAACAGAAACGTTATTTTGATGTACCCATCAATAAATATAGACAAGATATTGACGAAGTCAGAAATAAATACAGAAGACCTTATGAAAAAGTAAGTGAAGAAAAAATTAACCGTGAATGGAATGATGCATCTAAGAGACAATACAACCATTGTGACACAATTGGACGTTCAACTTATAGAAAATGCAGTAGATGTGCAGTTAAGAATTCGCATGTTAGACGGAAAGAAAATGTTGCTGAGCCAGAATTTAGGCCGCACTATCACGGTAAACAGATGCAATATGTGTCAACATTTTGTAAGGATGACTACAACAATTGTAATCATGGAAGAAGATCCAAATATGGTTTCCCTTTAACCACGGACAGAAGTATAAACAGTAATTGGAGAGTACGTTGTACATAATTTAATGTATATAAAAATCTATGTCCCAATTGAGAATATAGATAGGTGTAGATGGGTGTAGATAAGTTAGCCAAAGAGAATGTTGTAGTTTAAATCATACCCCTTCACTATAAAGTGAAACGTAAATGTGGCTAGGATACCAAGGTAATCCAAGATTTAGAACGAGTTCTGTAGATTAAAAACGAGGTGACGAAACAAGGTAAGTGATATAGGGAACAATAGGTAGAAACTGAATTAAGTAAGATCAGTTAGGACCAGAAGGATGCACGGTAAGTCTAGTTGTGGTGTTTGTTTGACTGGTGCACTAAGAGTTATAAGCCCAACATTTCCCCCCCCCCCCGCTTAAAAGTAAGCAAAATTGTCCCATTCTATAAATAGATTAGTTTGCCACAGACTGACTAAGTCTTCCACAGTCATCACTTCAGCCTACTCCATCACGCAAACGAGAGAATTACGTCATATACAGATGTCTACCATACAGCAGAACAGTGATGAGAGTCAAGAGTTATTCGTTTGCCGTTGAAAACAGTGGCCAGCCAGTTCACGCCTCTTACTTGACCTCTCACCTGTTGACCACCTGCAGTCAATCGGACATTGCATAACCATCACAGATGACTACACAGTCAAGGACAGCAAGAAGAAACTATGAACTAAATTTATAATTATTTTGTCAATTTTTCATTTTGTTATTGATTTGACATGCATACCATTAGCAATATGATGTTATACTTTCCCTGCTATTGCTGTTTAAAATATAATTGTTTATAATATAATTTTTCATGATATAGTTTGTTTTACGATGTAAAACTTAGAAAGCGTATGTGTAGTGTCCGTGTAATGTCAACGGGATATCAATGGGATGATGTCATTGTAATATTTGTGTAATGCCATCGAAATGCCAATGATATGTCTATAAATGTCAATGTAATGTCAATGTAATGTCAATGTAATGTCAATGTAATGTCAATGTAATGTCTGTGTAATGTAAATCAAATGTCTGTGTGTAATGCCGGCATAAAAAATATATTTAATGTCCATGCGATGTCTGAATGATGTCTACGTAATGTCAATAAGATGTCAATGTTATGTCTGTGTGATGCCGATGTAATATCAAAGTAATATCAATGTAACCAGTCATTACAGTCACAGCAGTATTTATATGCAAGACATCTCCGGAGTCACATTGGTAATAATGATAAATGACTGCTGTCGGTAATATTTGATTGACAGTTTTATTTTCACACCTCAAAAGACATTCATAGAATTATAGAACAGACAGGCACGGGGGGAAATGGACGCAACAAATACAAAAGAAAAACTGTGTGGGGAAAGTGTTTAGCAGGTTTCCTGATACTGCTACAGTAGTGTCGTTATGGGGGGGGGGTGGAGGCGAGCGGCCTACGGCGCATGAGGGCCCAGGGACTTTATAGACCAACGACTATTGGTACTATTCTTATCTTAGAAAGGGCTCCCCCCCCCGGGGCAAAACATTTTTTTTGAAGGGACCCCTGTTGTTGTTGTTGCTGTTGTTTTAAATATGTATCCAAGGCAACGGTCGATGGGTGGCTTATTCATTTCCTAAAAATGTACGAGTTCCACCCTGGGTCTGCGTACGTGGTGTTGTTCCCGGGGTAGGGGGGGGGGAGAATAATTAATGTCGAAAGGTAGAAAGCAATGTCACATGCTGAGTATTAAAGTGGAACCCACTGGGAATGTATACATATATATGGGCGGCCACAAGATAGCTATTGGGTAGGGGGCGTGGTGGTGGTGGGGGAGGGGGGGCGGTCACGAGATAGCTGATTGGGGGATGGGGGGGAAGGGTTGTGGTGGTGTGGAGAGGGCGGTCATGGAACAGCATTCTTTTGCTAAGGATGGACAGAAGGGGAATTTAAGCGACTTCGCTTGCAACAAAATGTGTGTGTGTGTGTGTGTGTGTTGTGTGGAGAAGGGGGGGAATACTCCTAAAACAATAACTTACCCAGTCGGGAACAGTAAGCTATCACGTGACCCCTCCCCCTCTCACCCCCTCCCCACAACGCTACTGTAGCTGTGGCAAGGAACCCAGTAATCCACAACACCAGCCAACATATATATATATATGTGCATGTGTTGTATTTCTCCATTTGTTTAATTGGCCCCCTTGCTCTATCAGGGTAAATTGATTATTGCTGAAATATTTAAAAATAAAAATACGTTTATATTTCTTTCTACCTTACCGTACAAATATTTATCAACGTCACTCAAATATTTTTTTTTTGTTCACCATAATAAAGGGAAGTAGCTCCCACACTTTAGAGATGATTACTGTTAAAAATATGATTGTCTCCCATTAATGCCTTCACTATCCTAGGATAGTTTTCTTTTTTTTTTAAATTTTATTTCTCTTGAGTGCTGGCAATAATTCAATGTAAGAAGGAATACCGTTTCAGTCATTCTTGAAACACAGCCTCACTGTTTTACCAAAGTATATCTTATTTTCATTATTCAATTCACTCTCTCACTCTCTCAATCTCTCTCTCTCTCTCTCTCTCTCTCTCTCTCTTTGTTAGCAACTGCTGTGTAAAGAGAACATACGACTAGAGCAAAACCCAATTTACCAAGACGTCTGTCAACATTAGTCAGCGCTAAACGAGATGTGTTGAAATGTCGTGACAGGATAAGCCAAATTAATAATATGTCATTTAAAAGCTCTTCCACACACTAATCTGCGGGCTCTTCTTCGTAGTTCAATAGTAAGTGGTGTATTGTTGACATAAACTGCTTTTATCATAAACCAATATTATCATAAACCACTTTTATCATAAGCCACTATTATCATAAACACTATTATCTTAAACACTTTTTTCATAAACCACTATTATCATAAACCACTATTATCATAAACACTTTTTTCATAAACCACTATTATCATAAACCACTATTATCATAAACCAATATTGTCATAAACCACTATTATCATAAGCCACTATTATCATAAATACTATTATCTTAAACACTTTTTTCATAAACCACTATTATCATAAACCACTATTATCATAAACCAATATCGTCATAAACCACTATTATCATAAGCCACTATTATCATACACTATTATCTTAAACACTTTTTTCATAAACCACTATTATCATAAACCACTATTATCATAAACACTATTATCATAAACACTTTTTTCATAAACCACTATTATCATAAATGACTATTATCATAAACCAATATTGTCATACACCACTATTATCATAAGCCACTATTGTCATAAACCACTATTATCATGAACACTATAATCTTAAACACTATTGTCATAAACCACTATTATCATAAACACTATTATCTTAAATACTTTTGTCATAAATCACTATTATGATAAACCACTATTATAAACCACTATTGTCATGTATCAATATTATCATAACCACTATTATCTTAAACACTATTGTCATAAACTATTATTATCATAAACCACTATCAAGTTACAGTTATATGTCATATATCTATGGAACAGTATTGTTCAAGACACACCACTGCACTCCACACAACGTTGAATATTTGATCCAAAGGCCTTTTGCCTAGATCTGTCCACCAGGCGACAGTTTAAGGCCCTCCACTTCCAAATGGGCCCCTTCCAGTATTAAATTATGTTTAATCATGTGCAAAGAGGGTCCCCTTAGGCACCTTTGCCTATGACCCCTAAACATCTCTGAAGTTTCTGTCCAGGGCCTCCAAAGTCTAATGATCTGCACTGTTTGATCAAACAATATGTCGTCATATATATATGGTAGCCTATTTCAGGAACAAAAAAAAAATCAACAAACTTCTATCTCTGAAGTACGGTTTCATTGTGTAGCATCATTTGTTCTGTAGCATCATTTGTTCTGTAGCATCATTTGTTCTGTAGCATCATTTGTTCTGGCCTTTCTTGTGTCCTTACTTCTAGTCCGTCAAAATTTTAATACGTATTTCTTTAATATTAAAACTGATTTCGGTTGTGTATTGATTTATTTTGCTATTAATCTGTATTTCTATAAATCAGTCACTCAACCCATGGTAACTTTGGGGGCTCTAGGCAAAGGAGGCTTTGGGGGCCCTAAACAAATTAACATTTGGGGGCCCTAGATAAAGGAATATTTGGGGGTCCTAGACAAATTAGCATTAGGGGACCCTAGATAAAGGAATATATGGGGCCCTAGATAAAGGAATATTTGGGGGCCCTAAACAAAATTAACTTATGGGAGCCCTAGATAAAGGAATATTTGGGGGTCCTAGACAAATAACCATTAGGGGGCCCAAGACGAGAGAACATTTGGGGCCCTATACGAAGGAACATTTTGGAGGGGGCCTAGGTAAAAGAACATTTGGGGACCCCAGGCAAAGATACATATTGGGCGCAGTAAAATCTTTTAAAACTACATGTAGTGTCCTTTCAAATGACTCTAACTTTATTCAGACATGTGTTACTTTAACCCTTCGTAGTGGCTGTCAAAAAGAAAAGTCCCACCAGGAGCCCTTTTAGCAGCGGAAGCAGAGGCGTACCTAGGATGGGGGAGGGGGGTCCAAATTCAAAAGTCCCCCCGGCCCCAGCTTTAGGAGGGCTGCCAAAAATGTTTTTTTACATTAAATATTAAGTGCATTATTTCATGTCGTGATGTCGAATGTCAAAATGCAGGGGCCCCTAAAGAGGCCAAGCCCCCGGGCCCCCAAATCCCTAGGTTCGGCACTGAGTGGAAGCCCTGTTTCCTATCTATAAGAAATGCCCTGATCCAAACTATGTATTAGTCTATTCATTTATTTATTCCTTTCTCTATCAGGAACATTCATCTGAATGTTTCTATGTACATGTATATATATTTACATATATGTGTATTATTTATATAAACACTGCACGCGTTTTTTAGTGAGAGAGAGAGAGAGAGAGTGCGTGTGTATGTGTGTGTGTGTGCGTGCATGTTTCGTGTCAAGATTATTTAAAAATAGACTCCGTGCCCAACAGAATGTCAAACATCACGTCATACTTAGACCAAAACGATCGTGGACGATTACAGATTGGCACCTCCCTCTTGGAGAGGTTACTTTTTGTTGTCTGTGTCGCCATGTCAAAACGGATTTATATTTATAAATCTGCCACTTTTTGACATAAACAATCCTCTGTTCGTTAATGAAGACTTTTACCGTGGTGCCTAAGGTTGAGAACTTAGTTCGTAACCCGAAGATTGAAATGAATGAAAACAAACAAACACAATCTGTTTCGAGATGAAATAATCCTGTTTTTTTTGTTTTTAAATTAATTTCTGGTTGTTGACCTGACCAAACACAAAGTACCTGTACAACAAATATAAATTAAAACAATAAATTAGTTTATCTTTCTTACCTAGAATTCGATCATGGAAGCAGTGGCGTATTGAGGGGGGGGGCAAAGGGAGCATCATGCCCCGGGCGCAACTTACAAAGGGGCGCCAAATGGTCCGCAAAACATATAATATTATATGGTTTTCGAATGGGGGAGGGGGGGCGCTAAAAAGGTATTGTGCCCCGGGCGCGAGTTTATAGCTCGCTACGCCACTGCATGGAAGGTTGTCTCTATGAATTTTGAGTTTCAGGAGTTGATTGTCTCTGTTTCTTGGCATCCGACTGTGAATCTTTCTGAAGCAAGAAACTATCAAGGGAAATTTGACCATTGCGTCATCATTCATCAGGGTTACTTCCTTTTAAGTAATACGCTTGTTTTGGGTGATAGCTCAGAATAAAGTCTTTAACTTATAACTAATTTCTTTAATTCTGGCAGTTGAAACATTCACTGGTTCGTCATCATCGGACGACTGCTTCCCCTCCCCCCCTCCCCCTGTACTGTCTCTAGCTGTACTGCATGACCTTCATTTCTATTGCAGTGTACGCTATCGTTTGTCTCCAACGTCAAACTTTGCTCCCTCTCTCTCTCTCTCTTTCGCCTTCGTTCGTCATCCAAGGCACTATTTGTTACACGAAATTTATTTTTCTAAATATTGTTATAAACAACTTGAATAGTTCGTGACTTGATGTGTTTGTTACCAGACATTACAACGTTCTAAATTTACAGTTATTTTCATAAAGAAATGTGTGTGGGGGTGGGAGAGAATTGCAGAATACAGAGTGATTTGCCCTTGCCTTGGGGTGCATGTAAACATTGATGCGTGGATGATGATGCACTCTCATTCCTAGATACCGGGAAAACCCGGATCTCCATCATCTGTCAATGAAATTCTGTGGGTAGGCGCTACAAGAGAACGTAATCTCCTAATGGTAACTACAAACACTCCCACACGTGCAGCCAATCAAATCGATTCTCACTCTCTCTCTCTCTCTCTCTCTCTCTCTCTCTCTTCCTCACCATACCGTAATCGGTGTTAAGTTGTTTCAATATCTTCTTATTGCCAAATTTTTAACTTAACTTGTATCACTCCTTGTTTCTGATAAGCGCCATATTTTTTTTACAACTGCAGGGAAAATTCAAGCCAGACAAAACACTTAATAACGGAGCTCAAAATATGATTTCGCTACTATTAAGGCGTTGTGAAGTGTTTTCGCACTTTTCACATTGGGACGAGGGTGCTAAAAAAATGTAACTCTCACAGGGCGCCACAATTGCTAGCTACGGCTTTGATGTAAATATAAAGTGGTAGCAGCCCCATAGCGTGAAAATTCTACAGCAGGGGGCCAAACAGGGGCCCCCTGACCCCCCCTTCACGCTACGGCCTGAGTGGTAGGTCTACATATTTAGTCAATTTAAATTTGTTGAAATCATATGTATTGACTGACCTTGTTTTTTTTAAATCCCTTTACCGACGTGGCCGTTGGGGGAACAAATGGGCGAATCGACAGACGAGCTAACAAAACGTCATCTCTGTGGGGGGCTTATAGACTTGGCGGCGCCCATCTCCTCTCCAAGTCAGCGGCGAATACTTTTGGCTTTGAACCCTGTACCCTTTTACATGCGAGTCGAGATCACAATGGACTTCGCTATCCAGCCAGAATATTAGTAATTTAATCTGCTCACGGTAAATGTTAAATGTATAAAGTGACCAGTGGTTTAGCGAGCTTAACTCGCGCCCGGGGCTCAATACATTTTTAGCGCCCCCCCATTCGAAAACCATATAATATTATATGTAAAATATACCCTTTGACGCCCCTTTGTGAGTAACGCCCGAGGTATGATGCCCGCCTTTGCCTCACTACGCCACTGAAAGTGACAGACCCACCCCCCCCGCCCCCAGATATAGGGAGTCAACCCTTTTCAAGGTCACAAGCGTTTAGCTCCCGTCGCTTTCCATTATCTACCATAAATTGACTTGGCAGTTGGTAGTAATACGGGGGCCCCCCTGCCGTCTAAAAAAAATTTTCAGGTGGCTCGTCAAATCTTTGACTTTCATGACCTTAAATTGTGGCGACATTTTGAAATTTTTTTTTTCTAATAATAAACGTAGTCATGTTGTAAGAGCGTGTGTTTGATTGGTTGCTTTTTTTTTGTCTATTAAAAAGAAGGAATACCAACCTTTCATTTTTAAAATGCAGGAATTTTGCATGTCAGTTCAAGGAAGAATTAAACTAAAGTGGAAAAAGGACGGAAACTGCAAATAACTTTTTTTTTAAATAATTCTAAAATTAAAAAAAAAAGAGCTTCGCTAGAAGTTTTACTTCTTGTATAGCGAGTAGGAAAAAATTGTTTACTTTCAATAGTCGTTGTTTATTTATGCATGTATGTATGTATGTATCAGGACCGCAGCGTGCGGGGAGGGGCAGGGGGGGTCGCTCCCCCCCCTTTGCGTGTTGCATGGCCCCGTCTGCTTATTTGCTCTACTTAGTAAAATGTATTACCTGGTCCCCCCCCCCGCTATTGCCTGGCCCCTGCTGTAGAATGCCTGACCCCTGCTGTAGAATTTTCACGCTACGGGGCTGGTATGTATGTATGTATGTATGTATGTATGTATGTATGTATGTATGTATGTATCTATCTATCAATCTATCTATCTATCTATCTATCTATCTATCTATCTATCTATCTATCTATCTATCTATCTATCTATCTATCTATCTATCTATCTATCTATCTATCTATCTATCTATCTATCTATGTATATCTATTTATCTGGCTACCTGTCTATCTATCTATTAGTCTCCCTATATGTTTGGCCTGTCTTTCAGTCTATCTGCTCTGTCTGCGTACATCATTTCAAATACATAATACATATGTATGTACTAAGTCTAGTATTGGAATGATGTGTACATTAACAATCTTTGTGATTTGAATTTCTCTTCGGATCTCTTCTTTTTAATGCCAAGGTAGAGAGAGTTCAACCCCCAAAGAATGTGAAATGTTTCGGTTTCAATGTTTGTGTGTCCGAGTGGCTGGACAAGTCAGCGTGACCGAAGGCTTTTATTTATCCTTCGTTGCTTTATGGTCAATGCAAGCTAATGTCATGCTGCTTTGGTAAGTGCGTGCGTGTATGTGTCTGGGTATGTGTACGGCGGATGTGATCGACCTTCCTAAGATGAATACAACTTCAATGCGGCCGTCATGGTTAAAGAGGTTGTGTACCGTTGATTTTGTTGTGGGGAGTACCCGATAAGGCAATGTGCCCTTCGAGCGCCCCCCCCCGGCCGCCCTTTTTCCCTTCTTTTTTTTTTGTTTAAACTTACGTTAAACGGTATTGATAAAGAATAGTTAGGACCACTGCATGTGTGCCTGACTGAGGCGTGAGGACCACTACCTGACTGAGGCGTGAGGACCACTGCATGTGTGCCTGACTGAGGCGTGAGGACCACTACCTGACTGAGGCGTGAGGATCACTGCCTGACTGAGGCGTGAGGACCACTGCCTGACTGAGGCGTGAGGACCACTGCCTAACTGAGGCGTGAGGACCACTGCCTGACTGAGGCGTGAGGACCACTGCCTGACTGAGACGTGAGGACCACTGCCTGACTGAGGCGTGAGGACCACTGCCTGACTGAGACGTGAGGACCACTGCCTGACTGAGGCGTGAGGACCACTGCCTGACTGAGGCGTGAGGACCACTGCCTGACTGAGGCGTGAGGACCACTGCCTGACTGAGGCGTGAGGACCACTGCATGTGTGCCTGACTGAGGCGTGAGGACCACTGCATGTGTGCCTGACTGAGGCGTGATGACCACTGCCTGACTGAGGCGTGAGGACCACTGCATGTGTGCCTGACTGAGGCGTGAGGACCACTGCCTGACTGAGGCGTGAGGACCACTGCATGTGTGCCTAACCGAGGCGTGAGGACCACTGCCTGACTGAGGCGTGAGGACCACTGCATGTGTGCCTGACTGAGGCGTGAGGACCACTGCCTGACTGAGGCGTGAGGACCACTGCCAGACTGAGGCGTGAGGACCACCGCCTGACTGAGGCGTGAGGACCACTGCATGTGTGCCTGACTGAGGCGTGAGGACCACTGCCTGACTGAGGCGTGAGGACCACTGCATGTGTGCCTGACTGAGGCGTGAGGACCACTGCCTGACTGAGGCGTGAGGACCACTGCATGTGTGCCTAACTGAGGCGTGAGGACCACTGCCTGACTGAGGCGTGAGGACTACTGCCTAACTGAGGCGTGAGGACCACCGCCTGACTGAGGCGTGAGGACAACTGCCTGACTGAGGCGTGAGGACCACTGCATGACTGAGGCGTGAGTACCACTGCCTGACTGAGGCGTGAAGGCCACTGTCCGTGTCCGTGAATGTTGGCTAGGAGAAGGACGACACGCGCTGTCGGTCAATGCCACTGAGACCGGCCTGGTCTACAACAGATCACAGTCCACTTCAAGTTTATATGATTGTATTCGCGACCTAGGATGTCTCCAGTCACACTCACACATACTTCTGGCACGCGTGTATTATTTCTCTCTCTCTCTCTCTCTCTCTCTCTTTCTCTCTTTATCTCTCTCCCTCTCTTTATCTCTCCCTCCCTCTCTCTCTTTATCTCTCCATCTCTCTCACTCTCTTTATCTCTCCCTCTCTCTATATATATCTCTGTCCCCCTCTCTTTCTTTATCTCTCTCTCTCTCTCTCTCTCTCTCTCTCTCTCTCTCTCTCTCTCTATTTCAGGAGGAACAAAACAAACGATAAATCAAGTATGGTTTGAAATGTCAGAGTAAAACTTTTTGTAACAACTATATACACAGAGAAACGTTTAAATAGATAGATAGATAGATAGATAGATAGATAGATAGATAGATCGATAGATAGATAGATAGATAGATAGATAGATAGATAGATAGATAGATAGATAGATAGATAGATAGATAGATAGATAGATAGATAGATAGATAGATAGATAGATAGACAGATCGGAAGACAAAAAGATAGATATACATGCATTGGTGGCGTCGTTAATGGGCGCAGGGGGGATGGGGTGTGGGAGGGTGATAGTTTCCGTACAGTGGATAGAGAGCTCCCAGTTATTCAGCGGCGCCAGCTAATAAATATATTTATATTTATAAATACATTGATTCATATGTTGATAGACAGTCTATCATATTGCAGAAATTAAACAAACTTTGGTAAACTATGTTCAATATTAATTTTAATTGTTTACTGTAGTGAACCAAGTAAAATCGACTCGTGTTGAGAAGAGAGCAGATGAATATGCTTTTTTTTTTACAGATATGCCGTGCTACATATGCAGCGGCGTAGCGTGGGTATCGGCCGCCCAGGGCGGAAGACGATTTTGCCGCCCTCTCATTTAGGTATTTCAATTTAATATATACATTTTAGCCGCCGCCCCTAAAAAGTAATAAAAAGTGCCGCCCGGTGCGGACCGCACCCACCGCCCCCACCTAGGTACGCCACTGTACATATGACCACATAGACACATGCCGCTATACACTGATATGTAGAGCTATAGGCCTAGCCCTAGACTGCTATGTACATTGCAGCTCTGCTATACACTGTTAAATACCGCTATACACTGCAATAGACTGCTTTACTCTGATATAAACTGTTAAATCAGACTCGTACCTACGGTGGGGGGAGGGGGGGTCCAAATTTGAAAGTCCCCCGGGCCCCCATTAAATATTAAGTACATTATCTCATGTCATGGGGTCGAATGTCAAAATGCAAGGGCCTCCAAAGAGGCCAAGCCACCCCCCACACCCACCCGGGCCCCAAAATCCCTAGATTCGGCACTGTGTTAAATACCGTATAGACTGCTATATACCGCTATAAACTACTAAACACTGATATGCAGTGGCGTACCGAGGGGGGGCGGTGGGTGCGGTCCGCACCGGGCGACACTTTTTATTACTTTTTAGGGGGGGGCAGCAAAAATGTATAGATTAAATTGAAATGCCTAAATGAGAGGGCGGCAAAATCGTCTTCCGCCCTGGGCGGCCGACACCCTCGCTACGCCGCAGCTGCTATGTATTACTGTACACTGCTGTATACTTCTCTTTACACTAATATATAGTCCTAAAGACTCCGATACATTTACTGCAATATACTGTTTTACTCTCATTCATACATACCGCCATTTCATGCTATACTGCTATTACATTGATTCATACGGTTATGCAATGATTTTTACTGCTTTAATTAAACATACTGCATCTATAATAGCCCAAATGTTGTATTGTGCCCTAGGGCCTAGACTTGCTAGCAGTGGGCCAGCATTGCAAATCCAGACTAAAGCCAGTACATGTATCAACTAACTAAAAAAAAAAAATGCACAGAGATTTAAATAACATGCATTTCTATGAGCACAAATTGAGGGCAAACTGCACTTATTCAAAAAAACTTCCCCATGTTTTGTAGGTTTACTTTTCGCGCGTTTTTTTTATTATTATTATTATTATTAACTGGATGCTCCGCCCTCAACGTGACGCTTCGAAGAGAGGAGGGGTGGGGGGGGGAGAAGAGACGAAGGCCGTCAGCTCTCTTCGCATTGTTGTGTAGTCGCCATTTCCACGAGAAGGTTTTTCCTCCTCATCCCTCCCTTCTTTCGCCACCACCACCACCACCAACACGCACTGAATCGAGACCCTCTCATCCACCAGCCAACACACAAAGTTTTTTTTTTTAATGTTATAGACCTCGTGGCGTAGGAATCGGTCTGCGCCGCCACCACCACACACATCCAACATGTACACATTCGCTCTCGTGGGATACCTCTGAAGCGTACGCTAGTGCATAAAATCTTCCGAATAAAACCGGAGAATAATTATTTTTTTTGTATTGTTTGTTTTACCACTTATTGTTGAAAATAAGTACACATTTGAGGTCTGCTGAACGACTGAAAGACTATTATCAGAAAATGAAAACCTGACAAGACTAAACCGAGTGATCGCTCGCTGATTCGAGCGGCCAAAGCTGTTATAAAATATACAAAAAAAAAATTACAGCCACAACGACGTAGATTTGATTTCGCGGCAACTTCACAAGTTCCTCGGAAATTATTATTATTTTTTTTTTGGATTTACTCATCTGAAAAAAAAAAAGAAAGAATGGAAAAAACTGATTTGTCGATTGTGGAAGGGGATGCTGAAGATGGTAAGCTAAATTTTCATTTTACTTTAAAAAAAATAATCCTGTCATACGGTCGTGTTCGAACAGTCAGTGTATATTTTTAGAAGCGTGAGCCATGCTTGTTTGTGTGGTCATGATGGTGTAAGACAGAGAGTGAGCACTCATTGAACGTGTGCTGTGTGTGTATTGGGGGAGGGGGGGGGTTGAGTCATATTGTTATTCTTCAAGTTTTTTTTTTATTTAATTTTATTTGAGAATTTTGAGTTTGACACTCAATGCTCTATGAGCTACACTTAATTACGCCTGACTTGTGAAACAAAAATAATTGTTATAGCTTAATATCTATATTTGGATGGTATGTGATTATGAATCATATCGTGACAAAAAAAAATGTATCGATTTTTATCGATTTATATCTTGGTCAGACATAAATGACTATTTCAGTTGAGTATTATCCAACAATTCTTCTTCCTGACAATTATGAACATATTAATTATGAACATTTTAATGAAACTATGAGACTTGACCCACCAGAAGAGTGTGGGGTGTGCTGTCAGAGGCGCTTTTATGGGTAGGAAAACAAGGGCCCCCGCTTCCGAAATGGGCCCCTTGTATTCATTTCTATTAAATCCCTTTACGTCACTCTTGCCTAGGGCCCATAAACATCTCTGGTCTATGCCTAGATCCCCCACTTCCAATGGGCCCCTTCCTAGTATTAATTTCAATTATATCTGATGCAAAGAGGGCCCCCTTAGACACTTTTTTGCCATGGGCCTATAAACATTTCTAAAGTCTCTACTTAGGGCCCCTACCTCCATTCGGCCCCTTCCAGTATTAATATACATTAAATCTGGATCAAAGGGCAAAGGTCACCTTTGACACTATTGCCTAGGTGCCCTTACACATCTCCCAAGTCTCTGACTAGGGCCCACAAAAACTTAAAAGAGCGGCACTTTGGGCTTACATCCACATTACTCCTCTAGGGCGCCATGAAACTCAAAGAACATGAAGTTCACATAATATCAAAAGTATTGCATAACAACCACTCAGTATGGTATGATATCAATGTAAATTTCGATTAAACAAAAAAAAAAAACCAAAATTATATTCACCATTCAGTGCTTTTGTATCTTTTTAAATTCTAATTTTTAAATGAAATCTTCTAGTTTCTTGATATTTGCATTTCTCCCTGTTTCAGAACATCTTAACTGGAATACTTTTAATTTTTTTTTTAATCTTATATATATAAAAAAGATGTTTGATTTGTATTACTATTGTCAATAGCTGACGTGATTGATTAGATTCCCTCGGCCACCCCACTATCGGCCCTCTCCCCCACCCTCGGCCCTCTCCCCACCCTCGACCTACTCTCATCCTACTCTCATCTCTCGTATATTTTAAGGCGTCTTGTTTGTTTATAAAATGATGTGTCCAGTGTTATCTAAATTGTGGTGTTGTATTTTAAATTACATGTACAATCTTCTCTTGATTGTGGTTATTCATGAGACTACATCAGTGCTATAATCCCACTTTAATTGTATGTATTGATTTAGTTTTGCTATTAGCTCTAGACCGGCATTTCTCAAACCAGATATTGTCATCAACTATACTTCATTTATCTCCCCCCCCCACCCTTCCTCTCCCTTTCCCATGTCTGGATATTTTGCGAATTTTTTTTTAAGCTGACCTCGAAAGGTCAAACGAGGCCAAAAAAAAAAAACAAGTAAAAGTTGGTAAATAGTCATGAAACTTTGGGATAGCTAGGCCTCCGCCCCCCCCTCACTCTGTAGAAGTAGACACTAGTGTTTGTGTTTGCTGTGGAGGGGTAAATGTGATGGGTACATGGGTGTTAGATCGGACTTAAAGTGGGTCTGTATTATATTCATTTTTTTTTAAAAACAGAACTTGTTATGGATATTTTGTATAAAGCCCCCAAAATGACTGAATTGTGTAATAGTTCGGCACGGTGGAGGTGGACTGGGTGGGGGGATGTCAGGCTTTTGTCCTGATCCAAATCACATGTTGTCTGGCGAATGTGTTTACGATTTCATTGAATCGAAGTGACAGAATGTAGATAACGAATCGATGACTGGAAAAAAGATACGAGAGAGAGAGAGAGAGAGAGAGAGACTATGAGGGATATAAATGAAGACGGTGTGTGTTTAGGGGAGTGGCCTAAAAAGACTTCAGTGACGATATAATATAAGTGAACCATTTCGGTGGGTGGGGCTGTGGGGGTGGGGGGGGGGTAGGAAAGGTTGAAATTCTAGTTTATAACTTCGTCGTCAAGCAAGGGCATGCAACTCTTCTTACCAGTTGGATCCTGATTCCTGATACGTGCCATAAATACCTCTGAGAAATTCTACGCTCTGATTTCGACTACATACTAAAATATTGAGAAGCCGTATTTCATTCGGAGAGGCAGAAAGAGAGATATATAGATAGACAGAGAGAGTGGAGGGGTGTAGGAAAGTACTTAGACAATTCGCCTAAAGTTGTTTTTTTTTTAAACCTCAATCGGGAAGACAAAAAGTCGTATTTCGTATTGTTTTTGTAATTTATGGCGCAACAGCTTAGCCGGACGGGTCTTCTTTATCAGCGAGGCTACCGAATGAAAACAAGAAAAATAATATTCCGTACCAGCAGACAGCGGTTTTAAGGATTACGTGTCTAATGCTGGAGGCCTATAGGACGAGTGTCAAACTAGGGGCCTGCAACTGTGGCTGTTGGTTATATATCTCACCAATAACACACTTGTATCCAGTGGCGTAGCGAGCTTAATTCGCGTCCGGGGCACAATACCTTTTTAGCCACACCCCTCTCCCTCCCCCAATTCGAAAACCATATAATATTATATGTAAAATATACCATTTGGCGCCAATTTGTGAGTAGCGCCCGGGGCATGATGCCCACCCCTCGTCACTACGCCACTGCTTGTGTCGCGGGGTTATCGTCGAGCATGGGGGGAGGGCGTTGTCATCCTCTCTACCTCCGACCCCGCTACTGGTACCAGGGTCGGCATTGGTGAGCAGCTCTAACAGGCTATAATATTGTATTGGGGGGGGGGATTACAGGGTATACACTTTTGCAAAGTGACTGATGTATTTTTTTTTCTAGTGCTTTTTTTTTTCTCTTTCTTTGTCCCGCACTAACCCTACGAGTGACCAACTGACCACACCATGAACCCTCACCTTCTTCCGCCTCCACTGAAGCGTGAACAGAAAAACGTTAAACATATACACAGACTGTTGATGAAGATTTCAAAGTCACGCATGACCTAATTTTGGAGCTACGTGCCGCCTTGTTTATTACAGTACTGATGACTTAACAATGGACAGGGTTGGTTATTTCCTTAAAAAAACAAAGCAATCTACCATGTGTGTCAGTCTCATTAGGGGGCATTTGACCAGGCAACACACACAGAGACCTTTGGTGAAGATTTCGACACGGGCGCCGCGTATCATAATAAGGGTTACGTTTTTTCTCATTAATAACAATATGACCATTATATGACACAAAGACAACCCCGACGGATGTTTTTTTCATGTTCGAGTTTCCTCCCCTGATTTAATTAAATGGGCAATTACAATAAAAAACAACTTATAATCGTATAATTTTTTTGCTACGTAAAAATTAAAAATAATATTATTTAAAAAGTATGTGTGAAAATATGTTAGTTTTGAGATATTACCAACTTAGTTCATCCTTTAAACTATTTTTTTAAAAATATATTTTTAGGTACAAAGCCATTTATTTAAGCATATTTTTTCCGTCACAGACAATCAGAATAGATTCCTAAATTATATAGTTCCAGGATTTGACAGAGTGTAAATGGTGTCTAATAATAGAACTAATCCATCAGGTATGGCTGCTGCTGTTGAAGTCTTGAAAAGGGACAACCATATTTCACTATTGTCTGTAGATAGGTTTTACAAAAAAAAAAAAAATGGATAAATGATGTACCATCAAAACAAATTTAGGTTGAAGTTCATGTGGTGGTATCCGGTTACAAATGACGTATAGCTCACACACACACACGCTATATATGCGGGTCCCATTCGGCTCTATGGAATGCACACCTGCTGCCCGGACAATGGATACCTTGAGATATATTTTCGTTTTTATTAAATGGCATAAATTAATTTGCTGTGTGGCTATCAATATAAAGCAAATGTGACGAAAGTGGCTCCTGTGCCTTCAGTTTGACATGCATGCTAAGTACATTAAAACAAGACTACAAAAAGGGCCGCATTTTGCACATTTTTTACAAGTTATCTAATATTATCCCACACACTGCAGCTGCCATTTTTTATATTTTTTTGGTTTATTGAAATCGATTAAATACAAAAATTTTTTTTATATATGGCCCCCAATGGTTCGCACTTTTTTTTCTTATAATAAATAACGTAGCAGTGTTCGAAGTGACTTTGTCTACACCCCACTGAGCCATTGCGACATCACCATAAATAACGTAGCAGTGCTCAAAGTGACTTTGTCTACACCCCACTGAGCCATTGCGACATCACCATAAATAACGTAGCAGTGCTCAAAGTGACTTTGTCTACACCCCACTGAGCCATTGCGACATCACCATAAATAACTGTAGCAGTGCTCAAAGTGACTTTGTCTACACCCCACTGAGCCATTGCGACATCACCATAAATAACGTAGCAGTGCTCAAAGTGACTTTGTCTACACCCCACTGAGCCATTGCGACATCACCATAAATAACGTAGCAGTGCTCAAAGTGACTTTGTCTACACCCCACTGAGCCATTGCGACATCACCATAAATAACGTAGCAGTGCTCAAAGTGACTTTGTCTACACCCCACTGAGCCATTGCGACATCACCATAAATAACGTAGCAGTGCTCAAAGTGACTTTGTCTACACCCCACTGAGCCATTGCGACATCACCATAAATAACGTAGCAGTGCTCAAAGTGACTTTGTCTACACCCCACTGAGCCATTGCGACATCACCATAAATAACGTAGCAGTGCTCAAAGTGACTTTGTCTACACCCCACTGAGCCATTGCGACATCACCATAAATAACGTAGCAGTGCTCAAAGTGACTTTGTCTACACCCCACTGAGCCATTGCGACATCACCATAAATAACGTAGCAGTGCTCAAAGTGACTTTGTCTACACCCCACTGAGCCATTGCGACATCACCATAAATAACGTAGCAGTGCTCAAAGTGACTTTGTCTACACCCCACTGAGCCATTGCGACATCACCATAAATAACGTAGCAGTGCTCAAAGTGACTTTGTCTACACCCCACTGAGCCATTGCGACATCACCATAAATAACGTAGCAGTGCTCAAAGTGACTTTGTCTACACCCCACTGAGCCATTGCGACATCACCATAAATAACGTAGCAGTGCTCAAAGTGACTTTGTCTACACCCCACTGAGCCATTGCGACATCACCATAAAACCTCCCCCCCCTCCCAAAACACATATACACACAAAAAAGCACCCCATTCGACAGAAGTTTAAACACGTTCTGGTATTTATAACTTGTGTGTTTACATTTCATACAGTCGTTTCACATGATGTGTGTGTGTGTATGTGTTTATGTGTGTCAAGTCACAGTTAGATCAATTCGCACACACACACACCGTGTTAGGATCGCTCCCGGAATAAGCCTATTGTTATTTTTGTTAAATAGCCTCACAGGATGTAGGAGGGCAGTAGATTAAGTTTGTTGATAAATTATTTCACAAGTCCTTACGCAATCAACGTATCCCCCCCCCCACACACACACTCTGGTTAAACAATAATAATTTTATTTCTATAAATGATTCCGCGGACTGATACAGAACTTTAAAATACAATTTAAGGAAGGAGAAAAAAAAAAAGAATTCAACAATTTTTGAGTTCTGAACTAGTTCTAAATTTTTGAGTTCTTAAATGACTTCTGTGTTTTATTCATTTTCTACATGCAGAGTGGCCGTGCCTGTTTCAAAACACTTATGATCTGTTCCTACTCCAGTAGTGTAAAAATTCAAAGTCTTCCTGTGTGTCTCTTAACATCATTATTTGTAACTAGCTGTGCCCTGCAAAAAAACCTTTGCATAGAGTTATATAACCCTTATGTTTAATCAGTAGACTAGGTTATTTTTGGTTTCGGACAGATCCGATTTTTTTCATGATTTGTTTTTTATAACTATTATTTACTTTTGACGATTTTAAACTGGAATACTGTTGTATTAATTCTTTACTTTCGATTTAACGCAGAACACACACCGCTATTATTTATATAGATACTTACATGCAGTGGTTTCTTCACTATGCACCGCGTAGAAATTAATGGCCCACCTGGCACTAACTAGGGTGCTCCAGATTCTTTAAAAACGAAATACCAAATTATAACACTAATAATAAACACCGTTAACTAGTGAGCGTCATATTTCAAGTTATCATACAGAACATCGTTATAGCTGGTGTCTGTGGAGGACGGATGTCATGCGGTTGAGTGCTAAGGGTCCCGGGTTCAATCTCCGGTGAGAACCAATGGAATTTTTCAGGTCATGTATAAATTTTCCTCCACGTCTTTCGTGGTGCCTCCATGTCTATTTCACTATCGGCTAAGTTGGGGATGAAAGAAGGGCACTAGTAAAACAGCCCCGTGGGGGTTTAAAGATATAATAGATAATTATCCCCCCCCAACCAAATTGGATTAATAAAATGGTGAAAACGTTTGATGATATAGGATACGTTTTAGGATTAAAATATAAATTGCATTTACATCATTAATGTTTTTATTATATATACATCTCGTGCCATCTTTAGTTGTTGTTTTTTTATTTATTCAACATTTTAGTTATGGTCAACAGTTACTGTATTACACTGTTGTAGAATAGCCAAAAGTGTTGCCTACATATTTACATATTTATTTTTTTAATGAACAACTACTACGCCAGCTAATCTTGGGCCCATGACATCTTTCCCAATCGGGGCCAATCTGATCCGCACCCACGCAATGCTGATGGATTTCATGACAGAATAATGTTTCTAATAATGTTTTTAATAATGTTTACCCAACAAGGTCCGTGAGGGCACAGGCCTTTGACTTACGTTTTGGGTTGCACACTTTTGCAGTGAGTACCATAAGACCTCCTGTCACGTGCACATTCACTCTGTCAGATGTTACATGCACCATTTGTCACGACACACTACAAGGCCGTACCCGGGAGGGGGGGTTAGGGGGGGGGCTATAGCCCCCCTCCCCCCATTTAATTATAAAAATCAAATTTTATTATACAATATACTTCTTTATCATTGTGTTCCAATTTTTTCTTTATATAAAACTCTCCGCACATCCCCCCCGGCCCCCCAAAGCCGTTCCCCCCCCCCCCCCCAAAATCCTGGGTACCGCCTTGACACACAACGAGTTAAGTGTCATGAAATAACACAGTGCAATGTTACACATGTTGGCATCGATATCACGTGATTATCAGGGGAGAAAATGCGTTACTCTTATACACACAGGCAAACAAATATGACTATTAATATGGTATTTTTTCTTTGTAGGTTTGCATGGCAGTGGGTTATTATGTACTACAATATTGAAATGTAGGCATATTTGCGCATTTTTTTTTCACACCAAAACTACATGTGCAATAAACAGATAAACTCATAAATGATGCCCATCATACAAAAAAAAAAAAGGAAAACCTGCATGAATAATTGAGTATTCCAAGCAATATTTATGTATCCATTCTACTGTAACTGTATTTATGTATTTATTCTATTGTAACTGAAATTATAATAATGTAATAAAAAGCCAATGCTGCATTGTTGCTGTGACACTCCCCCTCCCACACACATTTTACAAAGCGAGTCATTATGCGATACAGCTGTCTCTGCCTTGTCTGTGTTTGTCTAAGCCCACATATCCATTCTTTTGGAAAGGCAAACCATGCGATCGTCTCGGCCTCCCCCCCCCCCACCCCCATCCCCCCACTTCCAACGGGACCCTTTATGTACGAATTGAATACAATGTGATGCTGAAGTGCCCCTCCCCCGACATGTATTTTGTCATACTTTCCCCCCAAGGCCTCCAACATATCTCTTAAAAAAATCTTTGACCAGGTCTTTCTTAAATATCGACAGCGTCCAGTGTCCACTCGTGTGTAGATCTATTTTCTAGTCTCTGTGTGTGAGTGTATTTGTTTATATTTGGGTATTTAATACTGGTGGTCATGCCCAAGGAGGTGCATTGCTCGTATTGAACTGTTTTTGTTTTTTTTTATGCTTATTTTTTTTTTTGTATTGAATAGAAGTGGCTCTTTCTAATAGCCCATCCGGTATTGTGGCTTCCAAAGATAGTGAAGCTAGCCCTGATATGTATATATATATATATATATATATATATATATATATATATATAACGGGCCATCGGGGCAGATGAAGTGTAGAATTCATCTGTTTCTATAACCTCAGCATATAAAGGGATTGTGTGGTTAGCACAACGCCCAGCCGCCTTTACTTTCCTCAAACTTAAGTCAGGCACCCATTTAAAGCTGGGTGGACTAATGGGACGACTTCGCACCACATTTCACCTGGAAAAATTCCATGGGCCTCACCTAGGGTCAAACCCAGGACTCTCAGGTCGACAGTCGAGTATCTACACCACTCGGCCATCCGTCCCATGTATATATATATATATATATATATAAATTCAGAGTTGTTCTTATTGAGAGGCTAACTAGGCAATCGACTAGAGTTCCTACAACTAAAGGGACCCCTTTCTGTATTAATGTCTATTAAATCTATTTCTTCACTTTATACCCGTTTGGTAAACATGGTAATGAAATTCAGACAGGGTCAACCAATCAGAGCACAATAAGTCCGGGTGTAAAGAAATGGCTCAAAATGTCAAAGCGACATTAACCTAATTGTCTGTGCAGCACACACTTCAATTCGGAATCTCGACCTAATCTGACTTAGATTGCCCCAACCCCTCCCAAAACCCTTCTCAGGTGCACCGATCTCCCCCCCCCGCCTGCCGCTCCACCCAAACACCACTCAGGTAAGTGCAACTACACTTCGAGTTTTCGCGTCTTTATGGTATTGCTGCTTCTTAACCGTTTCATTGACGTAAGTGAATACACGTTTATTTAAAACTTTCCAATATTGGGATCAATCACTTAAACTGTTATTGAAATAGAGATAAAATAAATATATCAATGCTGTCGGGGTTGCTGGTTTGTAGTATGTGGTTAGCCAATGCCCCTTTATGAATAATAAAGAGTGGATGCGTTCTGGTAGCGGTGACCTCACTTCAATTACAATGAAGTCCTCTCTTTCAAGGAATAAATCAATTCCAGGATGGCTGATTCAAAAATATAATTATTTCACAAATAGTACACAAAAAAATATACATATATACTTTATCACTCGCTATGATGATTTAAGTCGGATTACAAAATCTCCATATATATCACTCTGCTCTATCAGCATTACAAAAACGTCTACTTGCCACGAGAGTAATTTACTGACTTCCTTCCGGAAAACATAAAAACCCGGAACTCCGGTTAGTTAAACAAAAAAACTGTGATCCGGACAAATCTACGAAACAATAAAATAATACCTTTACACATACTTAATAAAATATCAGGCCTGTACACTTGTAATATAGTTTTTCTCCTTTTTTTAAAAAAATGTGTACACTTGTACATGTTTAGACTCTTCGTGACCCCTAGTGGTCTGACCCCGCTGACCTTTAGGATGGACAGATGGCATCTCAGCTTCGCCAGCCTCTTCCTTTGTTTACCCTGGAGGGAGGCGGGACAGTCAGTAGTTATGGCCCAGATGTTTTAAAAAAAAACAGAACAATGAAACAGTCGTTAATGTTTTCGATTTTGAGAACTTTACAGTATATTTTGTATTTAAATACATTCATATTATGTCCGTCCCCTGTAAGGATGTGATATTCATCTCCCTTTAATCCTATAAACTACTAGGTCACTGTAAAGTACGATGTTTATCTTTTGTTTCGTATAAACCACTATTGGGACAGTTTTTGTGTTGCCCTTCTTTCAGCCAGACTTAAGGTAATGGAGCCACCACAGAAGACATAGAGGAGGAACTTCCACACTGATCAGAAAGAAGAAAAAAAAATCCCTTGGTTCTAGCCGGAGATCGAACCCTGGACCTTCAGGTCGACAATCACTCCGTCACCTGGAGATGTCTGATTGGTTGTACGCATGACACCAGCGGTGTGTGTGTGTGTGTGTGACGTGCCTAAAAGGCTGATATTACATCTCTTAGATCCTATAAACCACTAATGGGTCTGGGTTTTTTTTTTTACGGTGCCCTTCTTTCATTCATAGGTCCTGGTGGAAGTTGACTAATATTCCCATATGTCTACCCAGATATAAATCGGTACCTGACCAGTGCCGAACCTAGGGGTTTGGGGGACCCGGGGGGCTTGGCCTATTTGGGGGCCCTTGAGTTTTGACGTTCGACGCCATGACATGAGATAATGTACTTTATATTTAATGTAACAAAAATAATTTTGGGGCCCCCCTCAAGCTGGGGCCCGAGGGGACTTTCGAATTTGGACCCCCCCTCCCCCACCCTTGGTACGCCTCTGTACCTGTGGAAATTAAAGGCGGCTGACCGTTGTGCTAACCGCACAATTCCATTGTGTTTGTCTTTGTTACAGAAACAGCAGAGGCGTCCTTTTCAGCAAAAACAAGTACGGGGGGGGGGTAGGGGGCGCTAAGACGAGTATCAGAATGGATGGCAGAGAGCCACATACTGTATCACATAGTTTCCAATCGCTATCCCCCACCCCACACCCACCCCCAAGGCGATAGTCCTAAGGTGGGGGGGTCACGGTCGCCCAAGTAGCCACTCCCAAAGGTCCCTACTGCTTCAGGGCCTGATATAATAATAGTGGTAGGAGGCTAAGAAAAAGTGGTGTGAAACTTTCCAAGTAGTTACCTGTTCATTATAGGCATCACAACTTTATGAAACAGTTTAGTTCCCATTTATACAGTGTTATGATCTTTCTTAAGGGAGAAAACTCGCCCCAGTTAATTTTAAACTGACTTGAGAGATTGCCGCCCCTGTGGGGTAAGAATGATTTCGTTCATTGTCTTGTCGGTTCTTTCCTTGTTGCTTAATGAATTACACGTTAAAATAATTATTCGTAATTACAACCAGGTTAGCACTAATTTGCATAACACCAAATAAGGTTATGTGCACTTTGCCCCCCCATACCTCCCCCCCTCCCTTCCTATATTACCCTACTGAAAATTAACAGGGGGTAGAATACCAAGTAAACAGTTTTTTTTTCTGAACTATTTCTCGGCCCAATAAAGTGCTCCCTTACTTCTAAATATTTAGCGCCTCAAAATCCCGCATGTAGTTCTTATTATTGGTGTCGCTTCAGTAGTTGTATCAACTCCGTCAACAATACGGCCCATAACTTGGTTGAGATGAATACAGGGCTGTCAAAGGAATCTTGTTTATGTAACTCAAGAATGGGGTAAATATTAATATGAATAATAGCGGTGTGGGTTCTGCGTTAAATCGAAAGTAAAGAATTAATGCAACAGTATTCCAGTTTAAAATCGTCAAGCATAAACAATAGTAATAAAAATCATGAAAAAAATCGGATCTGTACGAAACCAAAAATAACAGATCAAACCTAAGGGAATATAACTCTATGCAAAGGTTTTGTCGGGCACAGCTAATATACATATATAAACAACCCAGGATCTGGGGGGAGGGAGGGACAAGATTATAGCGCGCAATAATACCTTTAAATACAAACACCTTACACTGAAACAGCTTTGTAATCCGAACATAAATGTTGATTTTATTTCTCTCTATAATCAGAACATTTTTTTTTTTTATTCGGACTCTTTAGTTTAATTTCTGTGTATTTTATAAGTAAACTATCTTCGTTTGCCTTTAAATCGAGAATTTGCTGGTGGAGGGTGGGGATTAGGTTTGAGTACTCTAATCTCGGACAGAAGTGGACGGCCAAACAGACGGAATAATATCCTTGGCTCATCCAAGCGAAGAATTGCTTCACCAACTATGAGGCTAAGGGTGGCCACTCCAGCACCGTTGGCGTCATTGAACAGTCTCTGATATGTAAGGTTATGAGCATTTTTAGTATTGATTTCAAGGTGTGGGGTGGGGGGGGTGGGTAGGGGTGGTGTCTGGTAAAATGGTCAGGATGAGGGGAATAAATTATGGAACCGGTTGTCTTTGTCCTTTCCAGCTTGGGCCCCCCCACGCTCTATCCAATTAAATGACCTGTTGTTTTTATTATTTTTCATTCCGAAGCCTGTCTGGGCGAAGCGGTGTGTGTATTGCATTGAATGTCAAGGGACGCTACTGTTGTATACTTCTCATACACGATTTATCCCTCTGCTCTTTTGTAAACATTTTCACGGATTCATTTATTACGTTCATTTATGTTATGCTACTATGATAGAACATTTTTTTTGGGTAACATTTACTTCCGTCTTGTTACCCTCAGTAGCTATGCAAGCAAGTTTAATACTCCCCCCTCCCCGCCACCACCTCTCCAACCCCCCCCCCCCCCCCAGCACTCACCCTTTCCCTAAATTAGATCGATTAATTTTTGCCTTTCTCGTATATGTCTTGCGTTCTGATGGCGGCGGACTACAGAGAACAAATCTCTTCACCTGGCGAGAGTATCTGATATTGGCTGGGGGGTGGAGATGGATAAGGCGGGGTGGGTGGGGGTGGGCGTGAGTGAATGTGAGTGGGAAGAATGGAGAGCTTGATGATGATGATGATGATGACGTGTCCTTTTGTTTAGGAAGGTTGGTGGGTCTGGCAACGAAACATGATACCCTTTGAAACATCACCTCCCCCCCCCCACACACACATACACACACATACACACATCCTTTTTATTTTATGTTGTGCACTGATGTACACAGTTCAGCAAGGTGAAAACACGTCCAACGATATACCATCCAGTGGGGAAAAAAATACATGTTCCTAAATATGACTCATCATTTGTGCTGTATATAAAAAAAAGACCCACTTCTTGCGGGAAGGGGTGGAGGGGCGACCTAATCCCTTGTCTTGGGAAGGGGGGGGGGGAAATGGGCCCGTAGCTGTTGTTTAATTGCATGTTTTTTGAGTGACACGTCCACAGTTGTTATGGCCCCCAGGTATGTGGATATCATCAAAAGGGGGGTCATGATTTGCGTGAGTCGGGTCTGCGCCCTCCAATACATATATAGGTTAGGGCTATCACTCTAATTCGGCGAGATTGTCCAATCATCAGCACAGATTGGTTCCACCCCCCCCCCTTCTCCTCAATTTCGGGTATATGTATGTTTTTTTTTTACAACTAGAAATTAGAAAATAGAGACGCTATGCCATTAGTAGGGATTGATGGACCGAGTGTTGTAGATACACGACTGTCAAGTCTGGGTTTCGATCCTCGGTGAGAACCGTGGAATTTTTCCCCAGGTGTTATGTGGTGCAAAGTCGTCCCACAAGTCCACCCAGCTTTAAAAAATGGGTACCTGACTTTAAGTTGGGGAAGTAAAGGCGGCTGGACGTTGTGCTAACCACAAAATCCCTTCATATGCCGAGGTTATAGAAACAGATGAATTCTACACTTCATCTACCCCGACGGCCCGTTAGGGCTAAGGGAACTTTGCTCACTTTACTATGACATTAGAAACATAATATTAGAAGCCTTTATCCCTGATCTTCTATTTTTGTACAGTTATACACACATAGTCTTATTAGCATAAGGGCTGTATTGACAACCTTATTTATACCTAATAGGACGTTCGTTAAGATCTGTGAAGTCCCTGTAAGGATCAGATGTGGCTCGCGGTTCAAAAAAGTTTGCACACCTCTGGTCTGGAAATAGTAAAACCACAGGTTATTATAGCAGCCACACTTTCAAAGTGGAAATTTCCTTGTGCTATAAATAGTTGACCGCCACTGGCCTGAGGAAATCTAACGCAATGTTTAATATGCCAATTTGGCCATTGGTTAACGCCAGTTGGTGTCTTTGTCATAAATATTATTATCAAGAAAATAGGATTTTTAATTGTAAACTTTATACTTGCGTGTAGGAAAGTTAACAGTTAAAACCTATTCTAAAAAGTGGTGATCTTAAAAAAAAAAAAGAAATTCTTAATCCATCCCTTTTTATAGCACCCAATTTGTATACTTTTTTTGTAACAGTGAGCACAATGTTTTCCAAGCGTTATCAATACAGACCAATCAAAGATCATACATATACACACACACACATAAATGACACATAGATACATTATTCAGTGGGTATTTTAAATGCGAATGCACGCTGTTAAAGAACTGCTAATTTGCCCTTTTTACAAATCGATTGATCTGTTTTGTGAATTCATTCAACTCTTTGTTATTGAGCTATACATTATTCACTAATCGGATCTGTTGTTTCGGATCATTTGACTTCGGTATCTGGTTCAAATCTTTTATTGCGCCATTCCAACGGTGACCAAATGCGACTTTAGTGCCACGTGCGGCTCTTCATTGAGTTTATTTGGGCTCCCATTGAATCTGTTTTTATATTATTTATTTTTTATCTTTAATTAATAAAATCTTGTTAAATTCGTCGATATGACTATTCATATGTATACTAGCTGCACCCTGCAAAACCTTTGCATAGAGTTATATCCCCTTAGGCTTGATCGCTAGGCTAGGTTATTTTTCGGTTTCGGCAGATCCGATTTTTTTCATGAATGTATTTTAAACTTTAATACTGTTGTATTAATTCTTTACTTTCCATTTAACGCAGAACCCAAATCGCATATATATATATATATATATATATATATATATATATATATATATATATATATATATATATATATATAAAGGTTGTGTCCACGAACTAGTGCGATGAGAGCCATATGTCTTTTTTTTTTTTTAAATTGTACAATATATTTCAAGAGCCAAACCAAAGTAAATTTATCAAGATCTTGTGTGTGTGTGGGGGGGGGAGTAATTAAATAATAGCAAAAAAAAAAAGGCTGACTAATTGGCAGACACACTAATACACAAGGAAAGGCCGCATTAGGCCTGCATTGATAAATAATTTATACATAAGTTTTCTCCAACGGAAAGCGTATCTCGCCTACCTCAAGCGTGGCCACGTATGACATGTGCACCAAATCGACCAGTTTAGAAGAAGCGTTGTTAAGCCAGAACATCCAGGTCAAAACATCTTGGTTTAGCCTGGTTGAGCGTCGTGCTGGCTACAAAATACTTTATTACTAGTCATCCCGCGGCTTAGAATACGCCACCTTATCAATCAATATAATAATTGTAATTCTATTTTTAAATAGGCAATCAAACGAAATAACAGGCTGACATCTTCGGAGAAAATACATGGAATGCAAAGTTGAACTTTGACCTAACCCGAGCGAAACAACGCGAGGTGTCGTTTGTGACATATTCGGGAAATCCCAAATCTATAAATAGTCCTGCGTCATGAAGTTGTGTTATGTATATATATATATATATATATATATATATATATATATATAGATGCCGTGGCTACAGAGTACTTTCATATTCCACCATGGCCCCACAAGGTCTAATGGAACTTTTTACGTTTAGAGCCATAGAAGCCCAAGCCACAAAATGTAGGCTATGCTGGTCTGGTTTTAAAATGCTTCATATATTCCTTAATTACTGGACCGTGAATAATTGGTGGCATTGCAGTTGCGAGTCCAATCTGTACAGTGTAGGAAATGGGTTCGATTCTCAGCGACTACAGTTTTCAACAATACTAGTAGGTGGCGCCTTAATAATATTCTCGGCAACAGTAGAGAGTAAGCGCTGGAGTAGCGGTTCCCAAATTGGTGAAAGATTCGTTAACTAACAGAATCTACTTCAAAGGATCTTTTGTCATCGTCTTTTTTTTTTTGTCTTTTTTTTTTAAAAACTGTTATTGTTAACGTTAACAAACTTTTCATTAATGTAAACGCCTTTTAAAATTTTTTAGCATTAAAAAAAAAAGACAGAATCGCCTCCAGTTTTGGTGCTGGGGATATTTGATTAAAAATAAATAAATCACATGATAAATCACGTGATATCTTTACATAGTATGGTGGTCCTATTTTTATATTATTTTGTTTTTTCTACGCCAGCAACTCATTCTTTTTTTATTCCAAGATTCTCCTGCGTGGCATTCTGTGTTGGAGGTTTTATGTGTGTGTATGCGTGTGTCGGGAAGAGCGGTGGTGGTTGGGATGGGGGGGGGGAGAGGACAGAGCGACGGAGTGAAAGAAAGAAAACATTGATTTATTGATTGAGTGAGTCATGCCAGGGGCCAGTGCCGCCACACGAAAAAAAAAAAAAGGGGTGGGATGGGGTTAGGAGGGGGACTCGGGCTCTCTGTTCAGTCATCTGATATCCCACTCTGACCCCCCCCCCTCTCCTCCTCCTCTCTCTCTCTGTCCTTTTGTTAAGACTGCAGTCTTGTTCTTTCTTCTTAACGTGCTCACGCCCCTCGCAAACACACCCCCCCACCTCCCTGGGCCTTGTGTGATGACGTCGTTATTATCTTCGCCTTGTAAACAATATTGACCCCTCCCACCCCCACCCCCTTCCCTTTTTTTTTTTTTTTTTTCTTGGAATAAAAGTTTACAACTACATGTATATCGTATCCATGTGTAAGAAAACCACGCCGATGTTTTACTTTAATGTGCCCCCCCCCCCCCAACTTTCCGCCCCCATCCTCCGGGTTCTGTGCAATAACTTACGTTGTCTTTGAATTAGATGAACAATATTGAGCGCCCCCCTCTCCCCCCCCCCCCCCCAATTTCCCACCACCCAACCCTCCGCTTCCTTAAACACTGTGTTTGAAAAAAAAAAAAGCATGTGTGTGTGTGTGTGTGTGTATGAAAACTACCGCACTTGAAACATTTACACAGTAGGGATGCACATTTCCTACTTTCCCTTTCTCGGCCTAGCTCTTGCGTTCTAAGATTGGGTTTATAAACCCTTTAACTGTAAGACAAATGCTATAGTATACGTCCTTAACTGTATGATATATGGTATAGATAGCTCCTAAACTGTATGACATATGCTATAGTATATGTCTTTAACTGTATGACATATGGTATAGATAACTCCTAAACTGTACGACATATGCTATAGTATATATCTTTAACTGTGTGACATAACTCCCTCCCTTTTTTTTCCTGTGCACATATCGAGATGGGTGAGGCACACCCATAAGACTGATTGTTAGAAGAGACATACTGTATTGTCTCCGACCCTGTCTTTTGTTCATTTTTTCCCCTAAAGATTCTAATTGGGGTGTATTTTCTGAGGACTTCTTGTTTATCATCCTCAAGAATCACATATACAAGATGATGTGGATGAAGACAAATTCTAACCGGATTTAATTCACGGAAAAAAATTATAACATGATCCGCAAGTGTTGTTAGAGGGACTTAGGGCTCGTTCGCAAAAGACGTAACGCTTGGGGGGGGGGGAAGGGGCGGTCTAGGATTTTGTGACGGGGGGAGGGGGGGTCTGTGAAATTGTGACGTCACAAAAAATAATAATTATCTATGAGGGAATCCAAAATTTGGTTGAATTTTCTGCCAAAATTACAATTCTTCTCAACTTGAAATTTTGAAAATTGACCGTTATGAAAATTTTGTATCTTAAAAATTTCGATAGTTATTACTTTTTGAAGAAGAAGAAGAAGCTATTGAAATTTTCTCTATCGATCAGCATCTGAATGCATTATGGGAAAATGTAAAAGAATGATTGTCTCCAAAAGTAACGAAAGAAAAATAAATCAGTGATTTGAGGTATTTTAATTTATTTTAACTTGTGACGTGACAATAATGGGAGGGGGGGGGTGAAAAATTTGTGACAAGGGGGAGGGGGGGTCTAAAATGTCGTTTTTTTGCGTTACGTCATTTGCGAAAGAGCCCTTACATTTGGGAGAGTCTTGCAAAACATGTTAGTGCTTTTTTTTTTCTTATTAATAGGTTTTAGTTTTGGGGGAGCGCGGAAGGTGAAACTTCAGACGTTTTTTTTATTTATTATTTGTGTGCGTTCAGAATAATGTTTGTGACAAGGGCTGTAAATCACTGGAAGCTAATCTCGTGTGTATAATACATGCAAAGGAATTTATGAGTATTGTCTGGGGGGGGGGGGGTGTAGGGTTGTGTGTCTGTGCCCATAGGTATTTTTGTAGGACGATCGTAAGAGGTTCTCTGGTACTGGGGGACCCACTTACATGTAATAAATAAAAAAATAAAAAAAGCTGACAGTCGGATCGTGCTTAGTAAAGATAGCCACAGGTCAAGGGTGGTTGATGGTCAAGTATGTGGTCGATGAAAGCCACATTACGGTTTTTCGGGTATATATATATATATATATATATATATATATATATATATATATATATATATATATATGTGTGTGTGTGTGTGTGTGTGTGTGGCACCATAGTCAACTTAAATAACAAAAGGAAAAGAATTGATTTAAAGGGAGCCCCCCCCACTCTAAACACATTTTTGGTTACTAATCTCGTAAATATTCAGCATTAGAATATTGTGGTACATTTCTTTACAATGGAGAACCGTTGTGACGTTTGGTGTACGATAGGGGATAGCGTGATAGATGAAGCTAAGCTGTCTGTGTCCTGTCTGTCTGCCTATCTATCTATCTATCTATCTATCTATCTATCTATCTATCTATCTATCTATCTATCTATCTATCTATCTATCTATCTATCTATATATCTATCTATCTATCTATACATTTCTTTGTATTGATCACAATATCTATCTATTTTTCTTTGGGGATTTGAGTTAAGTGAACAGAAGTACATGACTGTATATTTCCCTTCCTTTCTTTCCCCCCCCCCCACCCCTTCCATGGACACGCTCATGAATCAGTCATTCGCCATTTTTTTTTTCGTTTCAATATTTTGATTGTCGTTGTAGAAAAAAAATAATTTTCAGTATTCATATATGTTTGTTTTCTCACGTCTCGCACCTTTTTTTGCGCCCCTACCCAACCCTCGGGAAGAAGGGGGGGGGGTGGAAGAGGGAATTAACACACACACATATACACATAATTTCGATAAACTTCCATCCACCAACCGAATTCAGCAACAACTCCCACGCTTTTACTTCCGCACCTTCAGAGCCAAAAAACAACAAACAAATAAAAAAAAATTAATCATTTATCTCCCTTCACACTGTGTGTGTCCGGCCGGTCCACTTTTTTTTTATTTTTATTATCATCCGCCGATACTTTACGGTGGAACTTTTTTTTTTTCAAGTCTCCCACTGACCTTATGAGACCGGCCACCCACACTCGGGGGGGGGGGGAGATAATTCATTTTGGCTGAAGTGAATACATTGTGTTACCACCGACCACTGCATCAGGCGTAAACGTGGGTTGGCTTTTTTTTTTGTGTTTGTTTGTTTGTTACTGTCGTTCGTCGTCCTCCCTCCCTCCCTCCCTCCCCACTCCCCCCCACACACACACATATATGACCGTATTATTGTATCATCGTGTTATATTCTTCTCCGCATTACACTAAAAAATGTGTGTGGGAGAGCAGCGATTGGCCATTTTTTGTTTTTTTTTTGAACTCAATATTTGACTCACTAAATTCACAAGACTCCTCCCAGCGTACAGTTGAAAAAAAAATTAGTGAATTTTTTATTTCCGCATTCCGCTGTATTCACTAGTTTATTCCCGCGGTTCACTATAATTTTAATAAGCTTTTTTTTTTAAATTAGTTTCAATTTCTTATCTTCCATAAGAACTTTTTTTTTAATTTCAGTGATCGTTTTCGCTTAAGTACTTGATTGCATTTGTGTGGGTTCCTCTGCGGGCCAGTAAAAATTTCTCCACGGATCACCGGTGGCTCCCGAGAATCCACGGTCATTCATCCAAGATTAAAAAAAAAAATTTAAATGCATGACATACACGAACCAGTTTAAGAAACTATTTTGTTCAATCAATTAACCTGTGAAACTCAAGGGTTGGCTAAAGTTTTTGCTCTTGTGTAGAAATTGATTCCTGGCCTGGCTCTTATCCTCTGGCTATTGGGTCCGTGATGCTCAAACTGTGGTTCCGCGACCCACTTCTGAGAAGTTGGTAACCTAATTTAAAAAAAAAATTGATTAATCGATAACTTTTGATTTTATTGATTTTTTTTTTTAGCGTTTCTTTTATCCGTTGATTAATCTCGGAAAAACAACGAACAACTTTGTTGGTGGTTGAAAATCGCAAGAGCTGATTAAAAACTTAATCCTGCGATATAAATATTGTGTAAATAAACTCAGGTTCATTGTATCGGTCACATAAATTAATGTGTGCCCACTCACCTCTTTGTGCTAGAGGTCGTCCTCTCTTTCTCTGTTGACGTTCGACCATCCTACACTTGGCCAGTGTTGCCAGAAATTGTTCGACCAAAGGAGGCGCTAAAACCGCGGGAAGGAAAAAAATAGCTCAAAGTAGCAAACACCAATTATTATTTTGCACTACTTATGATGTGATTTTTGTGTGTAGTGCTTGGTCTAAAAATATAGCGAATTTATATAAAAAAAAAGTATTGTAATCTGGCAACACCGAACTATGCCATAACCCTTTCTGCAGGTTTCTTTCTAATTTGAAACTTTCTCGCCTCTTTTTACTCATGTGTTGGAGCCGGGCGCGAAACCGCGAAACTTAGTCAGTGGTGAACACACAGGATTGAAGGGTGGGAAGGCGGTTCGGGGGGGGGGGCGGTAAAAAGGCAAAGGTGGGCTTTAAGATGAACGCCCAGACGTTTTAGAAAACCTATAACGGAATCGATATCTTTTTTTTTAATTCTTACTCCACCCAATCCCCGACTTTCTCTTAACGGATCAGCCAACCAGCTCTTGGGCCTAACTCAAATTTAAAAACAAAATAGAGATAGAGTGAGAGAGAAACAAAAAGGCTTTATATTTATGGAAACACATTTATGCGTTTATCAATGATTGTAATTGAGAGTTATTGAAATGAAAAATAACCGAGGAACTAAACCAAATGGGTATGGGTCGTATTTGAGGGGAAGAAGGGGTTGGGTGATAAGAATCCATGTATTGAGATTAATTTTTCAGTGCAATAAACCCCTTATATCCTTCGTTCTCGAAATCAATTTTATTTAAGGTCATAAGGTCAACCATGACGCCATAGTAAAAGGAAAAAAAAGAAGTGAACAATCGAAAAAAAAGGGGGAGGAACTAAGGAGAGAAAAAAAAATAACAACGCATAACCGCCCCTCTTGTATTCAAACTGGTCAGATTTTTCTGGCAACACATTTCGATTTCCAGCCAAAAGCAGTAGCTAAATTACATCTATTTTTATCTCCTAAAGCTTGGGATATTTTAGGTAACTGATCGAAAAAAATATTTATTTTAGAATGGTGGCTGGAGAAGAAAGCCAGGGTTTAGAAAAGGCGGGGGAAAAAAGAATATTGATAATAGACGCACTGGTTCAAACTGAAATTTGGAGTGACAATCATCTGTAGTTTGAAATATCAATACAGCTGCAAAATGTCAAAATACGTTGGTTTTTTTTTTTTTTGAAATGGATAATGATTTGCATTAGTTTAGAAACATGTTTATAAAGGGCTGTATCTGAAATTGTCGTTTTAAATTTTATGTGGTTTAATTTTTTTTTAATGTTTAAAAGAGAACGAGTTATGAATTTAAAACAAAAAGAGAATCGGAGCGCACTGAAGAACGCTGTTTCTGACCCAGGAGCAGGCCCGTAGCCAGAGGGGGGCTATGGGGGGGCTGAGCCCCCCCGTGCATGACCTGAGCCCCCCCGTGCATGATTTGAGTTTTTTGACACAATTTTAATAATAACGGCTATAAAACATCAATCATTTTGTTTAATAAATCAATAATAATAAAAACTTAAAAGTTTATATTTTGGCAATCATTCAGGCTATTTATATATACTTACATATATAGCGTATCTAATTTTTGGGCATAAAAGATTGAATCTTATTGAAGTTCACTTCTGGGTATTTTGGGCAGCATTGTCATTTGGTGCTTCGACAGCCGTGTGTGAGAGCAGTTTCTCAACCCTCACACGAATGCTCACCCCATATCGCAGATAAATGTTACAAAAGCGTCTAAGCAATCTTTTCCTGCTTGCATTTGAAAAAGATTTAACAGACAATCTGAATGCTGAAGCATTTTTAGGTAAATTCAGTGCTAAACCCAGGCCTGTAGCCAGGTCAAAGTAAGCAGGGAGGCACCAATACCCAGCAAGGGGGCACCTTTACTTTTTCTTTATTTTTTCCTCTTTTTCTTCTTTTATAAGTGGTGGGGGGGCACTCCACACCTAGCGGGGGGGGGCACGGCCCCCCAGTGCCCCCCTTGGCTACGGGGCTGGCTAAACCACGAAGTTTGCAAATTTGAAACATATAATAATATAAGTTCGCAGCAAGTGCCGACGAGTGGGGGCAGGGGGGCCAATGCCCAGGGGCCCGCCGAGTTTTAGGGACCCGGATTGAGCTCGCCAATCAACTTTTTAAAATATTAATATCAGCCCAGGGGCCCGAAATTTCTGTTCGCAACCTTGTAATAGTTTTATATATTGATATCTTCTGAGGACAACTAGCAACTTAAATAAGTTAATAAAATAACATTGACTTCTGACTTCATTTTTATACATATATATAATAAAATAATAAAGTACAAACTCCGTGATTTCTGAGTGATGTTATTTAATTTGCAAATTTACTTTTTAGCAGAATTAATTTTATTTTAAATTGAATAATTGCGACTGTTTTTGTTGATAGATCTGTTCTTTGTTTTCAATATTTTATAAGAAATATTGCACAAATAGCTAAGCTTTATTCATGCATCTTTGTCGTTCTTCCCGGGTTGTACGTTCAACAAACAGTATAAAAATATAAATCAGGTATCTATTATGTAACAATTGTGTAGCAGAACAATTGGTCAATATATTTATAACAGGAATCAGAAATTGCTCAGCCTCAATACATTTTTATCATTAAAACTCTTTACTATTTAAATTATTTTTAACAAAACTGCAACATGCCATGCATTATTGAAACGTACTTAAAATTATATATTTCTAATTAATAGCTAAACAATCGGTACTAAAATGCACCATTCCAGATATGGAACTGTAAAAAATTTCCTGGGAAGGGGACTCACTGAGATCCCCTCCCCAAACCCCTCCTCTCCGTTTGAAAGCTTTCGGCGCTTCGCGCCTCCATTTTCGCCCCTCCCGAACATTTCTTCTACCCCACCAGGGGCGGATTTAGGGGGAGGGGCCGGGGGCCCATGCCCCCCCCCCGTTTTCGCAAGTTTAGGTAATACATCATTAAATTATCGAAATATTTTTTGTTCTAAGACCAATTTTCAACAATGAAAAAAGTTTTGCCCCCCCCCCCCGGGGGTCAATGTTTTGCCCCCCCCCCATCCGTCAAAGTTGTCTAGATCCGCCCCGATCATTTCTTCGGCACACACCCCCCACGAAAAAAAATGTCTTCGCCCCCCCCCCCCCAATCCAATATTTCTGGCTACGGGCCTGCCCAGGAGCGTTCAGTATCGACTCAGTATCGAGGCATTTAACAATCATATCAGGAGAATCCTACTAAACCATTCTTATGGATAGTGTGGAGAAATAGTATAGTCGAAGTTTGATGACGCAATTTGGTAGGTTCCGCCCACCACAGACTCTCTATGGCGTCATTCCGCCATCTCGCGCAGTAGTTTATTCTGAGTTCTGGTGTATACGTCATTTTGGTAGAAATGACGTGTGCTACAACCGACAGTGGGAGCACGGTGTTTTAATTTTAGCAATTGTGAAATCAGTCTTAGCTTTGGGCATCGTAGTATGCGGATGCATGCAGGGGCGGATCTAGACGACTTTGACGGGGGGAGGGGGGGGCAAAACTGAAATGTTATTTTTCATTGTTGAAAATTTTTTAGAAAAAAAAATATTTCGATAATTTAATGATGTCTTACCTAAACTTGCGGTAACGGGGGGGGGGGCATGGCCCCCCTCCCTAAATCCGCCTCTGGATGCATGTTTCCCCCTTTGACAGTTTTGAGTTCAAGTGATTTTATTTTACTACAGACATTCCGTTGTGTTTATAAACTAATGTTTGTTGTTGTCAATCTTATTTTGACTTTGGTTCAGTAATATTTCATGGTCTCTTTTCTAAGTCTCCTCACTTTCATAATTGAGACCGTAATTAAACTTCACACATGTTGTACGCTTCGAACTATAATTAAAACAGCAACAATAACAAAAACAACAACAACAACAGAAACCGCCAGCCAGGGTAATGTTTGGTCACTTGCCTACAGTCAAGGACAACGCTGTACTGACCGGTCGATAACCAGCGACCTTGTGTCTGGAATTGTTCCGTTAATGAGCACGACAGTGGTGGCTTCTGTTTGCGTGTAAGCGTGGTATTTTTTTTTTTTAGATAGATAATACATAGATAGAAAGATAATACATAGATATACAGATGTTGGGTATATATATATATATATATATATATATATATATATATATAGGGTTGGTGATATAACACTATGAGTGATATGTAAGTCTATTTAATGTCACTTTGTCGGGAAGGACTTCAACCTTGTTTGATTTCCCATTCGAGGGAATTTGATATTGTTATTTACGGGTACTTCAATTTACTATGAATGATCGATCTTTCGGAACTTTGATTCAGCTGTATGACACCCCCTATTAGGGCCCAGGTACAACAACGGCTTGTGGGCCCCAAGAGAGAATATTTAAAAAAAAAATAAAGAATATACTTTTCAGATATGTATGGTAAAGATGAGCTCTTTATGTGATTAATACCCTCCCCCCTCCTTTCATGGGCCCCGTAGTAATGTAAAATAAAAGTGAAGTTCCCTTAAGCCCCTAAGTGCTCATCGGGGCAGATGAAGTGTAGAATTCATCTGCTTCGATAACCTCGGCATATAAAGGGATTGCGTGGTTAGCACAACGCCCAGCCGCCTTTACCCGCCCCGCCCACCAACTTCAAGTCAGGTTGACCCATTTAATAAAGCTAGGTGGACTTGTGAGGGGACCTACACCCGGACCTTTAAAAATCCTGAGGTTCGAACCCAGGACTCTCCGGTAGACAGTCGAGCGCTCTACACCGCACGACCACCCGGTTGACGTACCGGAGTAATGTATCGGGTGCCATTCCGTCTTCCGAGGCCTGTGACGCCCACAGAACCTTGTACAAATATCAACCTATTGTTGTTCTATGATCATATGAGGTCCCCCCCCCCTCCTTTCCTCCTCTTCTTTGGGATGTATTGTATTTAATAGTGAATGTATTACATCGAAGTGATGTCTCACAGAGAGAGAGAGAGAGAGAGAGAGAGAGAGAGAGAGAGAGAGAGATTGGTGACATATAGATGTCTTACATCGAAGTGATTTCTCACAGAGTGAGCGAGATAGAGAAAGTGAGAGAGAAAGAGAGAGAGAGAGAGAGAAGAGAGACACCTATTAGTGACATATAGATCATACAGGGCGGTGTTTTGAAGGAAAACACGTGACTGGATGACCCGTGGCTGTCCACGTCCAGTTGTTGTGACACGGTGAGTGCTGGGCTGGAGCAGGCCATCGACAAGCGTCATCCTCCACCGCCGTCGTCGTGTTTGTTTATAGACTGACCTTGTCCCGGACTGGTCGAGGATATTTGATCTTCAGGTGGGTTCAGTGTTAAACCCACTGACTGGACACTCAACCATTGCGCAGTCGGGGGCTGGTGACTACATTGGGCTGTGTGCGTAGTAAAGGTCATGGGTTCGAGTCCTTCCACTCTATATATAGGACCCCCACTGCCAAAGGACCGCCTTTAGTATAAATTACTATTACAAAATATCGTCCCTGTGGGTACCTTTGCCTAGCCCCCCCCCCTCCCTCCATATCTATAAGTCGCTGCTTGAGCACCCTCCGCCTCCCCCCCCCCCACCACCACCACCACCGTCCCAACATTTTCAATGCATCCGGTCAGCCCCTGCCGAGGGAAATACTCCTAAACGGGACACATCTTATTGCTTAAGCCATTCATGATGATGTTGCTTTTGATTATTTTCAGTTCTTGCGTCAAATTGGCTTCTTTTTTACTTTCCCCAGGCGTAGGTTTTACGCAATACGCTTTTGTTCTCGCCCGTTAAACTGTATAATATGAAAGCCAAGAATGGAAGACAGACATACCTAGTTTATCTCACAGCACCCACCCCCACCCCCGCACGCCACCATCGACACACACAGACACCATACTTTCTGACCATGTGGAATATTGAAAGTTTTCGATCGGGACAGAATTAGAAGGGGAGATAAATGATTCTCAAACTATCTTACTTTGATGGCCCAATTATGTCCGTATAATTTCCCCTTCAAAATGTCATCTACGTGAGGCGACACATAACTAGCACTCACTATTTATATATATGACAGTGTTTATATATATATATATATATATATATATATATATATATATATATATATATATATATATATATAATGTCAGTGTTTATGATCTTCACGCCCACGTGAATTGGTGCTTTATTTGTGCAATTAATGACTCTACCCATTAAATGTTATTGTGAAATTTAATTATAATAAAACTATAATATTCGCTCGTCCTTCTCTCAATGCGTGTAATCTATATGTCTGTTTGTTTCTAGCTCTGTTGTGTGTCCTCTAATCTTGTCAAGCCTATCGTATTTTTTTTTTGTGGCCGTAGACTAAAGCAGTGCCTCCTCAGAAGGCACTGACTAAAGGTACATTTGGGGGTTCTATGCAAATAAACGTTTTCGGGTCCAAAGCAAGGATATATATATATATATATATATATATATATATATATATATATATATATTTAAGGGCCCTATGCAAATGTTTATTTCAGGGTCCATGGTAAAGCTGTGTAAGTCATTCCAGGCAAAAGAGAAGTTCGGCATTAGGCAGCCGCCTAGTTTTCCTACCAATTAGATCGTCACTAGTTGTATAGGCAGAAAGGGCCCATTAAGAACTTCATGGGACCTTCCTGTCTGGATCTATGTTGTTTTTTTTTGCCTCAACACTTGTCTGCATTTGTGTCTCCATATCTGTCACTATAATCTGTCTTCCTTTCTGCCTTCTCGGCTTGTAGCCTTTTTGTTCAATGTCTGTCTAAAAACTCTAAAATGTGTTCGTATTCAAGTACAGAAATACGGCCGACTGATACAAAGCGAAACAAATAATGGCTTTAAATCCAAAATATACGTTGTACTGGTGTAGTAGTGCGTCGGGTTTGATAAGGCCCCCATTTTCACCCGCCCCTGTCCTTCCCCTTTTCTTCCCATCTCAGGTCAACACGCCCTGCTATGGTAGGTCGACACACTCTGCTATGGTAGGTCAACACACCCTGCTATGGTAAGTCAACACACCCTGCTATGGCAGGTCACCACACCCTGCTATGGCAGGTCAACACACCCACCAGCTATGATAGATCAGCACACCCAGCTAGGACATCCAGCTACGATAGGTCTACACACCCAGCTTTGAAGAAGTGTTTTCAAGTTCTCTCCCCCCCCCCCCTTCTGTCCATCAAGTAGCTCAAAAAGATGTCAACAGGCAATGAAGAGGCCAGCTTTACACTCCAAAGATTAGAGACAGGACAAACACACACAAAAACAAACAAACAAAACGAAAAAAAAAACTCCTTTGTTTCCAAACAAATTAACCCAACAAAGGAACTTGAGTACCAAACACTTGTACATTCTTGGCCTTAAACATGTTTCTGCCTTGACCGATTTTTTTTTGTTTGTTTGTTAGCCCTCTTAAGGTTAAATTATTCCACTGTGACCGGTGTGACAACTTTGTGTGTGTACACAGACACACAATAATTATTTGACACTATAGATGAAGTGTAGGTAATTAACGATTGATGATGAATTCATGGGTGCATTTTTATATTGTCCAGGGATCGATTCAGATATATATTTAATGAATACTAGTATATCACTTTATTTGAATGTTTCAATTGGTATATTAAACATTATCCTCTATCCTAAGTTATATTTTAGGAATATCACTAATATGTCTACAATTTTTAGGCTGGTGGTATTTGGCGAGTTTTTTTTTGGCTGATTTGTATGTGTATTTGGGCGACTTCATTTATTATCATCTGGCAACCTTTCCCTTATTCCCTTTATCTGGGTTCGCCACATTGTTCACGTCTCCCCGTTCATAATTGCAGCCTTTTTATATAATCCACGGCTTACCCGCTATTTTATTGTTGCTATATTATGGTACACTTATTTACTTTCTACGTAGTTCAGACATTCTCTACTTTGTATAAGTATTTGTGTTCGATCAAGCTTATTTATCGTTCGTATAATTTTAAGGCTGTAAAACGCGGGTTTTCGTCCTTGTTTGTTTTGGCTAGTTGTGTATATATAAATATATATTTACTGCTCTGGGCGCACGGATGATCAAGCATTGTAGAGCACTTGACTGTCGATCTGAGCGTCCCGTGTTCAATCCTCGGTGTTAAACTAAGGACATTTTTTCCAGGTGAAAGTTTATTTAAAAGTCCCCCTCGAGCCCTCCCGGCTCTAAACGGGACCTGCCTTAACTTGGTTATAGCGGCTGGGTGTTACGCTAGCCGCGGCAATCCCTTTCATATGCCCCGTGGTTACAGAAACAGACGAATTCTACACTTCATCCCGCCACGTCAGACAGCCATTGCGAGAATTTGACAGAACACTGTCTTGAGATGTGTGTCATTGAAAGATGGTATCGACCAGTGGTTCTCAGCCTGATGGTATCGACCAGTGGTTCTCAGCCTGATGGCATCAAGGAGCGGGAGCCTCTTCTTTTTTTTTTAATGTTTAAAACCAATGACGGAAGTAAGGACTAGAACCCATCACCTTTCACTACACCCACAATGACCTGCCCAACCTTGTTTTACAAGTTGATAGTGTTTTAGCATTAGGTCAACAATAGATACATAGAAAGTATGTAGAAAGTAGCTATTCGAGCTATTATAGTAGGAGAATCACTGGAAATGAGGTCATACAGAGATACGGTAAACACGGCGTTAACTTTTGACCCAAACCGACAGTATCGTGTTAAATTGTGAAAAATTAAAAAAAAAAATAGGATCTGTGTGCTAGTTGTGTATTTATCACGTGTGAACTTTATGTCTGTCGTGGGGGGGGGGGGAAACAACAACAAAACAGACAACAGCAAACAAACAACATTAACAAAAGTTGTGTTTATGTTTCATGTCCCCCTACCACTGCAACTCCCCTTCCCCCCCCCTCCCTTCTTTCCGCAACTATTATCACTGGAAAACTTCTTTCAGTATGCCATCTTGACATGTGAAGTATTTCATTAAAGGGGTTATACCGGGGGGAAACGCATGACGATCAAAAACAAAACAAAACGTTTTGAGTGTGGGTACCAACAACACAAAGAGGTGTCGAGGCTATCACCACTTCTGATAGATAGCTCCTCTCGGGCTCTTGACGGCGATCCCTGGTTCGGCCCACAGCACTGTGTGTGTGTGTGTGTGTGTGTGTGTGTGTGTGTGTGTATTGTTGTGATGATAATGAGCCCTTAAAAGTTTAATTGTCTTCATTGTTGATCTTGTTGCATTTCATCAATTGCGTCGAACGGTTTGTTTGTTTTCAAGGGAGAAAACTATTTCCGCGCCAGAAAGAAAAAAAACGGTTTCGAATTCATACGATTGTTGTGCCAATCAGGTAGGGTATATTGTTTACTCAAATGTGGTTACATTGTGTGACTGTTGTTATTTTTTCTCTTGTCAACTTACTGTGAATGTTTTTTTAATTTCAGTCACTAAATTATTCAATGCAATCGATAGTCTGTAATCGTTATGTAACTCTTTGAGTGTTTCAGTTTTACTAGCAAACGAAATAAACAGAATCGATACTCTGTAAGCATTAAGTAACTCATTTTTACCAGCAATATATTATATAAATAGAATCGATGCCTGGTAAAGATTTCCATGATTTACTATTTTTTGTTGTTTTTAACTTCACTTGGCTGTGTCTAAGTTAAGCACCTTTTCCTTCAATAGTACTTTAAAAAAAAACCCACATACTATCGCCTGGTTTTCCAAATAAAACTTACCTTATTATGGTAACGTTCTTGTAACCACATTCAACCACCAGCCGTCGGCCTACTTCCGGATAGTATTTAGTTATTTTCCCTCATTAAACAAAACAGCGAACAAAAATAAAAACATGACTATTAAAAAAACGTGTTTCCTTGTATCAGTACTTTGAGGTAACACATGTACTATAGTAACTCACCACCACCACTACCACCACAGACCATTAGCCACGCCCCTCCCCAGGTAGTTGGGCCGATTGTTGATCACCTGATCTATGTGTGTGCTGCAAAGAACATGTTTTCAAATGTGAACGTTCTTGAGTGACCTGTTTTTTTGTTGGTACTAATGTCTTTCGAATTTCGTTTTTTTTCCCCCTGGTATTTTTTTTTTTAAAAGATTCCAGAATCACGGAAACGCCGACATACTGTCTTACACTGTGTACAATATATTGCCAACATACTATCTTACACTGTGTATGATATATTGTGAAGACACTGTCCAACACTATGTACAATATATTGCCGACATACTGACTAACACTGTGTACAATATATTGCCGACATACTATCTAACACTATGTATGATACGTATATTGACAACATACCGTCTAACACTGTGTACAATATATTGTCAACATGCTGTATAACACTAAGCACAATATATTGTGAAAAACTTCAATAACAATAACACACATATTCGTCTTGAAAGTTTTATTGGAATTGGGGGTGGGGGCAATGTTCCCTCTAAGGTGTGGGTATGAAGTGAGCAAAAATTTTCGTCTCTGAGCGACATTTTTGTTTGAGGCAGAAATCTGTGAGAGATTTAAGCGATGTCGTCCGTCGGAGTGAGCGATCGTACGTGTAGTATGAGCGACGCTCTGAATTTGTGTGAACGATCGCTCACGCGCTCAGCTTAGAGGGGACATTGGTGGGGGGGATGGGCTTCAACTTTTGAAGGGGGTCGTGTAGAAAAAAGACCGCTTGTTTAAAAAAAACCCCACCTGACAAGGCTTTTAGGGCCCATAATATATACTTTGTTAGGACGCCCTTGAAATATTTGGGCGACACTTTCAAGAAGATGACTGTTAATGAAAAAAAAAAATTCCTTCTCGGTCTAACCAGTGCCCGCTGAATTAGTAGGAGGCATTGGTCTAACCCCCTCCCCACCACCACCACGGGCGGTTTTTCGCAGTGCCCTTCTTTCATCCTTACCCTTACCGATCGTGCAATGACCTGACCATGGTGACACCACGGGAGACATGGGGGGGGGGGGGGGTAAATTTAACCAAGGGCCTGTAAAATTGCCTTGGTTCTCTACAGATGATCGAAAACGGAACCCCTTAGGTCGCGACAGTCGAGCGCGTATCCTTATGTCCCTTCTGTGTTGTGATCGCGTCATCCGTTTTCGTCACATAGCCTCAAACCAAACAACATGTGGTTTGGCTCGATTATAAATATCGAGGCCTACAAATATAACAAAAATGTGTGCACATTTAATCATTAGGAAGTGTATTTTAGCCTTTACCCATCCCCACCATAAAACTAGAAAAGAGTGTTTGTTTGTTTGTGTGTGTGGGGGGGGGGGGGTCGTTAGAACGCCAAAATCTGCTTTTAAAAGGAATTGTTTTGTAAATGTGTGACCGTTGCATTGTGATTTTCTTAATCACCAATGAAATCGTTTGTCTCGCTGTCAACATATGTCCAAAAACTGGATGAAGAATATAGGGGATCGAAGTGGGGGGAGAGAGGGGGGAGAGGGAAGGGACTGTGACCCAATTAACACAGCCTGTTTGGCTATCGTTTCAAAGTTACTCTCCACCCCTTCTGTCGTCAACTCCCTCCCAGTTAAACTGGAACTTGGCACCAATAACAACATCAATAAGAAATTAAAAAAAAAAACACAACACAAGGAGCGTACATTCTTTGTCCACTACTCATTTAGCAATAGTAACACAATTACAAAGGTGTGTTCTTTTCACGGAGTAAGTTATAATGGGGGGGGGGGACACGGTCATAACTAACAACAACCAACAAAACAACCAACAATGGATGCTAGTCTTTAACATTAAGAAGATTTTTTAAAAAAATGTTTTCCGCTATTGCTTTGGCATTATAATAATTACAGAAGAGCATGGGTCAGTAAGCTGCGGGGGAGGGGGAGGTGTTTTAGGTGTATCAAGCCTTTTGGGGAAGGAGGTGGATTAAACCTATTGGGAGTGCGTCAAAACTGTTGGGAGGTGTTGGGTAGAGAGATGTATCCAAACCTATAAAGTGGAAGTGGGATACAAATGAAATTCTTAGGCCTCATAAGATCTTCAGTACATGCAGACATCAGACGTGCATGAACGAAAACAGAATAAACAAAAAGGGCGATATGCGATGCGAACAAACATATTTTAGGTAATAGGCTGAAAAGTCCCTTTACCTGTGAAATAGAGAAAGCCTTTAATCCCAGAATGTCTGGTGTCGGAGATACCTGACGTCGCCCACCCCCCTCTTCATCTCAAGGCATTAGGGTCACAAGCATGCACAGGCATGTATATGTCAGTGGTTGGGTGGAAGGGGGGGGGGTCCATCCCTAAATTCCAATAGTTAGTGTGGTTCCCAGCGATATGCGTGTAATCGTTTGCTGATCCGCACTGGGTCAGGGGCCTCTTACATGTGTTCAGGTTTATCCCCCTTTCTTCATACGGGCATTCACTGTATTGCCATTGCCCTGATATGGGCGATTTCGATCTCTTTAGTTGGCACATTCCTCAAGTCTTAACATTTCAGTGTTTATATTTTTTATACTAATTTTTATATATTTCACTTCCCGTGTTAAGCGAAAGTATCGGAATTTATGAAAAGGGTAAAAGGAACACATCGGGGAATTACCTGTACTTTGAACGTCAGTCGTGTCAGGTTCGGCTTGTCCAATAAAACAAATAATCTAACGCGCGAAGAAACCGATGCAGAAATCTGACAAATCTTTGGCATCAACGTGGCGGCTTGAAATCGTTGTATTATTTTTTTTTTACCGCTGATGCCAAATGGTTGAAACGCGGTACAAAGAGATGAAAGCGAGCCAGTGGGGAAAACATTAAATCACCACTTCCTGTCTTTAATTTATTTTTATTTTCTAGTTACCAACACCTGAGACTTGCCAACAAATTTGTGTCAAAATAAAGTGGGGCGAAACACATATTGATGACGCAATAGTTCAGAATAATGCGCGTGCCGGATTTGTTTTCAGGAAAGATAATTAGTTTTTGTGGGATACACTGAAAAAAAGTTAAAAATCACCCGAAAATGTATCTTTTTTTTTATAGTTTTATAACCTAATAATTTTTTTTTTCGATTATTACCCTGATAAAACAGAAGGTATTATTATGTTGCTATAAATGAGAAAAAAAATCTATAAAAAAAAGAAACAATTAAAAAATAACTTAATAAACTTAGAGTCCAAAACTTGGTATTCGAATGCAATCTCTTTAGTAGCCCTAATGTATTCAAATCTGAATACAAAACCAATATGCTTTCTCTCCTCTACAAAAAAACATAGATGTCCTGAAACCCCCCATTACCCCTTGACCGCTTCGTCTCCCACAAAGCCCCACGTTTCCTGTCCTCACGGTGTAGCCACAAATTTGACACTCAAGGGTTTGGGTCTTACTCGAGCTCATCATGGGATGTTATATTATTATTTTGAATGTCTGACGTCACCATTAAGTATCTGGGACATTTGTTTGTTACATTAAGTCTCCCCACTCCCTTCCCCCCCCCCGAAAGTTCATTAGGGGTCATTCACTTATTAGGTAACGCCTCTTTTTTTTTCCTAATGTTCATTAACCCTGTGCCACACTTTGACCCCCACCCCCCTCTTTGACCCCCCCCCCCCTCTTTCAGGGGTTATATAACAAGTGAACGATACCGCCCCCTTTTTTTACTCTGGTATATTTATCAAAGTTCGTTAGAAATGAGGGAGAGGGTGGGTGGGGAGTGGGGAAAGTTGGTCCATGACTGTGTACATTAATAATATTACAGTTTAGTGTTTGGAGGGGGGGCGGGGGGGGGGGGAAACAACACACAGATCTTAGTGCAAAGAGACACAATTTAGGTTTAGTGAATGAGTAATTTGTTGCTGTTAAATTATTATTTCAACATTGTCTGATCTTATAGGATTAGGAGGCGTTCTCATGGATAGGCAAACTAGGCGGTTTCCTAGGGCCCCCCCGCCCCCCACAGTTAAGGAGCCACCATCCTCACCCCCCTCATCGCGACAGTTATTTTGTCAGTCCCAAGGTAAGGCAATCTGAATATTTAACAGAGGGCTCAGGGCCCTAACTGATTTAACAGCTGGATGATGTCAAAGGTTGGGGGTCGCCAGTTTTCAAAGATGATTAGGGCTCCAATATATTGCAAGCAGTCTTCAATAGCGTTGCCCCTTTTACTTAGGGCCGCCAAAATTTACCCCTTTGTCTTTAGCCCCCGAAAACGTTACGGTTCTGGTTCAGGATTATCACAACTCAGGGGTGCATAACATTTTCAACCCTGACGGCCAATGTGAAAGCCCCATTCTAGTTAGGACGACCGCCAGACTTTATATATATATATATTGTTACAACTTGATATTATCCAGAATGACACACAGGACACGTGGGTTCAATAATGACTAGACTGATACATTTATTTATTACACAAATTTACTAAACATTAATTCCATAACCACAAATAAATTCACATAGGAAACAAAAATCACTGCCGGCCACAAGCGAGTCCAACGTGTACTATCCAGGTCACGAACTCCTTGTTCTCTAAAACAACCAGAATCCATTAACTACACATGTCCGGTCTACACCTGCAAAATCAGGTCACGTCACTGGTCTCCACGCATCGTCCTCATCTATTGTTTTTACACACCTGCCCAGGTGACGACTGGTCCAGCGCCGTGTGTAGAAATAAGAGGGTCACAA